>JAJJWW010005409.1:0-43669 GCA_023531295.1 Papaver armeniacum | reverse complement strand
ATGCTTGGAAGATATGATCCAACGGCATTCTATACGTGCAATATCTTAATGTGAGTGACATTGAAATCCTCTCAGTTGTCAGATAGAAGTGTTGAATGGATACTGATTTGGTCAGTTGTTTCGCATTTGTTCTCATACTGATTTGGTTATTTTGTTTATCCGTAGGGCATTCGGTATAGTTCACAGTCAAGAACCTGCAATAGGTTGTTGGTGTCTATTAGTTGTTCAGACACTTATTTTTTGGTGCCTAGGAAGTTTGTTTTCTTACTTGCAATCATATTTGTTTCTTTGTTTATAATGAATAGAATGATTTTTTGTAAATGTGTATGTATGAATTGTAAATTGCGGATAGTTTGCAAATTGAGAATGTTTGACAGATTGAAAAATACAAGATTGCAGGCCTGTGTTTCAGGTTCAGTTGTTGTATCGCAGGCCTGAAACATCAGTTGTTGTATTGCAGGCCTGAAACATCAGTTGTTGTATTGCAGGCCTGTGTTTCAGGTTTAATTGTGCAGGCGTGTAAACTGGAAGGCCAAGTCCATGAGAATGACCTGGACTATCCTTTTTTTTTTAATTGTAATTGAAAGAATCGTCACTGGGTTAACTGTGACCAAAATTGTGAAGAAAAACAACATGTGCCATCATCTTAATGTTGTTACAAATGAGAGTAAAAGTTAAACGTTACAGTAGTAGTGACAAAAAAATGACGGGTGTCCATCAGGATTTGTTGCAAAAGTATGTTACACTTGTATTGTTTTGCAGTCGTAAGAAAAAGTGACACGCGGAAAAACTTAATAGTTGCCTACCTGGCGGCATAAGACACATCACCGAATTGTTGCAAAGTTAAATAACAATTAAATCTGTTATAATTATTGTGACAAATGAGCCATGTGTCGTTATCCTAAAATTAGCTAAACTGTTACTATTAACTACTGTAAACAAAAACGATAACAATTAATATCACAGAATGTTTCTAACGGAGTATATATGTTACAAATTTAATCAGTAACATATATGCTCTGTGACAAAATCCTGGTTTTGGTGTAGTGCAGAGACCATTATATCTTGTAGTGAATTAAGAGATGATCATGGGACTCTTCTTCGATGCCACACATAATGCAAGAATTTTAGATTTCCATCCCTTTTTTATTTAGCAAATCAATAGTGTTAAGCCAACAGCTGATCGACTCGACCACGTACAAGTCCCTTGCAATTAATAACATGATAATGTTGATGATCAAAATAACACTCTAAATATTCTACAGAGATTGAAATCTCAGTCACATTACACTAACAGTATAAGCATGGACAACATTTATAGTTGTCCGTACAAGAGAAGAATAGCCACACGTTAATTATCACGTGCAATACACACTAAATGTGTGACCTGACTTATCTGCGCACTTACAAGCTTAACCTACACTGCTTCACAGACAATTGTTTATCCTATACCACAAACTGAGTTATGCTGCACAGCTATACTACCATCTGTAGTATTCAGTATTTCTCTGCTTTTATCCCCCCTCAAACTAATGGGTGCAAGTCTTAGTTTGGATCGAAGCAATTGAAATCTTGGACTGTGAAGACCCTTTGTAAAGATATCTGCCACCTGATCAAGTGTATGAACATAAAAGACATCCAAAGCTTTGCTCTGCACTAATTCTCTGATGAAATGAAAATCCAGTTGAACATGCTTCATTTTAGTGTGCAAAACCGGATTTTTAGCTAGTGAAATTGAGCTGATGTTGTCACACCCTATTTTTGGAATACCAGGTACAACAAAGTGAAGATCATTAAGAACATAGCAAATCCATACCAGTTCAGCTGCACTGTTTGCAAGAGTTTTGTATTCAGCTTCAGTGCTAGATCTTGCAACAGTAGATTATTTCTTAGATGACCAAGAAATTATATTTGAGCCTAGAAAAATACAGTAACCACCTGTGGATCTCCTGTCATCAAGTGACCCAGCCCAATCAGCATCAGAAAAACCCAAAAGAAAGGAACTGCCAGAAGTGTACTGCAACCCATAATCCAAGGTGCCTTTAAGATATCTGAGTATTCTCTTAGCTGCCAGCAGATGATCTGTTCTTGGATGTTGCATGTATTGACAGACTAAATTAACTGCTAATGAAAGTCTTGTCCAAGTGAGATATTGCAAAGCTCCTACTAAAGATCTAAATTTTGTAGGATTGAGTAGTAAATCACCAGAAGCTTGAGTTAACTTTTCTGTAGCTGAAATAGGTGTTTGACAAGGTTTAGCACCTTTCATATTGTATTTATGTAGCAAATTTACTGTATACTTTGTCTAAGACAGATATAAAGAATTCTTAGTTCTCTGAACTTCAAGTCCCAAGAAAAAATGTAAGTCGCCCAAATCTTTGATAGGAAAGCTAGCTTGCAGATGTGTAATAACTTGTTGTAGAAAAGCTGTAGAAAGCCTGTGAGTAAAATATCATCAACATAGACCAGAGCCACTATAATCTGAGAACCAGCTTTATGAACAAATAAAGATGCATCAGATATAGAGTTAACAAAGTTGAGAGACTTCAGTGCATGGCTGAGCTTGTCATACCAAGCTCTGGGAGCTTGCTTTAAACCATAGATTGCTTTGTGGAGCAAACAAACATGATGTGGCTTATTTGGATCTACAAATCCTGGTGGCTGAGTCATGTAAACTTCCTCTTGCAGGTCTGCATGGAGAAAAGCATTACTCACATCAAGTTGGTGTATTTTCCAGTTGTACTGAACAGCTATAGAAAGTATGATTCTAATGGTAGTTTGTTTAGCAACATGGCTAAAAGTCTCCTCAAAATCAAGCCCTGGTTGTTGATGAAACCTCTTTGCAACTAGTCTTGCCTTGTATTTATCCAGAGTTCCATCTGCTTTTTATTTTACTCTGAAAACCCACTTACAACCAATTAGATTCTTAGCTTTGTCAGGTGGCACCAGAGACCAAGTACCAGCTTGCATCAAGGCATTGTACTCATCAACTGAAGATAACCTCCATTCTGCAATTTTATTAGTTGCAGCAATAATTTTGGGAACAATGCAGACAAAAGCAGTTGGTAATGGATGTTTAGTTGCAGAATAAGATTTAGGAGTGTAAATTCCTCTCTTACCTCTAGTAACCATAGAATGATCATTTTTGGTAATGGGCATAGCAGTAGAAGATGTAGATGGAGAAACAGATGTGGAAGGAGTGGAGAGAGGAACTGAATGTGATTTATCAGTGAATAAAGGTGTAGTAGTGGTGGAAGTAGCTTGCATTGATGGAGTAGAATTAGTGTTACAAAGTGCACTATAAGGAAAACATGATTCATTGAAAGATACATGTCTAGAGATGTAAATAGTACCTGAAGTGGGATCAAAAAATCTATAACCTTTGTGATTTAAACTGTAGCCCAGAAAAACACAAAGTTTACTCCTAGGTTCTAGTTTATTAGATGTATATGGCTTTAACCAAGGAAAACAAGAGCAACCAAAGACTTTGATAAAGTTGTAATCTGGTTTAACATGAAACAACATTTCAAAAGGACTTAAGAAAGAAATAGACCTAGTGGGAAGTCTGTTTATAAGGTAATTAGCTATTTGAAGTGCTTCAACCCAAAATTCATTAGGCAAGCCAGATTGTAACAAAAGAACTCTTGTGATTCCTAATAGGTGTTTATGTTTGACTTCAGCTACACCATTTTGTTCAGGTTTATGAGGACAAGAGAATTCATGAGTAATTCCCATAGAAGCACAATAGTTTTGTAGAAATGTATTAGAAATTCTCCTCCATTGTCAGTCCTAATTGTAATGACTGAATGAGAGAGTAATTTTTGGATTCTAGTAACAAAAGCTGTAAATGAAGTTTTAAAATCTGATTTGGAGATAATTGGAATAACCCAGCAATATTTTGTAAATTCATCAACAATATTTGCATATTACAAATAGCCAGACAATGAGGCAACATGACAAGGACCCCACAAGTCAATGTGCAACAATTGTAAAGGTTTAGTATCTTCTGTACTAGACAATTGAAAAGGAAGCTTTTGTGACCTACATAATTTGCACTCATTACAATGAAATGGCTTATTTGACACATTATTCAAATGAAGAGTAGTACAGATTCTTTGAAGGGTTTGGAATGATGGATGACCAAATCTTTTGTGAAGAATGGCACTGTCAGTGGTTGATGAAAAGGCTTGTGGAGAATATGTGAAGGTGATAGCATAGAGACCATTCCTATGTGGTCCTTGTAAGAGAATCTTCCCAGAAATCTGATCCTTCACAGAAAAACCATGAGAGTCAAGAGTCAATGAGCAATTATTGTCTGAGGTGAACTTATGTGCAGAAAGAAGATTATGAGAAGCTTGAGGTACTAACAGAATATCATTTAGGTGAAAGGAATGATCATTCACATGTTTACTAGAGTTACCAGTGTGAGAAATTTGCATACCTGCTCCACTCGATGTATTAATTATTTCTGTGCCATCATAAGGAGTGGATTCTTGAAGTGCTGCAGCATTTGAAGTAATATGATTTTTAGCTCCACTATCAACTATCCATTCATCACTGTCAAAGATATCAGCAGCTGCTAGCATTGTATTGATGTTTGTTGGTGGTGGTCTTCCTTTGTAAGAAAAGTTGAGCCTCTGACTACAATTAGGTGCAAGATGCTCATCAGAATTGCATATCTGACAGGGTATTATATCAGGTTTAGTGTAACCCCTTCCATAGTTGTGTCTTGCAAAAATTGCAGGATTAGGAAATCTGCTGCCATTTGAATGTCTTCCTCTATAAGTACCTCTGTTTGAAAATCCTCTTGAAGATCCTCTATAGTTGCTTGCCATAAAAGCCTTAGCATCCAAGTCACTTTTGTTGATTTTAGCTCTTTCACTTACAACAGCCTCTTTACTGAGAAGATTGTTGTGCAATTCTATACTTGTAATAGGTGGATTTCTATGCCTCATAGAGGTAGCAAATGGTATATAATCTGAATTAAGTGCTTTTAGAGTAATAACTACCAATTCTCTATCTGAGAAAATCTTACTAGATGCAGCTAATTGATCTGACAAAAGTTTTATTTCATTAATGAGAGTTGGAATTGATTTATCACCTTGAGAAATATTGAGGAGTTTGGTGCGGAGCTGAATCGAATGAGTTGAAGAAGCTCTTGCAAATCTTTCTTCAATGCTTTTCCAGAGATGATAAGAGGAGGTAGATCTTGAAAAGTAAGCTATAACTGAATCAGAAATTGTAGAGTTTATCCACACCCGGATTGTATAATCCTCCTCAATCAATCAGTGTAATTTGCATTCTCAATTCCGTTAGCTTCATTGCGATGTGAAGAGTATTGTGGTGGACAAGGATATGAGCCATCTAGGAACTTCATGAGCTTATATTTCTGAATTATTGGATGCATCAAATTTCTCCATGTGAAGTAGTTATCTTCTTTAAGCTTTAAGGTTACAAAATTGTTGATTTGATTTAGTGAAACCTTAGAGAACGTAATTGCAGTGGGATTTTCCATTGAAGATGATGAAACTTCGTAAATCATAAACCAGATCTGAGATTCAAGAAAATAGAAATAACCAAAAAATTCAAGAAAATGAAGATGAAATTTGTGAATCTTGAATGTGTTGAGAGTTAGAAAGGAGCGGAAGAAAACTTGATCCAAAAGATATAGATCTTAAAACTGAGAATCTTGAAGAATCACCAACAAATACCACGAGAAGAAATCAAAATCATCAACCTGTGAAGAATTGAAAAACAATAGCAGAAACTTGATAAAGTTTTGTTAAAAACACAGGATCTAAAAATATTTAAGATGATGAAAAATCTTAATCTAACCCGTCTTGATACCATAATAACATGATAATGTTGATGATCAAAATATAACACTCAAAAGATTCTACAGAGATTGAAATCTCAGTCACATTACACTGACAGTATAAGCATGGACAACATTTATAGTTGTCCGTGCAAGAGAAGAATAGCCACACGTTAGTTATCACGTGCAATACACACTAAATGTGTGACTGACTTATCCTGCGCACTTACAAGCTTAACCTACACTGCTTCACAGACAATTGTTTATCCTATACCACAAACTGAGTTATGCTGCACAGCTATACTACCATATGTAGTATTCAGTATTTCTCTGCTTTTAGCAATTTCATATGCAACGTATATGTATATTCGTCGACTGATTTTTTTTTCTTCTGATAATCGACTAGTTTTTGTATAATTGTTGGAATCCAGACTTTCTAATCTTCTTTTGTTTCACTAGCGTTTAAAATGATATCACTCCATCATCCTATTATCAATGTATCTTATTAGTTGAGACTTGATATTCCGAGCTAAAATAGTGTTACAATTTGATGTGAAGCACGGAGATTTTCATCTTCTTGAAGCATTCATGTGCTTCTTTTCCTCTCCCGCTGTGTGTGATCACAGCATTCCATGAAGAAAAGAACATTTTGATACTTGAAATAGAACAAAACTCTCGTACATTTGACCATTTAAACGCTCAACCTACAAAAATCCTCATCTTCTTTTCCTCTCCCTCTATTGCCGTCATGTGTCTATCTAAAACTACTAGTGATGCAGTAGAACCGCGATAAATTCTACTTAGCCACCGTATTTCAAAACTGGAATAATAACATGGCCCAGGCCCAGCCTTGGATTTATGATGCCGTGGGATTCTAGGAAGTAGGAATCACCGAGTTGGGAAATCCCCAGGATTCCTAAATTATGCACCACACCAACTATATATATACAACCATATACAGGTGAGTTAAGTCCATGGACTTTAATATGGCTTTACAAGCCGGTAAGAGTATTGAATAAACTCGATACAGAATAAATTTAACCGTTTGGGAGTCCGAATCCGGACCTTGCCGATTCTAGGATATTAAATACACAAAATTGGTCAATTAGCCCAATAATGACAGTTCTTAGGATGAAAAAGACATGTAAAATTTGATACTGTTTAAATGGACGAGAATATAAAAATAGCCAGGATGTAAACAGTTTCATCCTACCCATTTTGTAATATTTTTTCTTATTTTTAATTTACATAAAGATGCATCCAGTTTCATCCTCGCTCTTTTTTTAAATTTAATTCAGGATGAATCCAGTTTCATTCTTGCTATTTTTTCGGTGTCCATTTCACCCATAATAATTTTTACTCGTCCATGTTTTAAAAATATTTGGACAAATGACCCATTTTCCGTATTAAATAAAAGTTACCACCTAGGCTAAGAAACTATGGCAGCTTGTTTCGCTTAACTATAGCTTAATCATATTGAAAGACAAGTACAATGGGGCATTGCTTGGCTTTAATGTGGTGAATTCGTTTGGTTTCACTAAAGATTGGAACTGAACTGTTCTTTGTTTAAGCTAACCGATGGTGTCACGGAAACAAACTTTTAGTTTACAAACATATTAAACGGCCTTTTTGGATGAAAACTTAGTTTCTATATCCAATTCTTTAATATGAACACTCTTCTTGCTTGGCTCCTTTTAAGCTATAGCCAAGCAAAATGCCAAAACATAGTTCTCGGTCTTACCAGAAAAGTAAACCAGTAGAATTAGCTAGGTTTCTATAATCTGGAAGATTTAAGTTGCTTTCTGACATAGCAGAAACAAAGACAATCAGTTTGTAGAATCTAGATGATTTTAATTGCTGACATAGCGAAGGATGATTGTAGTTGTTTTTACGATGAGTTGTTCTCATGATTGTAGTATATCGCTTACACACATCAATTAGCGGAAGCTTATGGAGTTGAAATTGTAGAAGATTTGAATATTCTTCTGGAGAGAATTTGTGAGGCTAGCAAAACGATGCGTGAAGAAAAGGAGAAACAAAAAGAAACTACTGAAAATCAAGAGGAAGAAGAAGATGATAGCAGGAGTCATAAGAGAACTAGAGTGGAGAAACAAGGAGATATCATGGAGGGTGGAACTGCAGTTTCAATTATCCAAACTGGTTTTGATGGCATGGACCATGACCTGATTGATGAAGGACAAAACATCTTAAGGGAGAATTTCCATGAGGTGATCGAGGCTGCTCCAGATAATCTGGTAATTAATTTTTTCACCCTCAAAAATATTATTCACCTTCTTATTTTTAAGTCAAATAATTTTGGTTTTTCTTTGGCTTTAAATGCTAGAAACTCTCTCGACATAAATTGTCACATAACTGTCCTTATTAGTTGCTTAGAGTTTAAATAGTCCACCAAGTCTCAGGGTTGTAACAAAAGCATGAAGATAATAAGCTGGAATTGTAAATGTTTTTTAGGCAAAGCCATTAGGGATCATCTTCATCAACTTAACAGTTTGATCTCCCCAAATATTATTTTTCTTTGCGAGACTAAAATAAATGATGATAGGATTATATCCCTCACAAATTTTCTTAGGATGCCTAATAATTGTTACATGCCATCCATAGGACAAGCCGGTGGTATCATTATGCTTTGGAAGGATGGTTTTTCTTTATACATAGTAAATTCTTCTAGTAACATGATCCATGCTATTGTTCATAATGACCCTGCCCTAGGAGATTGGTTCTTATCTTGTGTTTATGGTACCCCATATCTCAAAGATCAACCACTCAATGGAAATATATAAACAAATCTTAGTAAGTCAGTGAAAATCCCTTGGGTTCTCATTGGGGATTTAAATATTACCATGAGTGTCTCTGACATAAACACTAGTTCTGCCATAACTTCTCCAGAAGTGCAGGATTCTATTAAACAATCTGATTTACATGACATGAAATTCTGTGGAAATGCTTTCACCTGGACTAGTAATAGTCATGGTCTTGGAGATTCAAGTCTAGATTAGACGAGCTCTAACTAACGGTGAATTTTGATCCATTACCCTAATGCTACTCTTAAGCATCTTGCTCAACTAGGCTCGACCATACTCCTCTTTTGCTGGCTCTTTATAATAATTCGAAATCTTCAGTAAAATTGGAAATTTTTCGAACACGGCTTCAAAAAGATTCTTGTGCTAATGAAATCTTGAATGCATGGAAGTCTAACATTTCAGGTTCTGCAGCATATGTTTTATGTGATAAGCAAGTTAACACTAGGCAGGTGTTGATGGTGGATTTTAGACAAGGGGTAAAATCGTAAAACCCCATGACCTAGTGTTACCCAACACATTAACTAAGAGCATTTAACTCAGTGTAAATAATTAATAGGTATTTTTTCAAAATACCAGATTAGGGTTTTCAACACAGAACCCTAATTCCAAAACCAAGCCGCATACTGCGCACCATGGCAACAATGCCAAACCAAGCCGCATACTGCGCACCATGGCAACCATGCCAAACCAAGCCGCACTCTGCGCACCATGGCAACCATGCCAAACCAAGCCGCACTCTGCGCACCATGGCAACCATGCCAAACCAAAGCGCATATCATGCGACCATGGCAACCATGCCAAACCAAGCCGCATCTCACGCACCATGGCAACCATGCTAAACCAAGCCGCATCTGCGCACCATGGCAACCATGCCGAACCAAAGCCGCACTCTGCGCACCATGGCAACCATGCCAAACCAAGCCGCATATCAAGGCACCATGGCAACCATGCCAAACTAAGCCGCACTCACCCGCGCACCATGGCAACCATGCCAAAACCAAGCCGCATCACAAGCACCATGGCAACCATGCCAAACCAAGCCGCTTCTCAGACCATGGCAACCATGCCAAACCAAGCCGCATCCATGGCAACCATGCCAAACCAAGCCAGCATCTATCGCGCACCATGGCAACCATGCCAAACCAAGCCGCATCGCGCACCATGGCAACCATGCCAAACCAAGCCGCATATCACAAGACCATGGCAACCATGCCAAACCAAACCGCACTCTGCGCACCATGGCAACCATGCCAAACCAAGCCGCATCTTTATGCACCATGGCAACAATGCCAAACAAGCCGCACTCTGCGCACCACGGCAACAATGCCAAAACCAAGCCGCACTCTACGCACCATGGCAACCATGCCAAACCAAGCCGCACTCTGCGCACCATGGCAACCATGCCAAACCAAGCCGCATCTTTAAGCACCATGGCAATAACGCCAAATTCCAAGCCGCTATGCCTTTGGCCCACGCCCAACATAGCGCCCTAGGTTTGCAACACTTGCAACTAGGTCAACATGGCCGCACGTGCCATTGGCACATGCCAACGCGTGTCGCAAGCCATATTTCCAAGCCGCTATGCCTTTGGCCCACGCCCAACATAGCGCCCTAGGTTTGCAAGACTTGCAACTAGGTCAACATGGCCGCACGTGCCATTGGCACATGCCAACGCGTGTCGCAAGCCATATTTCCGAGCCGCTATGCCTTTGGCCCACGCCCAACATAGCGCCCTAGGTTTGCAAGACTTGCAACTAGGTCAACATGGCCGCACGTGCCATTGGCACATGCCAACGCGTGTCGCAAGCCATATTTCCAAGCCGCTATGCCTTTGGCCCACGCCCAACATAGCGCCCTAGGTTTGCAAGACTTGCAACTAGGTCAACATGGCCAAGACGTACCATTGGCACATGCCAACACGTCTGCAAGCCATATTTCCGAGCCGCTATGCCTTTGGCCCACACCCAACATAGCGACCTAGGTTTGCAAGACTTGCAACTAGGTCAACATGGCCGCACGTGCCATTGGCACATGCCAACGCGTGTCGCAAGCCATATTTCCAAGCGCTATGCCTTTGGCCCACGCCCAACATAGCGCCCTAGGTTTGCAAGACTTGCAACTAGGTCAACATGGCCGCACGTGCCATTGACATATGCCAACGCGTGTCGCAAGCCATATTTCCGAGCCGCTATGCCTTTGGCCCACGCCAAACATAGCGCCCTAGGTTTGCAAGACTTGCAACTAGGTCAACATGGCCGCACGTGCCATTGGCACATGCCAACGCGTGTCGCAAGCCATATTTCCGAGCCGCTATGCCTTTGGCCCACGCCAAACATAGCGCCCTAGGTTGCAAGACTTGCAACTAGGTCAACATGGCAGCACGTGCCATTGGCACATGCCAACGTGTGTCGCAAGCCATATTTCCAAGCCGCTATGCCTTTGGCCCCGCCCAACATAGCGCCCTAGGTTTGCAAGACTTGCAACTAGGTCAACATGGCGCACGTGCCATTGACACATGCCAACGCGTGTCGCAAGCCATATTTCCAAGCCGCTATGCCTTTGGCCTACGCCCAACATAGCGTCCTAGGTTTGCAAGACTTGCAACTAGGTCAACATGGCCGCACGTGCCATTGGCACATGCCAACACGTGTCGCAAGCCATATTTCCAAGCCGCTATGCCTTTGGCCCACGCCAAACATAGCGCCCTAGGTTTGCAAGACTTGCAACTAGGTCAACATGGCCGCACGTGCCATTGGCACATGCCAACACGTGTCGCAAACCATATTTCCAAGCCGCTATGCCTTTGGCCCACGCCAAACATAGCGCCCTAGGTTTGCAAGACTTGCAACTAGGTCAACATGGCCGCACGTGCCATTGGCACATGCCAACGCGTGTCGCAAGCCATATTTCCGAGCCGCTATGCCTTTGGCCCACGCCAAACATAGCGCCCTAGGTTTGCAAGACTTGCAACTAGGTCAACATGGCCGCACGTGCCATTGGCACATGCCAACGCGTGTCGCAAGCCATATTTCCGAGCCGCTATGCCTTTGGCCCACGCCTAAACATAGCGCCCCTAGGTTTGCAAGACTTGCAACTAGGTCAACATGGCAGCACGTGCCATTGGCACATGCCAACGTGTGTCGCAAGCCATATTTCCAAGCCGCTATGCCTTTGGCCCACGCCCAACATAGCGCCCTAGGTTTGCAAGACTTGCAACTAGGTCAACATGGCCGCACGTGCCATTGACACATGCCAACGCGTGTCGCAAGCCATATTTCCAAGCCGCTATGCCTTTGGCCCACGCCCAACATAGCGCCCTAGGTTTGCAACACTTGCAACTAGGTCAACATGGCCGCACGTGCCATTGGCACATGCCAACGCGCGTGTCGCAAGCCATATTTCCAAGCCGCTATGCCTTTGGCCCACGCCCAACATAGCGCCCTAGGTTTTCAAGACTTGCAACTAGGTCAACATGGCCGCACGTGCCATTGGCACATGCCAACGCGTGTCGCAAGCCATATTTCCGAGCCAGCTATGCCTTTGGCCCACGCCAACATAGCGCCCTAGGTTTGCAAGACTTGCAACTAGGTCAACATGGCCGCACGTGCCATTGGCACATGCCAACGCGTGTCGCAAGCCATATTTCCAAGCCGCTATGCCTTTGGCCCACGCCCAACATAGCGCCCTAGGTTTGCAAGACTTGCAACTAGGTCAACATGGCCGCACTTACCATTGGCACATGCCAACACGTGCGGCAAGCCATATTTCCGAGCCGCTATGCCTTTGGCCCACACCCAACATAGCGCCCTAGGTTTGCAAGACTTGCAACTAGGTCAACATGGCCGCACGTGCCATTGGCACATGCCAACGCGTGTCGCAAGCCATATTTCCAGCCGCTATGCCTTTGGCCCACGCCAACATAGCGCCCTAGGTTTGCAAGACTTGCAACTAGGTCAACATGGCCGCACGTGCCATTGACATATGCCAACGCGTGTCGCAAGCCATATTCCCGAGCCGCTATGCCTTTGGCCCACGCCAAACATAGCGCCCTAGGTTTGCAAGACTTGCAACTAGGTCAACATGGCCGCACGTGCCATTGGCACATGCCAACGCTAGCAGGTCGCAAGCCATATTTCCGAGCCGCTATGCCTTTGGCCCACGCCAAACATAGCGCCCCTAGGTTTGCAAGACTTGCAACTAGGTCAACATGGCAGCACGTGCCATTGGCACATGCCAACGTGTGTCGCAAGCCATATTTCCAAGCCGCTATGCCTTTGGCCCACGCTTGACATAGCGCCCTAGGTTTGCAAGACTTGCAACTAGGTCAACATGGCCGCAGGTGCCATTGACACATGCCAACGAGTGTCGCAAGCCATATTTCCAAGCCGCTATGCCTTTGGCCTACGCCCAACATAGCGTCCTAGGTTTGCAAGACTTGCAACTAGGTCAACATGGCAGCACGTGCCATTGGCACATGCCAACACGCGTGTCGCAAGCCATATTTCCAAGCCGCTATGCCTTTGGCCCACGCCAAACATAGCGCCCTAGGTTTGCAAGACTTGCAACTAGGTCAACATGGCCGCACGTGCCATTGGTACATGCCAACACGTGTCGCAAGCCATATTTCCAAGCCGCTATGCCTTTGGCCCACGCCAAAACATAGCGCCCTAGGTTGCAAGACTTGCAACTAGGTCAACATGGCCGCACGTGCCAATGGCACATGCCAACGCGTGTCGCAAGCCATATTTCCAGCCGCTATGCCTTTGGCCCACGCCAAATATAGCGCCCTAGGCTTGCAAGACTTGCAACTAGGTCAACATGGCCGCACGTGCCATTGGCACATGCCAACGCGTGTCGCAAACCATATTTCCGAGCCGCTATGCCTTTGGCCCACGCCAAACATAGCGCCCTAGGTTTGCCTTGCAACTAGGTCAACATGGCAAAGACGTGCCATTGGCACATGCCAACGTGTGTCGCCCATATTTCCAAAGCCGCTATGCCTTTGGCCCACGCCAACATAGCGCCCTAGGTTTGCACTGCAAGACTTGCAACTAGGTCAACATGGCGCACGTGCCATTGACACATGCCAACGCGTGTCGCAAGCCATATTTCAAGCCGCTATGCCTTTGGCCCACGCCAACATAGCGCCTAGGTTTGCAACACTTGCAACTAGGTCAATATGGCCACGTGCCATTGGCACATGCCAACGCGTGTCGCAAGCCATATTTCCAAGCCGCTATGCCTTTGGCCCACGCCCAACATAGCGCCCTAGGTTTTAAGACTTGCAACTAGGTCAACATGGCCGCACGTGCCATTGGCACATGCCAACGCGTGTCGCAAGCCATATTTCCAAGCCGCTATGCCTTTGGCCCACGCCCAACATAGCGCCCTAGGTTTGCAAGACTTGCAACTAGGTCAACATGGCCGCACGTACCATTGGCACATGCCAACACGTGCCGCAAGCCATATTTCCGAGACGCTATGCCTTTGGCCCACCCCCAACATAGCGACCTAGGTTTGCAAGACTTGCAACTAGGTCAACATGGCCGCACGTGCCATTGACACATGCCAACGCGTGTCGCAAAGCCATATTTCCAAGCCGCTATGCCTTTGGCCCACGCCCAACATAGCGCCCTAGGTTTGCAAGACTTGCAACTAGGTCAACATGGCGCCGCGTGCCATTGACATATGCCAACGCGTGTAAAGCCATATTTCCGAGCCCCTATGCCTTTGGCCAACGCCAAACATAGCGCCCTAGGTTTGCAAGACTTGCAACTAGGTCAACATGGCCGCACGTGCCATTGGCACATGCAAACGCGTGTCGAAAGCCATATTTCCGAGCCGCTATGCCTTTGGCCCACGCCAAACATAGCGCCCTAGGTTTGCAAGACTTGCAACTAGGTCAACATGGCAGCACGTGCCATTGGCACATGCCAACGTGTGTCGGCAAGCCATATTTCCAAGCCGCTATGCCTTTGGCCCACGCCCAACATAGCGCCCTAGGTTTGCAAGACTTGCAACTAGGTCAACATGGCCGCACGTGCCATTGACACATGCCAACGCGTGTCGCAAGCCATATTTCCAAGCCGCTATGCCTTTGGCCTACGCCCAACATAGCGTCCTAGGTTTGCAAGACTTGCAACTAGGTCAACATGGCCGCACGTGCCATTGGCACATGCCAACACGTGTAGCAAGCCATATTTCCAAGCCGCTATGCCTTTGGCCCACGCCAAACATAGCGCCCCTAGGGTTTGCAAGACTTGCAACTAGGTCAACATGAGCGCACGTGCCATTGGACATGCCAACACGTGTCAAGCCATATTTCCAAGCCGCTATGCCTTGGGCCCACGCCAAACATAGCGCCCTAGGTTTGCAAGACTTGCAACTAGGTCAACATGGCCACACGCGCCATTGGCACATGCCAACACGTGCGCAAGCCATATTTCCGAGCGGCCCATGCCTTTGGCCCACGCCAAACATAGCGCCTAAGGTTCTGCAAGACTTGCAACTGGGGTCAACATGGCCGCACGCGCCATTGGCACATGCCAACACGTGCCGCAAGCTATATTTCTAAGCCGCTATGCCTTTGGCCCACGCCAAACATAGCGCCCTAGGTTTGCAAGACTGGCAACTAAAATCAACATGGCCGCACGCGCGCCATTGGCACATGCCAACACGTGCAGCAAGCTATATTCCTAGCCGCTATGCCTTTGGCCCACGCCAAACATAGCGCCCTAGGTTTGCAAGAATCGCAGCTAGGTCAACATGGCCGCACGCGCCATTGGCACATGCCAACACGTGCCGCAAGCCATATTTGTAAGCCGCTATGCCTTTGGCCCAAAACATAGCGCCTAGGTTTGCAAGGCTTACAACTAGGTCAACATGGCGCACGCGCCATTGGCACATGCCAAACACACAGCCATGATTCCAGCCTAACTTTGCGAACAGTGCAACCTACCACCAAGGCATTCCGCACATGCCATTGGCACATACCAAACACAGAGCGCGGTAGCCTAACTTGCGACCGTGCAACCTACCACCAAGGCATTAGCACATGCCATTGGCACATGCGAAACACACACGCCCCAGTAGCCTAACTTGTGAACCGTGCAACTTACCACCAAGGCATTCGCACATGCCATTGGCACATGCCAAACACACACAATTTGTAACCTAACTTGCAAATCATGCAACCTACCACCCGGGGCATTCGCACATGCCATTGGCACATGCCACACGCGCCACTAGCAGCGCCACTTGCACTCAAGATGCAACCAACACTCGAGACGTCGACACAAACTAGGGATGCTTCTTTAGGGTTTTGGTTTGGCGGTCACTGACATGCAGCGTACACTACGCTCACATTAAGAAAGCGTGAAAAGGAATAAAGCGGTCAAATAAAAGAGGAAATAATGGTGAAAACGTTTTCACCCATTAAACCATGCGGTTACCACCTCCTCCCATTATTTTACCTTTACTCTCTTCCTTCATGAGGCCGAGTACGTTTCAATCTCGACTTGTATAAATATGTCTTACCTATTTCCACCAGGACAACGGGTCTCGGTCGGGAGAAATACACTACACTTACACTCTCGAAGGCAACTTTGCAAGCTCTCCCAAAAGATTCTATCTCTTGCAAGCTTCCTAAGCTTTCACTTTCGTCTACAAGTCGAGATACTACTCTCCTCAACACCTTTCTTTGCTTCCCTCCCCAAATCAACCCTTCTCCTCCACTTTGTGACCAAAGTAAGTACGGAACGGCCATTTCTTAGTTTAGGCCGGACTTGTCAGATCGATCTCTCGAATCTACAAAGTGCTCACGTGCAACACATTTGTTTAGGGTTTGAATCAATTTCTCACTCACCACCAGAAATTACCGAAATCAGCGAGAAACGATTTTCACCCATAAACAATTGGCGACCACGAGCGGGAGGATTGATCATCGGCTACAATGTCGGGTTGTCGATCTCGTTCTTCGACCCCGGATGTCAAGATGGTAGGGAAGGCGACTCAATCCGGCTCAACCACCCCCGACGACCGGTTATCGGTTGTAAAAACTACATGAGAAACCTGGGGACTCGCCAAGATACTACCAGCGATTGGGGACTTGGCGGCGATGTTACCCCACAAAGCCGCCATCAAAACCGCCTTTTACATGGAGAGGAGCGTGTTCGCAAACCTATGAAGTGAGTAAATTCAGGCGGGCAAGATATACAATCTATTTTTAGGTTCTTAGTAAAACCGTCACCTCTTTGAGTCTTGTGCCTATTGCTAGCACACACTTTCATAAAAACAATATCCCTTTCCCAAAACATAATCGAGTTATATTATCAAACCATTCATCCCGAGAAATAATCCAATACCCTAAAAAGCTACCAGTGTCTATCAAAGATCAAGTTTTGAACCGGACATCCAATATGTCTTTCGAAAAAAAAAAAAAAAAAAAAAGAACCTAAATGAAAGTTTAACGAGAAACGTTCAAGGAAAATCGTCCAACGAAGTCCGCTCTTCTTGGAAAAAGTCAACTTTGCGTCTTGAGAGCCGCTCTCTTCATAGTCAACATCTTGGAAAGCTTTTTCGAGTTCCATCTCTGTCGGGCAATCTCCTCGGCGGAAAGGCTTTCGATTGCTGCATCTTTCAACTTTGGATCTCGGCAAGGCCTTCGACAAACCACGGTGTTGAACTCCTTTGCTAAGCACACGTCGCGATGGTGCTCCTAGTCGGCGAAAACGTCTTCGAAACGGTGTGACCAGCCACCCCACGCATATCCTCGATGGAAGATAAAGCCTCTTCCACACGCTTTAACCGGCCAAATCGTCTAGCGACTTTCTTGGTTGTAGCCATCCTGTCCGTGCTTCTCCCATTCGGTGTACAACGCCTCATGCTTAGCCAAACACGCTAAAGCGCCAACCAGCACATGACCTGGATAAGGAACCAAGTACGGGGATCAAAAATGGCGCCGCAAGTGGCCTCACGACTTCGCAAAGGTCTTCTTCCATGTCTCGGCAACAACCATCAGAGAATCATCCACCGTTTGAACCACGTTTGTGCCTGACAATTGGCTAACTCCCATCTCAAGTTCTGGCGGTGGTCACCAAAGGCAAGTTTTCGTGTGACTCCACCCAGAATCGTCCTCCGAACCTGATTCCTCCTGAACTTGAATTAGACATTTTCAAAAAGAAGAAACAAGAAGAAGAAAGAAAAGAAGCGCGAAACTCACCGAACCACTTCCCAGAAAGCAGAACCGGTACCACTGCTTTGCCGAGGAATCACTCTCTTGGTTGAACCCTCTTCTCTCTCCGACTCATCATCGCTATGAGAAGGCTCAATATGAGTTCTTTGAAGAAATTGCCGTCTCCTGGCAACGTGCAAGAGCAAATAAAGCATTAACACTACCGAAGCCACAAAGGAAACAAGACACATATTCTCGGCCAAATTCGCGTGTTTTGATACAAACCAATGAAGAGGCGACGCGATACAGTTATTGGAAGAATCAAAGACACAAGACCCGTGGGAGGATCTTGTGAAACCGTCCGGAACCCGCCAGCACGGTTCTTCGTTCTCCGTTCCTTGGCCTGGGGGCTTTCTGAATTGCTAGGCAACTTTCGCTTGGGATCTCTCAACATTGGATACTCCTTCAGAACTGCTGGGGAAGGTTTGCAACGAACGTTCTCCACCACGTTATTCACAAAATCTCGGATCATAGTAAACTCGTCGCACCAAACCTAGGGCGCTATATTTGGCGTGGGCCAAAGGAATAGCGGCTTGGAAATACTGCTTGCGACACGTGTTTGCATGTGCCAATGGCACGTGCGGCCATGTTGACCTAGTTGCCAGTCTTGCAAGCCTAGGGCGCTATATTTGGCGTGGGCCAAAGGCATAGCGGCTTGGAAATATGGCTTGCGACACGTGTTGGCATGTGTCAATGGCACGTGCGGCCATGTTGACCTAGTTGCAAGTCTTGCAAACCTAGGGCGCTATATTTGGCGTGGGCCAAATGCATAGCGGCTTGGAAATATGGCTTGCGACACTTGTTGGCATGTGCCAATGGCACGTGCGGCCATGTTTACCTAGTTGCAAGTCTTGCAAACCTAGGGCGCTATATTTGGCGTGGGCCAAAGGCATAGCGGCTTGGAAATATGGCTTGCGACACGTGTTGGCATGTGCCAATGGCACGTGCGGCCATGTTGACCTAGTTGCAAGTCTTGCAAGCCTAGGGCGCTATATTGGGCGTGGGCCAAAGGCATAGCGTCTTGGAAATATGGCTTGCGACACGTGTTGGCATGTGCCAATGGCACGTGCGGCCATGTTGACCTAGTTGCAAGTCTTGCAAACCTAGGGCGCTATATTTGGCGTGGGCCAAAGGCATAACGGCTTGGAAATATGGCTTGCGACACGTGTTGGCATGTGCCAATGGCACGTGCGGCCATGTTGACCTAGTTGCAAGTCTTTCAAGCCTAGGGCGCTATATTTGGCGTGGGCCAAAGGCATAGTGGCTTGGAAATATGGCTGGCGACACGTGTTGGCATGTGCCAATGGCACGTGCGGCCATGTTGACCTAGTTGCAAGTCTTGCAAACCTAGGGCGCTATATTTGGCGTGGGCCAAAGGCATAGCGGCTTGGAAATTTGGCATTGTTGCCATGGTGCGCAGGGTGCGGCTTGGTTTGGCATTGTTGCTATGGTGCGCAGGGTGCGGCTTGGTTGGCATTGTTGCCGTGGTGCGCAGTATGAGACTTGGCTTGGCATTGTTTCCATGGTGCGCATGGTGCGGCTTTTTGGCATTGTTGCCATGGTGCGCAGTATGCGGCTTGGTTTGGCATTGTTGCCATGGTGCGTAGGGTGCGGCTTGGTTTGGCATTGTTGCCATGGTGCGCAGGGTGCGGCTAGGTTTGGCATTGTTGCCATGGTGCGCAGTATGCGGCTTGGTTTGGCATTGTTGCCATGGTGCGCAGTATGCGGCTTGGTTTGGCATTATTTCCATGGTGCGCAGTATGCGGCTTGTTTTGGCATTGTTGCCATGGTGCGCGGGGTGCGCTTGGTTTTGGAATTAGGGTTACGTGTTTGAAAACCCTAATCTGTATTTTGAAAAATACCCTATTAATTATTTACACACGAGTTAAATGCTCTTAGTTAATGTGTTGCGGGTAACACTAGGTCATGGGGTTTTACGATTTTACCCCTTGTTTAAAAACCACCATCAACATTAAGTCCCTGCTTAGCTCGGAACAGGGGCTTTGTTGCGAGGTAAGCATAAGATGGTGACAAACTATCAACGACAAACCGTAAAGAGAATTGAGGAGTCTTGTCGACCTTTTATAAATAGGATTTGGAATCCTTGCCTCTGTAGTTTTGCACAAATCGGGGAGGGGGCACAATTGGTGGGGCCGGTGCAGCTTGAAGGCGACGTTGGGAAATTGGCGTGAGTTGGGAACCGAGGTGTGCTAGCCGGTGGGACCGGCGCAAGGTGTGGAAGTTGTGCGTGCTTGCTGGCGTGACTTGGGCGGCCATTGGGAAGTCGGCGCAATTGGTGCAACTTGGGCGACGTTGGGAAGTTGGCGTGAGTTGGGAAGGCGATTGTGCTAGGTTGGTGGGATCGGCGCAAGGTGTGGAAGGCTGTGCATGCTTGCTTTGCGTGACTTGGACGGCCATTGGGAAGTCGGCGCAATTGGTGCAACTTGGCGACGTTGGGAAGTTGGCGTGAGTTGGGAAGGCTGATTGTCTAGGGCTGGTGGGACCGGCGCAAGGTGTGAAAGCTGTGCGTGCTTGCTGGCGTGACCGATGTAATCAAGGAGGGAGTAGGTATTTCTACAGATAGCAAAGTTTCCTTATTTTGCCTTTCCCTCACGCGCGGCTTCGATTAGGGCATCGTTCATGCCAAAAAATCTGGAAGCGTTATGTCCCTCATTGCTTCCTTTCCTTTTTAAAGGTTCTGTATTCAAACCCAACGCAACTGCATCATCTCCCTCGTTTGAGAAAAGGTTCTTCTTGTTGAATTTCTCTCGGTATGTTTCCTACTTCTTTGGCGCATTTGTCGTACACTTTCTAGCCGCTTGTTGTATAAATGGAAAACTTCCCTTTTGTGCGAGAGATATCTGTTGGAGCATGCGTCACTGTTATCGACGAGGATGACCTAGTCGTTCCCTTCCTTCTAAATCCGTCCTTGTTGGGATTGCTGCGATTAGGTTTGATATGATGGAATGGATGAATACGTGAATATAACCTTCCGACTCTTCTGGATGTGACACTGGGATGCTCGGAGATTACATGATGACATATTCTGGATAGTGCAGGCTCGGGATCCTCCGCGGCCTCGTAAAGTGTTGAAGGCGTCTTCTAGATAGAGAGGTGATGATGTTCTTGCGCTGCACCCTTGAAGAGTAGAGGACCTTGTTGTGGGTACAAATTTTTGGTGGACTTTGTTCTTCGTAGCTTTGACAGTGAAGGGATCCGTGTATATCTTCCGTTCTCAAGTATGGTTTACGTGTTTCCATCTTTGTAGTAATTGTTGCTGCGGTGAAGCTCTGGCTGGCATCAACGAATGAGGGGCAACAGTTCTTGGTAGGAGATGTAATCAGGAGAAACTACATTGTCGTGGTAACAAAGTAGGTTGGCTGATATTCTATGAGCTTCCGTGGACGTAAAAGGATTGGCTGGATGCGTAAGCGAGCAAACTGTCCATGATCACGAGTTTTGGCGAGATGGATTAAAAGGTGTCCATGACTACGAAGATTGGCTGGTTTGTGACTATGTTCCTTGATATGGGAGTGTGGCGGCACGACCCTTTGCGGAAAGGAGTGGCACCGGGCGAAGCGGCCAATGGCTGGAGAACGTTGATGCGTAGCTACTTCTGGAGAGAACGTTGATGCGGAGCTACTTCTGGAGAGAACGTTGAAACGACATCTTGAAACTCTCAGAGCCTTGACGGCTACCATTTTGAAGTCGGAGGCCGCGTCACGTTCACAAACTCGACATCCCTCAAGGGAAAAGAAGTTAGGAGTCCCCAGTTAAATCTGTCGATCGTGCTTCCTAGGAGAGGTCGGGGTTTGGGAACGGCTTCCCTGGCTGGAAACGCCGGCTTTCCTGATGCAGTGCGGTTGAGAGATGCAAACATGTCTTGATGCTATGCCTTGGAGAAATATAGAATCTCACATAAGCTGTTTCATTATAGACTGTACGACTTTGTGGGCGAAGATCCAATTATGAGGGTCCCGACAGAAGAAGGGTCTCCGTGAACTCAGGAGAGTTGTTGATTTCCATTGCTTTCGATTTTGGAGAAGTCCTTCCTGATCTTCACGTGTGACGAAATTGGATTGCTTATCCCCTTCTTCTGGGCGTTCAAGAGCAACGCGGGCCTCTTCATCTATAACGCGCGTCTGCTTTGAAGTATCTTTCGTCTTTTCATCGAATCAACAGTGCTAAAAGGAGGTCGGCCTCTTCCGGATCTTCCAAAGTATCTTGCCCGATGGTGGAGTAGCGTCTCTGGTGACGGTTAGAGCTTTCATGCTTGAAGAACCGTTGGGGTGGCGGAAGTGGCTCTGCAGTTACGGTGATCGTAAGTGTATCGTGCAGAGATGACATGGTTTTGATCACGAAGTGCTGGAGCCATGGCGCTGTTTCGAAGGGCGAGGATGGTGCTGGAAGGGCGCAAGATGTTAGCGCTGGAAGGATGCAAACTGTTAGCACAAAGTGTGGTACTGCGGCTGGCATGCGCGTGCGGCATGTGTGCCTGGTAAGCGCGTCTGGCAAGCGCTTCTGGCAAGCGCTGGCATGCGCGTCTGGCCAAGCGTCAGTAAGCGCATCCGGGAAACGCGTCTGGTAGGCGCTGGATCGTCTTGGAATGGGCGCTGACTTGGTGTGGACGCTGGCTTGGATTTCGGTATAGTGTGGACCATTGGCTTGGCAAGGTGCTGGCTTGGCGTGGCTTAGAATTGTTCCTGCGGTCCCAGTTGCCTCTTCCCATACGTAGCTCAAACAGGAAATCCTTTCCTTATTCAAATTAAAAAAGTGTTATGCTTATGAAATGGGTTGGCTCCCCTTTTTACCTCGTATCTTTGTTATCACGTCATGGTGTTAGCGGTAGCCTTGTAGTGACAAAGTGGGCAAGCATATCCCGACTATGTATTCCAGCGTTTTTCTTTCAATTTTTTTTTTTATTGTTTTCTTGTGCTGGTGTAAACCGTAGCCATAGGTATGCCTTTCAAATGTCACTGTAGTAACGTCTGCTAATAGTGACAGGTAATTGTTATTGTGCAAAGTAGGTATGTACGGGTAAGTGAATTTTTTTTTTTTTTGAAAGGCAAACAAAGCGCCTGGTTTATGGTTTTTGTCTTCCTGGATTTCTTGGGTTGATAGATAAATGTTAGCTTTTGAGGATATTGGATTATTTCTGGGATGAATGGTTTTGATAATATAACTCTGATTATGTTTCGGGAAAGGAATATTGCTTTTATGAAAGTGTGTGCTATCAATAGGCACAAGACGCAATAGTATGGCGGTTTTATTAAGAACCTAAAAACAGATCGTATATCTTGCCCAATCTAAATTTACTCACTTGCAAACACGCCTCTCTCCAAGTAAAAGGCGGCTTTGCTAGTAGCAAGGTGGCTTTGCTGGTAGCATCGCCAGTTAGTCCCCAATTGCTGGTAGCGTCTTCAGCGAGTCCCCAGTTTTCTGGTGTAGTTTTAACAACTGATAACCGGGTTGTCTGGCAGTTGAGTCGGACTGAGTCGCAAGTCCCCAATCGCTGGTAGCATCTTCAACGAGTCCCAGTTTTCTCGTGTAGTTTTTGCAACTGGTAACCGGGTCGTCTGGTAGTTGAGTCGGATCGAGTCGCCTTCCCCTACCATCTTGACATCTGGGTCGAAGAACGAGATCAACAGTCTGACATTGTAGCCGATAGATCAATCCTCCCGCTGTGGTCGCCAATTTTTTATGGGTAAAAATCGTTTCTGCCGATTTCGGTAAATTCGGTAGGTGAGTGAGAAACTGGTTCAAACATAAACAAATGTCTTTATGAGCACTTTATAGATTCGAGAGATCAATCTGTACAAGTCCGGCCTAAACCAAGAAATGGCCGTTCCAGACTTGCTTCGGTCACAAAGTGGAGGAGAAGGGTTGATTTGGGGAGGAAGCAAAGAAAGGTGTTGAGGAGAGTAGTATCTCGACTTGTATCAGAAAGTGAAAGCTTAGGAAGCTTGCAAGAGATGAAAGCTTTTTTGGAGAGCTTGCAAAGTTGCCTTTCTGAGAGTGTAGTATTTTTCTCCTGACCGAGACTTGTTGTCTGGTGGAAATAGGTAAGACCTATTTATACAAGTCGAGATTGAAACGTACCCTGGCCTCATGAAGGAAGAGAGTAAAGGGTGAAATAATGGGAGGAGGTGGTAACCGCATGGTTTAATGGGTGAAAACGTTTTTCACCATTATTTCCTCTTTTATTTGACCGCTTTATTCCTTTTCACGCTTTCTTAATGTGAGCGTAGTGTACGCTACATGCTGTGACCGCCAAACCAAAACCCTAAAGAAGCATCCCACAGTTTGTGTCGATGTCTCGAGTGTTGGTTGCATCTTGAGTGCAAGTGGCGCTGCTAGTGGCGCGTGTGGCATGTGCCAATGGCATGTGCGGAATGCCTTGGTAGTAGGTTGCACGGTTTGCAAGTTAGGATACCACGTGTGTGTTTGGCATGTGCCAATGGCATGTGCGGAATGCCTTGGTGGTAGGTTGCACGGTTTGCAAGTTAGGCTACCAGCGTGTGTGTTTGGCATGTGCCAATGGCATGTGCGGAATGCCTTGGTGGTAGGTTGCACGGTTTGCAAGTTAGGTATGACGGACCGGAAAATTACGCCTTTGGCGCGTTGCCCAAGGTTGACGTAACTCCCCCTACGATGCGCCAGTGATAATGAAGCTACGATCCGGGCCTTAGGGATAGGCAAATGCACGTCCATTTGCAATTGCAAGCATGCTCGTGGAGCATGACGCAGCAAACTTAGCTTCCACATCGTTCCAACTTACCCTTGTTCCGCAAAAGGGTTTATTAAGAGAGCAAAAACTTGCTTAATACGAAAACGGCCTTTTGGGGCCCTAAACGATGGAATTTGGCTAAATTCAGGTGACCAAAACATGTCTTGATCTTTGGGCCGTTTCCCATCAAAATGGACTCCTCTTGAGCTAAATTACGACACTCGGGTTTTTCGCCTCCAGATAGGCTATAGCTTGCTCTTTGTAGCTTGATAGGAAGTATGAGCATCCACTTGCTGGCATGCAACTAAGCCTCATCAAGAATGGCCACAATCATCTCTGGCGTCGAGCTACCGAGCTTAGATGATATGAGGGGCCAGAATGTCGCAATCATCTCCGAATTAGATGATATGAGCGACAAAGTGTTGGACCGGCAATGCTGCAACTCATTGCGGCTGCCTACGTACCCTTCCCTACTCTAAAGGGATCAAGCACATACCGTAGTTCATCCACGAAGGGACAGAAACTTAAGCCAACTCGTTTGCATGGCCGTGGCCAAGCAATAATGGAAATGGCCTAGTCCGTATAGGCCGTTCCGTCGAAATGCATCCAAGTGATGCATGTTTGGTCCGCAATATGGCATAACGATGCCTAAGCATCAAATGCCCTATTCGCGAGGCTACGCAACTATAAATGAGCCTTAGGCATCATTTATACTCTTCCGTCTAAGCTATGAAGCTTACTTGGTACATAGTCCGCATATGCACCTTCAACCAACTACCCCTCCCTATATATGTCTTAATGGAATTTCTACAAGTATGAAAAAGGGACCAAAAATATTTCATCAACTCCCGTTTACTATTCATGGCCGTTGCCATGTATTTTCCCGATATCCGGCCATGTTGGCCGTTCTCTGCCAACCCGATGTCCGTCCATGTTGGCCGTCCACTGCCAACCCGATGTCCGGCCATGTTGGCCGTCCACTGCCATCCCGATGTCCGGCCATGTTGGCCGTCCACTGCCATCCCGATGTCCGGCCATGTTGGCCGTCCACTGCCATCCCGATGTCCGGCCATGTTGGCCGTACATTTTCAAGGTCATCTACCCAACTGACCTAATGCATCATTTGATGCAAGATTGGCTCTTGGCCAATGTAGCTTCAACCAATGTCATATTGGCCTTGCGATATGCTTATGCGATGTGCCTTACTTGGCACCAGATATGGCTCAGGGCCAAATGCATCTCACCATGCAAAGGGAGCTTTGGATGAAGCTTCATCACAAGCAAATGACGCATCTTTTAGCATGCGCCATGCTAAAAACACGGGGTGTTACATTATCACACCCTTCAAAGAATTTCGTCCCCGAAATTCAAAACCAAAACTATTGTGGACAATCTCTTCAAGTTGGATTTCATGAGCAAAAGCCCCATACCAGATGCTCAGAAATCACGGGTTTCTTCAAGTTGTCATGAACAACAATTTAGACCTTCTGAGCACATGTCCTATACCACCTGCCCAGGAATCCAAAAGGTGCCCACAACAAAACCAAGAATCGCAATTGGCCAGTGCCAAGAGGATATCTCGACCAGGTATCCTGAATGCGCATCCCATACTACGCACTCAGAAGTCCCTAAAGTTTACAAGGTTGGAAGATGTCATCGAAATGACAAAGCAAAACCTAACGTAACACTGTGAGGACCAATCTCTAATGCCAGTGCAGTTGGATGCAAGCCACCGTCCCCGACCAGTTTACAGGGTTGCCACTCGTAAGTGGGATGCTAGCCGGGCCTGACAACGCACACCCTTGGCCAGTGCCAACGTGTGGGGATGATCAGTCCCATTGTCTACCCACCGTCCCCGGACGGTCTTCCGGATGCTCGTAAGCGGGGTGCCACAGAGGCCTGGCAAACTCACAGTACTTATACAAGCTCAACTCGATTTGCAAAGTAACTGGCCCAGCAGTTACAAACTCTTTCCCGCGCAGAAGTTAGCCTACTCTCCAACTTTAAGTTTTCCGTTACGGAAAATACTCGCCAATGAGTCCACTCCGCACAAGTCCCTAGAGTTTTCTCGGAACTTGCTCTGATACCATCTGTGACGGACCGGAAAATTACGCCTTTGGCGCGTTGCCCCGCAGGCCGTAACTCCCCCGATGCGCCGTGATGATGAAGCTACGATCCGGGCCTTAGGGCTAGGCAAATGCACGTCCATTTGCAATTGCAAGCATGCTCGTGGAGCATGACGCAGCAAACTTAGCTTCCACATCGTTCCAACTTACCCTTGTTCCGCAAAAGGGTTTATTAAGAGAGAAAAAACTTGCTTAATACGACGAAAACGGCCTTTTGGGGCCCTAAACGATGGAATTTGGCTAAATTCAGGTGACCAAAACATGTCTTGATCTTTAGGCCGTTTCCCATCAAAATGGACTCCTCTTGAGCTAAATTACGACACTCGGGTTTTTCGCCTCCAGATAGGCTATAGCTTGCTCTTTGTAGCTTGATAGGAAGTATGAGCATCCACTTGCTGGCATGCAACTAAGCCTCATCAAGAATGGCCACAATCATCTCTGGCGTCGAGCTACCGAGCTTGGATGATATGAGGGGGGCGAATGTCGCAATCATCTCCGAATTAGATAATATGAGCGTCAAAGTGCTGGACAAGCAATCCTGCAACTCATTGCGGCTGCCTACGTACCCTTCCCTACTCTAAAGGGATCAAGCACAGACCGTAGTTCATCCACGAAGGGACAGAAACTTAAGCCAACTCGTTTGCATGGCCGTGGCCAAGCAATAATGGAAATGGCCTAGTCCGTATAGGCCGTTCCGTCGAAATGCATCCAAGTGATGCATGTTTGGTCCGCAATATGGCATAACGATGCCTAAGCATCAAATGCCCTATTCGCGAGGCTACGCAACTATAAATGAGCCTTAGGCATCATTTATACTCTTCCAAACTAAGCTATGAAGCTTACTTGGTACATAGTCCGCATATGCACCTTCAACCAACTACCCCTCCCTATATATGTCTTAATGGAATTTCTACAAGTATGAAAAGGGGACCAAAAATATTTCATCAACTCCCCGTTTACTATTCATGGCCGTTGCCATGTATTTTCCCGATATCCGGCCATGTTGGCCGTCCTCTGCCAACCCGATGTCCGTCCATGTTGGCCGTCCACTGCCAACCCGATGTCCGGCCATGTTGGCCGTCCACTGCCATCCCGATGTCCGGCCATGTTGGTTGTCCACTGCCAACCCGATGTCCGGACATGTTGGCCGTCCACTGCCATCCCGATGTCCGGCCATGTTGGCCCACTACCATCCCGATGTCTGGCCATGTTGGCCGTCCACTGCCATCCCGATGTCCGGCCATGTTGGCCGTACGGTGCCAACCCGATGTCCGGCCATGTTGGCCGTACATTTTCAAGGTCATCTACCCAACTGACCTAATGCATCATTTGATGCAAGATTGTCTCTTGGCCAATGTAGCTTCCAACCAATGTCATATTGGCCTTAGCCAATATGCATATGCGATGTGCCTTACTTGGCACCAGATATGGCTCAGGGCCAAATGCATCTCACCATGCAAAGGGAGCTTTGGATGAAGCTTCATCACAAGCAAATGACGCATCTTTTAGCATGCGCCATGCTAAAAACACGGGGTGTTACATTAGGCTACCAGCGTGTATGTTTGGCATGTGCGGAATGCCTTGGTGGTAGGTTGCACGGTTTGCAAGTTAGGCTACCAGCGTGTGTGTTTGGCATGTGCCAATGGCATGTGCGGAATGCCTTGGTGGTAGGTTGCACGGTTTGCAAGTTAGGTATGACGGACCGGAAAATTACGCCTTTGGCGCGTTGCCCCGCAGGCCGTAACTCCCCTGATGCGCCGTGATAATGAAGCTACGATCCGGGCCTTAGGGATAGGCAAATGCACGTCCATTTGCAATTGCAAGCATGCTCGTGGAGCATGACGCGACAAACTTAGCTTCCACATCGTTCCAACTTACCCTTGTTCCGCAAAAGGGTTTATTAAGAGAGCAAAAACTTGCTTAATACGAAAAAACGGCCTTTTGGGGCCCTAAACGATGGAATTTGGCTAAATTCGGGTGACCAAAACATGTCTTGATCTTTGGGCGTTTCCCATCAAAATGGACTCCTCTTGAGCTAAATTACGACACTCGGGTTTTCGCCTCCCGGATAGGCTATAGCTTGCTCTTTGTAGCTTGATAGGAAGTATGAGCATCCACTTGCTGGCATGCAACTAAGCCTCATCAAGAATGGCCACAATCATCTCGGCGTCGAGTTACCGAGCTTAGATGATATGAGGGGGCCAGAATGTCGCAATCATCTCCTAATTAGATGATATGAGCGACAAAGTGTTGGGCCGACAATCTTTGCAACTCATTGCGGCTGCCTACGTACCCTTCCCTACTCTAAAGGGATCAAGCACAGACCGTAGTTCATCCACGAAGGGACAGAAACTTAAGCCAACTCGTTTGCATGGCCGTGGCCAAGCAATAATGGAAATGGCCTAGTCCGTATAGGCCGTTCCGTCGAAATGCATCCAAGTGATGCATGTTTGGTCTGCAATATGGCATAACGATGCCTAAGCATCAAATGCCCTATTCGCGAGGCTACGCAACTATAAATGAGCCTTAGGCATCATTTATACTCTTCCGGCTAAGCTATGAAGCTTACTTGGTACATAGTCCGCATATGCACCTTCAACCAACTACCCCTCCCTATATATGACTTAATGGAATTTCTACAAGTATGAAAAGGGGACCAAAAATATTTCATCAACTCCTCGTTTACTATTCATGGCCGTTGCCATGTATTTTCCCAAATATCCGGCCATGTTGGCCGTCATCTCCAACCGATGTCCGTCCATGTTGGCCGTCCAACCGCCAACCCGATGTCCGGCCATGTTGGCCGTCCACTACCATCCCGATGTCCGGCCATGTTGTGACTGCCATCCGATGTCCGGCCATGTTGGCCGTCCACACCTCCGATGTCCGGCCATGTTGGCCGTCTGCATTTGACTTAGATGTCCGGCCATGTTGGCAATACATTTTTCAAGGTCATCTACCCAACTGACCTAATGCATCATTTGATGCAAGATTGGCTCTTGGCCAATGTAGCTTCCAACCAATGTCATATTGGCCTTAGCGTATGCATATGCGATGTGCCTTACTTGGCACCGAGATATGGCTCGGGGCCAAATGCATCTCACCATGCAAAGGGAGCTTTGGATGAAGCTTCATCACAAGCAAATGACGCATCTTTTAGCATGCGCCATGCTAAAAACACGGGGTGTTACATTATCACACCCTTCAAAGAATTTCGTCCCCTAAATTCAAAACCAAAACTATTGTGGACAATCTCTTCAAGTTGGATTTCATGAGCAAAAGTCCCATACCAGATGCTCAGAAATCACGGGTTTCTTCAAGTTGTCATGAACAACAATTTAGACCTTCGAGCACATGTCCTATACCACCTGCCCAGAATCCAAAAGGTGCCCACAACAAAACCAAGAATCGCAATTGGCCGATGCAAGAGGATATCTCGACCGGGTATCCTGAATGCGCATCCCATACTACGCACTCGAAGTCCCTAAAGTTTACAAGGTTGGAAGATGTCATCGAAATGACAAAGCAAAACCTAACGTAACACTGTGAGGACCAATCTCTAATGCCAGTGCAGTTGGATGCAAGCCACCGTCCCTGACGGATTTACCGGGTTGCCACTCGTAAGTGGGATGCTAGCCGGGCCTGACAACGCACACCCTTGGCCAGTGCCAACGTGTGGGGATGATCAGTACCATTGTCTACCCACCGTCCCAGACGGTCTTCCGGATGCTCGTAAGCGGGGTGCCACAGAGGCCTGGCAAACTCACAGTACTTATACAAGCTCAACTCGATTTGCAAAGTAACTGGCCCAACAGTTACAAACTCTTTCCCGCCAGAGTTAGCCTACTCTCCAACTTTAAGTTTTTCCCCGTTCTGAGGAAAATACTCGCCAATGAGTCCACTCCGCACAAGTCCCTAGAGTTTTCTCGGAACTTGCTCGATACCATCTCGTGACGGACCGGAAAATTACGCCTTTGGCGCGTTGCCCCGCAGGTCGTAACTCCCCCGTTGCGCCGTGATGATGAAGCTACGATCCGGGCCTTAGGGCTAGGCAAATGCACGTCCATTTGCAATTGCAAGCATGCTCGTGGAGCATGACGCAGCAAACTTAGCTTCCGCATCGTTCCAACTTACCCTTGTTCCGCAAAAGGTTTATTAAGAGCAAAAACTTGCTTAATACGACGAAAACGGCCTTTTGGGGCCCTAAACGATGGAATTTGGCTAAATTCGGGTGACCAAAACATGTCTTGATCTTTGGGCGTTTCCATCAAAATGGACTCCTCTTGAGCTAAATTACGACACTCGGGTTTCGCCTCCCGGATAGGCTATAGCTTGCTCTTTGTAGCTTGATAGGAAGTATGAGCATCCACTTACTTTTGGCATGCAACTAAGCCTCATCAAGAATGGCCACAATCATCTGCGGCGTCGAGCTCACCAAGCTTAGATGATATGAGGGGCCAGAATGTCGCAATCATCTCCGAATTAGATGATATGAGCGACAAAGTGCTGGACCGGCAATGCTGCAACTCATTGCGGCTGCCTACGTACCCTTCCCTACTCTAAAGGGATCAAGCACAGACCGTAGTTCATCCACGAAGGGACAGAAACTTAAGCCAACTCGTTTGCATGGCCGTGGCCAAGCAATAATGGAAATGGCCTAGTCCCCTAGTATAGGCCGTTCGTCGAAATGCATCAAGTGATGCATATTTGGTCCGCAATATGGCATAACGATGCCTAAGCATCAAATGCCCTATTCATGAGGCTACGCAACTATAAATGAGCCTTAGGCATCATTTATACTCTTCCGGCTAAGCTATGAAGCTTACTTGGTACATAGTCCGCATATGCACCTTCAACCAACTACCCCTCCCTATATATGTCTTAATGGAATTTCTACACGTATGAAAAGGGGACCAAAAATATTTCATCAACTCCCCGTTTACTATTCATGGCCGTTGCCATGTATTTTCCCGATATCCGCCATGTTGGCCGTCCTCACGCCAACTTGATGTCCGTCCATGTTGGCAGCGTCCATCGCCAACCCGATGTTCGGCCATGTTGGCCGTCCATCGCCATCCCGATGTCCGGCCATGTTGGCCGTCCATCGCTAACCCGATGTCCGGACATGTTGGCAGTCCACTGCCATCCCGATGTCCGGCCATGTTGGCCGTTGCCATCCCGATGTCCGGCCATGTTGGCCGTCCACTGCCATCCCGATGTCCGGCCATGTTGGCCGTACGGTGCCAACCCGATGTCCGGCCATGTTGGCCGTACATTTTCAAGGTCATCTACCCAACTGATCTAATGCATCATTTGATGCAAGATTGTCTCTTGGCCAATGTAGCTTCCAACCAATGTCATATTGGCCTTAGCCAATATGCATATGCGATGTGCCTTACTTGGCACCGAGATATGGCTCGGGCCAAATCGTCTCACCATGCAAAGGGAGCTTTGGATGAAGCTTCATCACAAGCAAATGACGCATCTTTTAGCATGCGCCATGCTAAAAACACGGGGTGTTACATTAGGCTACCGGCGTGTATGTTTGGCATGTGCGGAATGCCTTGGTGGTAGGTTGCACGGTTTGCAAGCTAGGCTACCAAACGTGTGTGTTTGGCATGTGCGGAATACCTTGGTGGTAGGTTGCGGTTTGCAAGTTAGGCTACCGGCGTGTGTGTTTGGCATGTGCCAATGGCTCGTGCGGCCATGTTGACCTAGTTGCAAGTCTTGCAAACCTAGGCGCTATATTTAGCGTGGGCCAAAGGCATAGCGGCTTGGAAATATGGCTTGCGACACGTGTTGGCATGTGCCAATGGCACGCGTGCGGCCATGTTGACCTGGTTGCAAGTCTTGCAAACCTAGGGCGCTATATTTGGCGTGGGCCAAAGGCATAGCGGCTTGGAAATATGGCTTGCGACACGTGTTGGCGTGTGCCAATGGCACGTGCGGCCATGTTAACCTAGTTGCAAGTCTTGCAAACCTAGGGCGCTATATTTGGCGTGGGCCAAGGCATAGCGGCTTGGAAATATGGCTTGCGACACGTGTTGGCATGTGCGGCCATGTTGACCTAGTTGCAAAGTCTTACAAGCCTGAGGCGCTATATTTGGCGTGGGCCAAAGGCATAGCGGCTTGGAAATATGGCTTGCGACACGTGTTGGCATGTGCCAATGGCACGTGCGACCATGTTGACCTAGTTGTAAGTCTTGCAAACCTAGGGCGCTATGTTTGGCTTGGGCCAAGGCATAGCGGCTTGGATGGCATGTGCCAATGGCACGTGCGGCCATGTTGACCTAGTTGCAAGTCTTGCAAACCTAGGGCGCTATATTTGGCGTGGGCCAAAGGCATAGCGGCTTGGAAATATGGCTTGCGACACGTGTTGGCATGTGCCAATGGCACGTGCGGCCATGTTGACCTAGTTGCAAGTCTTGCAAACCTAGGGCGCTATATTTGGCGTGGGCCAAAGGCATAGCGGCTTGAAATATGGCTTGCGACACGTGTTGGCATGTGCCAATGGCATGTGCGGCCATGTTGACCTAGTTGCAAGTCTTGCAAGCCTAGGGCGCTATATTTGGCGTGGGCCAAAGGCATAGCGGCTTGGAAATATGGCTTGCGACACGTGTTGGCATGTGCCAATGGCACGTGCGGCCATGTTGACCTAGTTGTAAGTCTTGCAAACCTAGGGCGCTATATTTGGCGTGGGCCAAAAGGCATAGCGGCTTGGAAATATGGCTTGCGACACGTGTTGGCATGTGCCCAATGGCACGTGCGGCCATGTTGACCTAGTTGCAAGTCTTGCAAACCTAGGGAGCTATATTTGGCATGGGCCAAAGGCATAGCGGCTTGGAAATATGGCTTGCGACACGTGTTGGCATGTGCCAATGGCACGTGCGGCCATGTTGACCTAGTTGCAAGTCTTACAAACCTAGGCGCTATATTTGGCGTGGGCCAAAGGCATAGCGGCTGAAATTTGGCATTGTTGCCATGGTCGCGAGTGCGGCTTGGTTTGGCATTATTGCTTAGCGGTCAAGATATGCGTCTTGGTTTAGCATTGTTGCCATGGTGCGCGTCTGCGGCTTTGTTTGGCATTATTTGCCATGGTGCGCGATATGCGGCTTGGTTTAACATTGTTGCCATGGTGCGCGGGTGCGGCTTGGTTTGGCATTGTTGCCATGGTGCGCAAATATGCGGCTTGGTTTGGCATTGTTGCCATGGTGCAGTGCGGCTAGGTTTAGCATTGTTGCCATGGTGCGGATATGCGGCTTAGTTTTAACATTATTGCCATGGTGCGCGATATCTCTTGGTTTAGCATTGTTGCCATGGTGCGTGATATGCGGCTTGGTTTAGCATTGCTGCCATGGTGCGCGAGTGCGGCTTGGTTTTGGAATTAGGGTTACGTGTTGAAAACCCTAATCATCGTATTTTGAAAAAATACCCTATTAATTATTACACTCCGAGTTAAATGCTCTTAGTTAATGTGTTGCGGGTAACACAAGGTCATGGGGTTTACGATTTTACCCCTTGTTTAAAAACCACCATCAACAGTTGGGTACGTCTTGGTTATTTAATGTTCAGCGGTTAAATGGTAACGAGACAACAACTTGTATGAGTTCCTAAGGCGGGAAAGACAAAGGTAATTGTAGTGTTAGGTTATAGGCCTTCGCAAGGAGTCAAGATAGTAATGAGTTTTCCCGGTGACATGCTTACGAAGATGTGAAGCACGATAAGTTGTACCAGCGGTTGACAAGATGGGTTTTCAGAAGAAAACAATCAAGGAAACTGAGATAACGGTTACCAAGGATTTACAAATGGACACATATGGAGACTTAATGTTTGTCCCAATTTCAGCCGAGATGGTTGTTTCTCACCATGGCGACATCTTGGTTTCGACCAAGAAGTCAACGGCAATGGATGTGGCGTTGTCGATTTCCTATCAATATGAAGATGCATTTGCTATATATTGTAAAGTAAAACCCATATCTTACGGAGGCTCTTGTGATTACGTTCATATGTTAGGATGGAATCTCTAACTTTTGTTTATGTATTTGTACAAAAGCATCGAGTTCAAATCCAATATACAATAAGCGGGGATGACATCATTTATTGAGTTTTAGTACGTTTTATTCGCCCATGCATAATTCGATAGCAAGCTACGCTGACACCCGATGTAAGGAGAGTCAAGTGCTTTGTTTCGACTTGCCTCATTCATTGTAAACTCGAGACGAGTTTCTTGGCTGTAGGGTAGCCCGATACGGGACGTATTTTAGGATGTCAATCGGGAGTCTCGAACAGGTTCTTATTATCTGTTTAGGATAATCTACGGGGTTATCATTTGTAGGAACCTTTAGCATCGTTATCCTACCTTCCTCAATTGCATCCTTGATAAAATGATACCTCGACAAAGTTGCACTCTCTTGCTTAAAACCCAAATCACCAACCAAACACATCAACCATATACCTTCCTTCTTCAAGCTTCCCTTGCTTGCCATGTACTCTGCCTCGATTTGTAGACAATGCAAGCTGTACTTTGCAAACCAAACCTCCAACCGATAGTACTACCACACAATGTAAAAGTATAACCTATCAATGACCTTCTTCTATCAAGATCACTGCTTAATCGAATAAACATAACCCACAACATTTGTCGAATCCATAGTGTTTATCAAACACTAAACCAACATCTGTACTGCTCCTTAGATACCTCAAATTTCACTTTACTGCTTACCAATAAGCCTTCTCGGGACTTCCCATGTATCTACTCACCACACTCCAAGCTTGTGCGATATCCGTCCTTGTACAAACCATAGCATACATGATGCTACCAACTGCGCGTGCAAATGGAACTCGAGACATATATTCTTCCTCACCTGCAGTTTGAGGTGATTGCCTTCTTGAAAGTTTAAAATGAGATGCCAAAGGAGTACTTACTGATTTTGCATCTTTCATACCAAACCGCTCCAACACCTTCTCGATGTAAGAATTCTGGGACAAATATAACTTGCCTTCATCTCGGTTTCTATGAATCTCCATGACCAATATCTTCTTTCTATTAGCACCAAATACTTCATCTCAAACTCACTACTCAAGCTGTACCTTGAACTCTGTATCTACGACATGTCTTTGCAAGCAATCAACATATCATCAACATACAGAGCAAATACACAAATGAACTATCTTGGAGTTTCTGTGATATACACAACTTTGTAAAAACCATAAAGGATCGTAGGCCAATCGGTTGGCTTCTTTGGTGCTTATATGATTTACCTCAAAAGTCCTCTCTTCTACATTAGCTACTATAATGCGTTGATTGATCTCCTCTACTAAGCCTGGTTTTTTGGCAGAGAGACAAATTACAGATAGTGTGCAATATTCATGGAAAATAATAATAGGTTTTAAATGTAAAAGCTTGAGTTGGGACATGGGGATTCAAGGAATCTCTAGTATTTTTCATAATGCTAATTATACAGGGTTATTACACAGCTAAAGGTCTATGTGAAAAGGTTTTAGACAGGGTGCATTGGGTTTAGTTTTGACAAAAATTTTATTATCTGAAATTCCCACCCTTGTTTCTTTGTGTTATACTTATTGTGCTCTTTCTTGGTGGGTTGTTACGTTTAGTTCACAAAGTAAGCAAGCATCGAAGTTACTCATCCTGATGATATGCTGTTACTCATCAATTATGAGTTGTCCTCGAAATCGTTTAGGCAAGAATGTTTGTTATGGATTATTATCTGAAATTCCACCCTTGTTTTCTTTGTGTTTATACTTATTATTTTCTTAAGCTGGTGGGTTTTTACGCGTACTTTTTGGGATAAGTAAGCAAGCATCGAAGTTGATGATTACAATTGCGGGTTATAAGTCTTGTCGGTCTTGAGAAAAGGCATTACTTCATCCCGATGATATGTTGTTACTCGCCAATTCTGAGTTGTCCTCGAAATCGTTTAGGCAAGTAAAAGTCCATTTTTGTTTTTCCATTAAATTTTATCTTTTAGTAACTTGAAATGTTGAGAACAATAATCTCAGTTGGAAAAGCTTTTTATCTCCCCCCTTTTAATAGCAACAAGGGATTGCAAAACTTTAGTAAATATAACCGTTGGATCTCCAAATTTTAAATTCTACCGTTAGATTTCACAAATAAAATTCCGTCCGAACTATTGCTATTGTCCGTTAAATCATTAGACTTCCTCTTTATTATCAGCAGTTAGATTTTAAAAAAGTGGTATAAAGAATGTTTACAGGGACATAAAGGTAAATGCACTTTTTATGTATTTTAAAATCTCATCTCCCCCCTTTTAATAGCAACAAGGGATTGCAAAACTTAAGTAAATATAACCGTTGGATCTCCAAATTTTAAAATTCCACCGTTAGATTTCACAAATAAAATTCCGTCCGAACTATTGCTATTGTCCGTTAGATCATTAGACTTCCTCTTTCTTATCAACCATTAGATTTTTTAAAAGTGGTATAAAGAATGTTTACAGGGACATAAAGGTAAATGCACTTTTTATGTATTTAAAAATCTCATATTTTTAAACTACATGTGGGATCTTTTAAACTATATGTAGTGATTCTAAAGCATTACTTATCAATCCTAGAGCATATCATGTCAAAGAACTTTACCCAAGCACGCGATATCAATTGAAAAGAATAAATAATCAACAAAATCACATGGACCGTTAAATACCAAGCTATATGAAGAAAAAGTACTAATCAATCAAATCATTATTAAGCATATAGATGTAGAGTTTATATAATAAAATTGGTTTCTACCAAAACCCTAACATGGCTCTAGCTAGACATGGCTTTCTTAAAATCCATAAACATATTAAAATCAAAAACTCTAGCTAAACCAAAATGAAATTGAAGAAATGAAACTTCAAACCCTAGTCTTCTGTGTAGTTGTGGCTGTGTAGCCTCCATCCGGCCTCCCTTGGCTTTGTCGCCCCTTGTTCAATATATCCCAAAGGAATCTAATTTATTTCCTTTTTCATTTTCTACACCACATCATTAGCCAACTGAGTCATGCCACATGTCGAGTGATAACCAAAATCACCCAATGAGGTTCTGCCATGTCCTTTCTTCCAACACTGTCGTCTGCATATTATTTTATAGATGTCGCGTGCTCATTTTTGCTTCCATAAATGTTGGTAAAGAATTTGTCCATCTTGCATGCAAAAACGTGATTGCATATACTCCAACAAATACGGAAACATTATTGTCATCTCACGGTCCTTCCCTTTACAGCAACTTTCTACTCCCTGACCAGCTCAACCAACTCCGCCGGTAGCAACAGCTCATACCACACCCCAATATCAACTAAACGTACGGACTACCTCGAGCTCTGAATCTGGTTCTCTAGTCTACCGGCATACAGTTTAGGCAGAGTACGGTCCAATACCAATTCAATGGCTTCTTCTATAATCATGCCAGTACTGTTGCCAGTACATCCATTTCCGTTCATGCCAAGAAACCCAACACCATCTTTTGTCGAATCATTATTCATGCCTTCACCGCTCAGCTCAAAACCAACATACCAGCACCAACAATCCACCCATGTAATCATCAAAGTCATCACTGCCATCAAACATTAGCCATTCTAACCAAGAAACCCCATCTGTTGCCATCATGCTGATTGTTCGAACTCTATAACGCCCCAACCTTTCACCAGTTTGTATCCATCATCCTTGTTCCAGTCGAGCTGAGAACAAGCTTCTAATTCCCTCCGCTCATGATATTCACAGGTCGCGGCACAAGACTTCATCTACACCCAGTTCGCACCAGAAACTCAACCAAAGCACTGCTAAACTCAGCCATTCTTCAAAGTCAACACAGCTCACATTAAACCCAATTTCAGTTCATTGTTGTTGAGCTTCTGGCATAACTTTGACTTCATTTTCTTCATTGAGGACTGTCAAGGGAACCCACTTTCTTCTCTTCCTGGTCATCTAACTTCTGTCCATCTCGCCACTACCAGTTATCTCTGTCTTCAACTGTTTGCACTTTGCAGCACTATCGATTATCCCCAAAACAACTTCAGCTGGCATACGGACCCTGCTTACTTGCTGCAACTTCATGTCTCAATCGAGATGTCAAGAATTCTTCATATACAGATTAACCCTCACCTAATTCAGCTACTCCATCTCAGAACCTTGTTCAACTAATTACAAAGCAAGTCAACCATCCCCACCATCGTCTCGAGTTACTCCAAAATCAGGTTCTAGCTTGCCCACACCCATTAAATCTTCCCATATATTCAATTGCAGAACACCCATTTATCCTTTAATGGCAACCTCTCAAGAACTGCTCATGATGACCACTTCTGTTGACGTGAACCTCTGCAACCTTATTCACCATGAATAATACCATATGCTTGTGTTTCTCTTTCCAATTCGATAATAAGAACATAAAAATGTTGGTATAAAGCTGGCCACGTCCCACTTTCATTTCACATGCTTATGTCGCACAGTGACATATAATTAAGCTCCGGCTCCATTTGGTGTTGTGAGTAACTTGAGTGGTTGCTGATATAAAAATATCAGGCCAACCATATTTGGTGAATTCCATAGCAAACGCCATTTAGTCGTTCATTTAGCTGCTTATTCTTTCGGAAATCGGATTCATTTGTACTTTCTGCAAAAGCATTAAAATAGTGTTGTTAGCCAAAATATGAGTCCTAGCTAATATAAATGTGGGTATAAAATATCACTAATCTAGGATTCCATATCCCCTTAGGGTTTAGGATACATGTATTTATAGAGTTTATGTAACCCTAATTATAACTTTATGTGCAAGCAACTTGGGCAACAAGGCATGTGGAAACTTCTAGAAGCTTCTGTCACGGGCCGGATAGATAGGCTTGATTATGAGCTCTCTGTGTATAAAATAGTAGGAAATACCATATGGTCCTAAAAATAATATATTAGAGAGATTCTAGTCCAATTGACCTAATCAATTGTCTGTTTGGTCCTATTTGGTAATATAAATTATCATTTGGTCCTAAAATTATAGTTTGGTCTAGGGTGATGTCATGGATGATGTAAATGTCATCTTGTAGTGGCAAAAACACCCTTATATTCACAGTCCTTTGTTTTTTTCTCTCACTTAATAAAAATAAATAAATAAAACTTAAAACTTAAATATCTTTTGAACCATATGTCTAAAAATGATAAATTTTATATATTCGGAAAGCCCTCGTGATAGCTTTCCAACGAGTACCATTGTCGCTATGTTTCGGAGCTTTTATTTTCTTGCCTTATTTTTTAGCTATAAAATACTATTATATGAGTTCATTCTACAAAATGAACTACTTTGATGAACTATTATATTCTGGAATGAAGTCCATATAAAAACCTAAAAAAAACAGATTTCATTCCAGAAATGAAGTCCATATAAAACATATACAAACAGACTTTATTTCTGGAATGAAGTCCATATAAAAACATGAAAAAAACAGACTTCATTCCGAAAATGAAGTCCATATAAAACATATACAAACAGACTTCATTTCTGGAATGAAGTCCATATAAAAACATGAAAAAAACAGACTTCATTCCAGAAATGAAGTCCATATAAAACACATACTCCCTCCGTTCCACTTTACTTGATGTTTTAGGGTTTATTTTGTGTTCCAAAATAGATGAGAGTTTTAGTATTTTCCCCAATTCTCTCTGATTTACCCTTGATTTGGAATCACACTAGAGCATAAATTCTCATTGTAATCAACAAATAAACAATTACTCCAATTTTAAAATATTTCTCATGGAGGATATATACTTTAATCTGTAAAAATTTGGTACATCCCAAGTAAATTACAATGGGATTCGTAACTTTCTCTAGAATCTAGAAACTAAAAACTAGGGCATTTAATGTTTTATAAAGGTATTAATATGGGTAGAATTGGAAAAATTTTAATTTCTCTGATGTTCCTTAATCTGCGTGAAAAACTCTACAAAATCAAGTAAAATGGAACGGAGGGAGTACAAACAGACTTCATTTCTGGAATGAAGTCCATATAAAAACATGAAAAAAACAGACTTCATTCCAGAAATGAAGTCCATATAAAAAGCATAAAAAAACAGACTTCATTTCTGGAATGAAGTCCATATAAAACATATACAAACAGACTTCATTTCTGGAATGAAGTCCATATAAAAACATCAATATATTCATCTTCAAATGAAGTCTGTTTTTTTTTTTTCATTCTCGGAATGAACTACTATTATATTGAAAAAAATTTAAAAAGCTCGAAACATAGGAAACAATGGTACTCGTTGGAAAGCTATCGTCGAGGAGCTTTCGAATATATAAAATTTATTAATTTTTGATATATATTTTAGCGATATTTAATTTTTAAACTTTTAAATATTAAGGTAAGAATGAGAGAGAAATTAGTAGAGAAAATAAACAAGAGAAACCATTCACGTGAGAGGAAAAAATAAGGGGGAGAGAAGGGGTACTTTAGATATTTTAATAATTATGGACAAATGGAAAAGGTGATTTGCGAAAGAGGACCAAGAATAGACATGGGGCCACCTTGAATAGGACCAAACCATAATTTTCCCTATAAAATACAGGTACAAACATGATCCTCCAACTTTTGAACTTGTTTTTGAAATTTGGTTGATGTGGTTGAATGATCTTTGGCGGTATGTAATTCATTTGTCCTTCGCTATCCCACTCTAGAGCCTTGTATACATATATGAAGGTCCAATACCTTACGATCCCAAAGTATCGGTGATCAAGTTTAGGAAACTTAAACGTTGGACGTTGATTCTTCTGGTCGGTCGATAATATCTATTTCAGCAAAGAGATGGCCGTAGGATAATTGAAACTTTTGGTGAATAAAAGCTGAAATTGCTTGTAGCCCAAGACACCTAATTGTGTTCTTCGGAATATAGCTATTTTTGGAATGTAGCAACATGGAGAATAGCTAGGAAAACTTTTAATATGAACGCCTATAAAAGAGAACGTCCTATATGAGAAACTAATTAAGTCTTCTTATTCTTATTCTTATTCTCCTTCACGTCGTCCCTATAAAATAAAACAAGTATTTGTTGCGAGGCGAAGCAATATCGAAAAAACAATGTCAAGAACAAGTATTCCCGAAGAGATCCAAGAAGAGATTTTATTAAGGTTACCTGTGAAATCCATCTTACGTTTCAAGTCCGTATGCACGAACTGGTATGCATTACTTTCTAGCCGCAAGTTCATAAAGGATCACCTTAATTTAGCCACCAAAGCCCCTTAAAAACAGAAAATTTATGATCAGAGTCAGTGATGAGTCCGGGAAGCTAATGATATATTTTACTCCATAGATTATGCTTCAGTATTATCACCAACGTCATGCAAGTGTGACGGAGCTGTTATGATGAATTACCCAAACGACAATAATGCTATGCCAGAAAATATTCCTCATTGGATTGTGGGATCTTGCAATGGCTTGATTTTATTATTGTCCTCTATACTGATGCGCTATTTCTTTGGAACCCATCTACAAAGAGTATTTTGGAAATTATGAAAAATACGACCGAATAATACGAGAAACCCATCTTTCCTATGGGTTGGGTTTACGATACCAAAACTGATAACTACAAGTTGGTATGTATTGCAACCGGCAACTTTGATAACGCCCGGATGGTTTGATGATTTTTCTAAGTTTATGTATACACAGCTGGTTCATGGTGTAGAGCCAAGACATCCCTTATGCGTATACTGGTGTAGCTCAGGTGTGCTTCTGAATGAGGCGCTCTACATTGGTTAAGGTGAAGCTGCTCATTCGTCGGCGATACCGCTACTCGTGAAGAAACTATAATTTCCTTTGATATTAACAGCGAGAAGTTCATGGATTTGCACTTCCAGACGAAATTATGACATGTCCAAAGAGGGTGCTTATGCTCTCGAGTGCTTTGGGAGATTCCCTTTGCTTAATCTGTAGAGTCCCTAAGGTTCGTGTTGATGTATGGGTTATGCAAAATTATGGAGCAGGGAGAATCTTGGACTAAGAATTCTCCACTACCCAAGAAAGAATTGCTAATGCAGATCCCGATTCGTTAAAGTTCTATCGCTCTTTAAAAAATGGTGAGATCCTAATAGAGAATGGTGAACGTCTTGGTTTATGACCAAAAGAATGACATCGTTAGGTTCCTGAATATAAATGATATCGATGTTGGTGACTTTTCCTTGGCGAGTTACGTGGAGAGCCTAGTTTCAGTAAACTCAGGTACTTATATGGGTGAAATGGAAGAAAATAAATGGAAAGATGCTAGTGAAATTCTAGTTTCTCATTTGATGAAAAACTCTCAAGTCAAAATGGAAGCAGTTGCAGATAAAAAAGTGAAACGCAAGCATAATGAATTAGCTGAAACTAGTAGTAGTTCAAAAAAGAAAACAGACATCGATGAAATCCTAGAATGGATGCTGTTAATTATGCTCTTTGAGGTGTCAACCGTGTTTTTTTTTTTTTTTTTGTAAATCGTTTTGTGCTGCTGTTCATGGTTGTAGTGATATCATGGGTTTCTCAAATAACAGTTTGTTTCAAGAAATGGTTATGCGTCTCGATCTTGCTGTTTAATTGTTTGAATGTCAGACTTTGTATTGGCATTTAGCATGATATCACTTCACAATTTTGTTTTACATTATTATCAATGTACCTCATTTGATTTCCATGGTTGTTTGAATCATTAGTTCTGACTTGTAACCTACACAATTTAGTTACACCATTTGAGCTAATGACGGAGCCTCAAGAGGCAACCTAGGAGATGCCCAGGTCATTGCAAGATTTTCTTCGTTTAGAAACTCCCACCATTCTTTTCTTTGTGCTATAGGTATCGTTTTCTTCCTCAGAATTGTTAATGTTAAGAACACTAATATCAATTGGAAATGCTTTCATATTTTAATGTTTTAATCTTACATTATTCTGTTTTATATCAAGATGTCAGAATCATTCTCACA
>JAJJWW010005408.1:0-59621 GCA_023531295.1 Papaver armeniacum | reverse complement strand
AATAGATGGCACAAAAATTTGATCGGTTGTCAGCCGACACAAAAATAATTCACTTTTCCTACCAATACAATAATATATGAATGAAGTATATGATAGTTCCTGTGATTCAATAGAGAGGCGATTGTAGTTATTTAATCAATTTCTTAAAGTAACTAATTGGGGGATTTCTTATTTCTATTTAAACAATAAAACAAATTAAAAGCAAAGTAAATTTGTAGAAAAGTAATCAATGGAGAGAGATATCGTCAAGGAATTCATCTTCAATCTTAGACATGTGCTTGGCTATGCATATGAATAGAATTACGATTTAATCTCTTGTGTTATCAAAAGCCTAAGAGAATCAAGAAAGCAAGATAATCTATTAATTTCAAGTTCATCAACACACACATTAGTGGCTGGGCGTGCATGTGAATTCTACCTAAAGAATAACCTAACGCCTTGCGCTAATCAAGTTCAATTCCTAGAGCATTAAGTTTTATAAATAGGTTAATCACTGCAATTGTCATGCGTTGCGAAACAATTCTAGACAATGGTCAAACTCTACATATGATTACGAGAGTGTATCACTACAAACCGTAAAACATATCATGCTACTTGTATTCAAGGTTATCACTACTAAAACCCTAAAATAGCTATGGACTAAGATGCAAGTTCAATTAATTGGCCACTTAACTAATCAAACACCATAATCATATCACAATACTTCAATCATGTGATCATAAAAACCGCAGAGAATTGAACGATAAACAAGAGAGAAAACTAATACATAAAGCAAACACAAGTTTTAGAAATCGGACTACATCCTTAACTAATAATAGAGAATTTACCACTCATAGCTATGGAGTTCATCATCATCAATATTCAAAAATAAAACAAGGAAGAAGAAGAACAAACCAAACCCTGAAGCGTAAAACAAACCAGCTCTCCCCAAAAAATTCCAAGAAAAGATATATGATAAGATGATATGTGGTGAAGACCTTCCCTTTTATAGCTTCTCCAACTTCTAAATTAGGTCTAGTCTTCAAAGTCCATTAGGTGAAAATCCACCAAGCCCACTAGAGGGAGAAACCTGCAGAAAATAATGACCCAAAATCGCCGCCGGAATTCTGTATTGTGGCCGAAATCGACCGAAAGTCGCCGAATAGCCTCCGATGGACGGGCAGTCTACTCCGCCATCGGCCAATTTAGTCAGACTGCCGTCAACTTCACGGATTGGTCAACCTGTCAGACCAAGTTATGCCGAGTCGTTATAAATGTCGCATTACCTTTCACAGGCCATTGCAACCTTGCATGCCATATGCTTGTGATGCACAATGATTGTGCTTCACCATGACGGTCAGCCACAAACCCGTAACGCACCATTTCAACCTCGCCTCAGTCAGAACCTACTCGCTAATTCCATTCAATTGCATTACAACCACCTAACATCTCGCCCCATCCCCGTCATTTATCAGCATGGCTGCCTTGGCTTCACCACCAACAGAGCCACTCATTCCACCACCCGCGCAGTCACACTCCACCTTGCAATAATTCCTACCAATCCCAGAACCATCACAGCACATGCCTGTTATCATTCTTGTATTCTCACACAGCCTCCGTGACTATGGCGGCTCACACCTCGCCTTCACCAATCATCGTGTCATCACTGTAACTGCTTCAGCTCATATAAGCACCAAATTGAGCTCTACCGCACATTAGTTCAGAATCAACTCACTGTAATCAGAATCGACTCTCATAGCCGCACCAATTCATTTCTTCACCACTAGCACACCCTTTGTGCCTGGCTGCACCTGCCACAATCATCTCCAGCTTACCTCACCATTGCTTATACATTCTCCCCGCAGCCTCCCATCTCTCGTCCATAGAAGCAACACCCACTGTGCTTAGGCCATCTCTTCGCATTCCTTCCATCAAATTTACAATGCCTTGCACCTCAACCAAACAAAAGACCACCTCGCAACCGCAACTCACCGCCATCTCCATTCTCTATAACTATGCAACCACAGAGCATTTGCTATCTCCTCTCACGAAGTTCATATTGTAACCGCCCGCATCTCGCCTCCGATTCCACCTAAACCTTCATTTGCAACTCCACAGTAATCACACCTCTTTTGAAACCATCAGCCTCAATCATTCTCGCTTTGCGCAGTTACCATCCTTGTAACTGGGCCCATGGTACTAATACTAAATTTTTGCCGCTCCATCATCCCATTGCCCCGAGCCATTCATCATAATTCCAAATGCAAAGCCATTGCAATCCCCGCAATCAAAACCACTACATTCTCAAGCTCACCAAGATCACAGCCATAGCTTCTTTATGCGGCGCCAAAGGCACCTTGATCCAACATCACTTACCACAGCTCAACCATGAGCTATCTCCCGCCATTCACAATACCCACAAAGACTATAACCTAGTCTTCATTTTCACCATGACCTGGTCTTCTTATCACTTTCATGCGCTGTCACTTCCATTATCTCCCTAGACCGCCATTCAAATTCAACATATGAACCTGTACAAAGACTAACTCAAACTCCACAAAGAAGTCACACTTGCAATTCCCCACAACCCATAAGCAAATACTCGTAGCCATACTTCACCACATCATTTACCTCCGTAATGCCATACATTCAATTGCCACTTCCACCACCGCCATGAACCAACACCAACCATGCCACTCCATCCTGCAGCCGTGATGCTCCCACCAGACGTGCACATCCAACACTGCCTTCAATCCCTTACACCTCAATCACCACCAACAACCTTTTACAAAATCCATTGCAGCTGCATCACATCATCTTAGCTTTCTTATAATGCTAATCAGCTCGATTCTTCCCCATAATAGCACCCAAATTGCTAACAAATTCAAATCCTCTACCTGCAAATAACTTGAATTGTGCTCAACCTCATTCCCATTTCAACAAGCAAGACATTCACAAACTTAAGGTGCAACATCATCTCGTGGTTCCTGCTTTCAAATTCACAGCAACACTCAAATCCCTATCTTCATAGAAGAACCAATCAAACCCCGACTTCGGATTCATCTTCTTCTCTGAGTTAAAAACCCTTGATTTGGATTTCAATTCTTCAATCACAACACAAACCTATCATCTTCATCACGAATTAATCAACAATAAAGACTCCCTTCTCTCCCCGTTTCGATCCATCAAAACCTCAAATGCAACACCTCATACTCGTGCTCAATCACCATTTGATAAACAACCCACCTTCCCCATTTTTAGATATTAACAAGACTCCTCAACTCAATCGATCACAACAACAGTCTTGCTACTTTCTTCTCCATTTCGAACATCATCTCCATCTTAATTTCTCCTAATCTCCTTTGGCTGCGCCTCTCATTCATTTCGTGAAAAATAACATGATAGAGAAACACTTCTCTCGATTTAGGTTTAGGTGAGAACAATCATGGATATATGCACCCTCTCGGGAGCAGTGATAAGGGACACCCCGAACACTCACCCCTAACCTTAGCTCTACCGTGTTTAGTACCCTCCAAATAGGGTTGCCTTAAGCTTGACTAGGCTCCAGATAGTAGTTAGCCATGAGCGAGATGACGATTTTGTCCTTTTGGCCTGGGCCGAGTAATTTCCGCTTCTTTCCTCCGTGTGACTCCAGTAGTACCTAATAACTCAAAAACACGCCAGAAGTACATAATTCACAAGAAAAAAATAAAGAAGAAAGCGTAACTACTAGATAGAATACGGTGTATTCTACACCTATCAGTGATCTAGCCAGCCAACGCCCATTCTCGCGGGACCAAGATGCAAAGTGCCATCTATGCCGATCAAAAGAGCTAAAGTTGGCAGCGCTCGCCTTGCAAACACCCTATGGCCAAGCCGAGTTACGCAAAGCCCACTTGATTCTTTATGCTTCCTGCCAAAGGTTAGCCAAATTTTCCTGGAAATCTCTTCATGACTTGCCATTTTGATTCTATCCTTGTCTGTCACCATCTCATGCTTACTACGCAACAATGCCATTGTTACAGGCTAAGCAGGGGACTTAATGTTGATAGTGGTTTTTAGTTCAGGGTTAAATTTGTAAAACCAAACATATAATGTGTCGTCACTCTGTAAAGCAACGGAGCCATGTAAAAGTGATGAGTGTAAACCTCTCCACTGGCGCATCTATTGAGATGTTCAATATATTTGCATGAAATTTATCCGTGACCGCGCATGTAAAAATCTCTGTACATGTAAATTTTAACACCTTGCTTATATTATTCATTAATGTAAGACCCTCTGAAACTTTTTTTCTCTGTTCTGCCCCTCCAGAACCCTTAATATTGGTATGGCATGACGGATTTGTGTTCACTCGCAGGAGAGTAGCACAAATCTCCAAGTATCAAGACTAAGGTCCTTACATGAAATACTCGGTAAAAGCATATCGCTCTCAGAAATAAAGAATTCTTTTGTCAACACATAGAATTCAATCAATCTTGTGATAATTCACAAAACTTATGAATCTAACTAATTTGCAAAAATTAGGGTTTTTGCGCTCATAAAAGATATTAGCCCCGCTGGTCGAAATTATGCTTAAATCAACTAAGCAATTGATCCGCCGTGGATTAGTAGGTACAAAGTCCTACTCAAATTCAGAAAACAAAGAATAACGGATCCGCGGAGTAGGAGCAGGAATGAGAGGGAGCGTGGCCACGCCATAGGATAGCCAACGCCATTTAGCCGCGCCCCATGCTACCCTACCAGCCCTTATTCCTTTGTCGACCAATCAGGTCGCATTAAACCTGCCACGCACACCAAAATGGTGGCCACGCCCATGCTTGGCCGACCCATACTTTTATCGACAAATCAGGTCGCATCCTGCCACGAGCACCAAAGGGTGGCCATGCCCATGCTTGGCCGGCCCCCTACTTTATCGACCAATCAGGTCGCATTAAACTCCGTCACGCGCACCAAAAAGGGTGGCCACGCCATGCTTGGCCGCCCTACTTTTATCGACCAATCAGTCGCTCTAAACCCGCCACAAATTTTAAAAGAGATGGAAATTGTGTCAGAGGTCGCCATACTAAGTTGGCTTCCCAAAACCGCGCCAACATGCCAACGACATGCCAAAAAGCATGACAATCACACATGCCAAACGGGCACGTCAAGTGCACATGCCAAACGTGGCACCTACCGCATGCCCATACCATATGCGCTAATTAGGGTTTCGGCATGCCAAACCCTAATTTAGGCAAAGTTGCTACGCCAACCAAGCCAAATAATGTTCTGAAGCATTGGGATTGATGTGGCCACCGAAATCGACAGTTTCCACACCACATTGGAGTCTAACACCAATGTGCCAAAATCTAGTGGACATGGCTACGCCAGGCTCTACTTGCACCATCGTTCCGCTAGCATGCACAGGCTATGCCAGCCATTCCACCGTGCCACTGGCATGCATGGACTATGCCAGCCATGTCGCATGCCACTAGCATGCGCTAAAGGCGCCACTATACCATTGGCATGTGCCAATGGCGCCATTGTGCCATTATTACGCGCCAATAGGATGTAGCCATAATCAATGGCTACCCTTCCTCATGAGATACAATCTCAGCCCCCAAGTTCGCCACCGAATCGACTGTGCTTGCGCAAGTTTTAGGCGACAGCCGAGATAAGCTTAATAGCACCACATGCTATCCTCCTATGGCAAATCTCTTGACTCTGACTTACCACACGTAGCAAACTGTTCATGTTTTCCACGAAAACACTCGAGACATCAAACATGTCACAAACTGGGGGATACTCATCGGTGGTGTTGATATGGCTTTCACAGCGCGGCGTAATACGCCTGCTATGAGAAAGTGTCAGAAGCGGGCCATGCTTAGTAAGCGGCAAGAAGTAATGGGTGTAAACGGATCCACTTCTTCATCGTGGAAGCACGGTTTCGACGGTTACACGTTACTCCACTCTTCCATCACTCAATCGTTCCCACTTCCTACGAGACCGGGATACGTTTAATTATGACTTGTATAAATAGGTTTCACCTATTTCCACCAAACAACAGGTTTTGGTCAGAGAACAACAAAGTATCAGAAATCACCAAAGAGCTGATAGCTTTTCATTCTGCAAGCCAATTCCACTTTCTGATACAAGTCATAAAACAACCACACCTTCATAATTAACCATTCTGGTCTCAACACCTTCTTCGCTTCCCTCCCTAAGACCAACCCTTCTCCTTCACTTTGGACCAAGCAAGCCAGAACGGCCATTTCTTGGTTTAGTCCAGATTGTACAGATTGATCTCTCGAATCAAAAGTACTCCCGTGGCAAAGTGCATTGTTTAGGGTTTAGACTTGTTTCTCATCCACACACCCAAAATTACCAAAACCAGCAGAAACAGTTTTCACCCACAAACAGTAACCAAATTCTTCTTCCCCGCGGTAACTGTAGGTCTTTCCATACACATAATGATACAAAAAAAAAGTCCCCTCAGGGATTTTTTGTGCCAAAAGCCACCATTCTACTATTTGTACATGTTCTATATCTGCCTACCAATCTCATCAAACTTTGATCCTGAGTTGATCAATAAGGTCAAACGTACGTCCTAGCTTATTTGGTTCACAAGACAACTTTTTTTATTATTATTATTAAAGAAAAAAATACAAACTTTATTAAAGAAATAAGTTAGTTACAGACCAAAAGACCTAAAAGACCAAGAAAACAGGCCAAAACAAGAAAGGCCAAAAGCAAAAATAAAGCTTTAAAAAATACAAAAGAAAGAATCAAAAGCCCAATACCCAAAATTAGTTGAATCGAAAGTAAACATCGATGGTCATTCAAGATGATGCAGAGTATCAGGCTGAGAATAGAAGGTCCTTCTCTGGCCGTTTTTTTTTTTTGAAGCATTTTAAAACCAATCAACAATGGATGGAGGGGCTCAAGTATACCGAGAACATTTTGTGATGATGATAATAACATTAGCATTGCTTTCATGGATAGCCCATATATGACAATTAATGAGCATCAATGCATTGCAAATTCGCATTCTCTGGCTGCTTCTGAGATGGAAACCCTTATTTGGAAAGAAGACAGCAGAGAAATTAATTTCTCTATATGCGTGAGTGAATACAATAGCCTGAAGTTGAATATTACTACGAGCCTATTGTGCTGCAATGTACCAAGGGATATTGTGAGACTGAAACATAGATAAGCAGTTTAGATTCAGATTTAATCATTATCTTCAGTTTGCCCGAAAGAACAGACCATTCAACTGCCCGCACAATAGCAAGAATTTCTGCTGTAAAATTATATGCTATTCCAATACCTCCAGATTCAGCATATCTATAATATAACCGAAAATGGAAATTCTCTCGTTTCACCATCTGATAGAAGCATTTATGTGTCTATTTTGGTCTCAATTGTATATATTGTTAGTGCTCGATTTTCTACTAATTTGGTTGTTTTACGTATTTGTAGGTGTTTTTAGAGAAATAAGCTTTTGCGGAAAAAGTTGCTCGAAAAGTGGTATTTGTACCCCAGAGAGGAATTATTAAAAGCACCCAGAGAACGTGTTAAAGGCACCCGGAGGATACCTGCTATTCACACCCCTATTTTGGATAAGGGGCACCAGATTACTAAGGTTATGGTAGTTTTTCTTTTCTTTATTTTTGGACTTGTATTTATTGTTTGCTTACTTTTTTTTTAGTATTTTATTTATTATATATTAAAAAAATATATATATACACGTGCACACACCAATTGCATCGTCAGATTACCGAGTTTAGGAAAACTCATGGATTAGTAAGTTGAACCCGTGCCTTGGGCCTTATGGGAGTTACCAGCTGAAAGTCCACAAACTTCAGCCTTGTACCTTTGACCAGTCTTTGACTGTAGGTATATTTTGCTGTGGAAACCTGAGCTTACCCATTTTAGTCAGCCTTGCATTTTCATATGCACAATAAAATGTCGAACTGGTATTATAATAGCCAATCCAATGAATATCCGACTGAGTTTAAAAATGGACATTATTCATATTACGACCATAGCGTAAATAGTGGTTTGGAACATCAACCTTTTGAAGATTATGGTTCATACCATGGTGAGCCAAATTACTATTCACACGCGCATCAGTCATACGAGCAAGAAGATCATAGCACTAGTTCTTCGTCTTTGGCGGATGCAATGAAACTATTGAAAAGTAGTCCTTTTTATAATCCTTATGTTCCTATTCCTCCTTTAAAAGAGTCCCTCAGAAAATTAGAGGAGTCGACACGTAAGATAGCTGAGATGAATAACTTAGTTATTGATGAGAGAATAAGTAAACTTTCTATAGAGGAATGCCTCAAGATGATGGTTGAGACGAATGAAAGACTTGCTCGAAATAATCTTGATTTCCAATATAGTGTTTCCAATAATACCCTTGAAAATGAGGATAGTTATTTGCATAATCAAGATGACGAGGTTAGAATTGGTAACACTACTTGTTTGAATGAGGTTCAACCATTTTCATGTTATTATAATGATGATTATGATGAGGATAGTGTTGATGAAGAATCTGACATTAGTGATCAGGAATTTGTTACTCCAAATGAACTTTATGATGATAGTGTTATTTTTGGTTCAAATCCAAATAATTTTAATAATTATTCACCTATTCAAAAGGACGAGGATTTGACTAGAGATACCACCGTTTTAGACGCGATGTAGTATTTCCTTATGATTACGAAGTGATGATGGTTTAGAGGAGCGGGTTTATCCCCGAGAATACTTGTTTTCATGTCTAGCGATTTAGAAGCATTAGTCTTAGAAGATAGACTCGTAGAGAGTTCAAATATGAGTGAGGATGCGTCACCTGAGTATATATTACAAGAAGTAATTGACCATTTTAAGGATTCTGACGATCTAGAAATTAGGGAAATTGTAACTAGTCTATCTAGAGACATCCAAAATTCTAAGTTTGGGGGTGATTATCATTCTCCTTGCGCCTTACCTTTAGCTCTTACATATATCCCTCACTTTGGACTTGACATATGTGCCTCAACCATTTTAAAAGATTATCTTCATACACATTTTCCTGAACCTAGTGATGTCCATAAAGAAGTTCAGTTGTTAGAAACCCATCATCTGGTTGATATGGTTTACCCAGGATATAATACCCAGATTGATTTTGTTTTCCCACCAAAAACTTTTCTTCCAAATGTTGGAACGTATAAGTTTCAAATGTATCAGTTATTAAGTTCTAAGACTAAACCTAAATACTTTAGGAAAATAAAAACGACACATTTGCTTAAGAATGACCACCACTTTCATTGCGGTCAACTGTTTAAGTCAAATATGATTGACTATGAGGATCCTCAATTATTCAGGTTATTATTATGTGCTTCTAAATTATTATTTGAGTTTTTCCAGACTCTACAACCTGATAATACAGATCTTACTTATGAGGAGGTGCAGCCCATGAAAATATTTTATTTAGACCCCTTTATTGAACTTCCAACACGAACCACGACTAGATGTAGTGTTTTAAATAGGAAACTAGGCAAGGGTGTGCTATGTTTATTCACTTTCTTGGTTTGTTGCGCTTTCCTTTTGTCTGTGATAACACTTTTTGATTTAAGATCCACAATTATTTCGGTTATTTCTATATGATTAGAAATTTATGCCTATTAAGGATAACACTAACCAATCTAAGTGGATGGAAGCATCTTGGTTGTAGGAGTTGAGGAACCAATCTGAATAGATGGAAATATCTAAATAGAGTCTATTCGTAAAAGCACAGAGCTCATGTGTTAGAAATAAATGGTAGTTTCGCCATATCTCGTTGAGTCCTATTCACCTTATGTTTATTTTTTAAATATGTTTCTAAGTGATTCGGTGGGGCCCACAAATCGAGTTGTTATCACTGCTAGGGTGAAATAGAGTAATTGAGTTACTAAAAAAGAAAAGAAAAGAGACCAGACCAATCAGACCAAACGGAATAATTCTCAAAAATAAAAATAAAAATTAACACTTGGATAGCAATATGTGTGTGTTGTCCCTGTCTCTGTCGCTTAAACAAGCGTGGAACGCAGGATCCATGGGAATTACCATGTAATCTGCTGACACGAAGCATGCGCTTGGATCCGCAAGATATAATCATGTTGTTAAAAAAAATGTGTTTATTGTCAATGTTCAGTGAATAAATCAACCGTTGGTTCCCTTGTATATGCCAGACGAGTTGATCTAAAATTAGGATTGTCGACCACTGGTTCCCTTGTATATGCCAGTTATGTTGATATTTGATGCGTGTCGTAGGTGCAATCAAATTAATATCTTATTTCCACTTAATTAAAAATAATATAATGGAAGTCAAGTTCGTTCCCACGAGGAGCAAGAGAATTCTAGTTGTAAAAGTTGTCACAAAAGGGGGGGTATAAAGCAAAAGAAAGTAAACAAAACAATTAAAAGATAAAGTTGAAATCAATAAGAGAGACAAGATCAAGGAATCCTTCTTCGTTTTGCAAAACAATGATTCAAATTATGTTCTTTTCTACTTGTTATTAGTCACAAATTATCACCAACCGTAGGATAGCAGTCCGCTTAGCTAGCCCCAAAATCCCTTATTTCACCGAGTAACAAGTCCGCTTAGTTATCGAGATTCTATCCAAAAGAACCACCTTGAGGTTCGCTTACAAGATGTAATTCCCTGAATGCATTAAGATTTATGAATTTAGGTTTAGTACTAGTAGTTAAACTCGGTTCGCTTGGTCCACTTTCTAGCGTTGTTTTACACACAATCGCTCCAGGGAATCCCTCCGCAAGGTCTCGTGTTTTCTACTTGTGTAAAGTGTCGAGAACGATTACTTATTCCCTAACTTATACTAGATTTAGATTAAACTAACAAATCAATTTAGCGTGCACTCTAAACAATCTATCAATCAATCATGAATGAATAAACATTCTTATTAGTAAAAACAAACGATAATCATGTGAAAAACTTCAAGATAGAATTGAAACAAAACTCAAAACATGTTAAGAACTAGGAATTCATCCTCAATCAATAAGAAAATTAGCTACTCATGTTTTTTAAATTCACACAAAATAATTAAAAGGAGAATTTTCAAGTTCACACAAATAATTAAGAAGAAGAATTGAAAGCAAAAACACAAGTGTTGTGTGTGTAGAGAGGTGTGTAAAAGATATAAAAGTGTGTAGAGAACTTCTCTACTTATAGGCTTCAATGTTCTCCATATCTTCCAAGGAATAGAACCCCTTTCCTTTAGCAATTCAATTTCCATATTCAAGTCTTTCTCATCTTTCATCTTCTCTTTCCAAATTTGACCCAAATTCTCCATCCAATTCCAAGTCCAAGTCTTCACACCCATGAGAAGAATCCATACAAAAATCTGTAATTTTGGTCGCCGGAAAGCTGGTATTATGGCCGAATCCGTCACCACGGCTACCTGAAAATTCTGTCCGTCGAGGGAATATTCCGTTCCGATACCGTTATAAGTAGCTGTCCAAGACGGATCAACCGTTAGTCAACCGGGTCAAGGGAAGTAGAGTCGCCCATCGAGTCGACAACGAGTCACCGCCTAGTTGGTCGATCGGTCTTACTCGGATGAGTTGGATCGGCTCATCGGTTGACTACCTTGTAAGAAATTCAGGCGAGTTTCATTTGTTTACGGGAATTTCTCGTGCCAATTTCGAGCCGATTTTGGGTCTTCACCGTAGCAATCTAACATACATCTATTTCAAGCACTACTCAATGCACAATTGCTGCTTCAGTCTTCAGACCACCTTTCATTCATTTCAATTTCAATTTCAAACTCAAACTCTAAAAAACCACAGAACTCTTTGTTAATCATCCATGGAAACAATGTCCATACCCTTTAAACCATTCCACCGATTCCAACTCTATCTTCACTTTTTTTTAGTTCAAACATTAACACCTTCTATTCTTTGGTCGAACTCAAGAACCATCGTAACACCGCCTTATCTTGACCTCCATCTCATTGCTAGATTCAACCCATTTCATCTTCCATGACATCACGAATTCAAAAACCCATTCTTCCTTTCTCTTCTTGCTTCACTCGTTACTCGGCACTCTATCTTCTCTATAAACCAACAAAACCTAATCGATTCTCGTCTTCTCTATTTTACAGCAGACCTTAGTTCCTTCTACGAATCTCAACCAAAGACATATACACCCTTCAATACAATAACAAACTCACCTCTCACAAATCGAACCCATATTCTTCTTCTTCATCAATTTGAACACAAATTCAGCTCCAAGACTCCTTTACTAATCGATTCGGTCCAAACCCTATCTCCGATTCATCGTAGACTAATCACAAAACCCATTCTCGTTAATTCATCTCTCAATATTTCTCTCCAACTCTCGATCCGTTTCCTCTTTAGGCCAATAACGGGCCGTGACCGCTTTATTCTCTCGTAATTCGAACAATACCACTATCGTAGCAATTTCTCGATCTGTTCTTGATTTAATCTCTCCTTACTTTCAATCACTTGGACAGTAGCAGCCATTGTTTCTCAATTTCAGCATAAATGATTCAGAGAAGATATTTTTTCTCGATTTAGGGTTGTGTAATGATTTGGGATCAAAACGCCCAACATAAGAACCACCCCAGATGGGTGCCTATAGTAGGTGGTCACTTCTGATAAGGGCTAGCCAAAGTTTCCAGCCCTTTAACCTCTCGCTGGCACTGTCTATAGTATTCCTCCAGAAAGTTGCCCCTTAACCTTGACTGGGCTCCAAATAGTGTTCACCCATGAAATGACAATTTTGCCCTTTTGGCTCAAATAGAGTAATTTCTTCTTCTTTTCCTCCGTGCGACTCCAAAGTATCTATAAAACTCAAAACAAGCGTAAAATACATAATTTACAAGAAAAATAGCAAAGAAAGCATAAACAATAGATAATAAATAGGATGTATTCTACACCCTATCAATATTAGTCAGACCAGTATCTCAGTCTATTAGGATAGGTTCATCTTGGCAGTGGCCTTCAGACAGATATGGGAAACACCGTTCACCTTAGTCAACATCAGAACCATCTACGTTTTTCTCTATATCCATATTCTTAATCTATCCATGTGATTGTTGACTCCAGAAATTGATGTCCATAATGCGACTATTTGAGTAGAGCTCTATCACTTATATATGAATTTTAGTATGTGAGTGCAAACTCGTGTACAACAATTAGAATTTCGCATCAGGGTACTTCCTCCTCCTAATTAATAGAGTATGCCAACCAAGGAGATTCTTTAGTGCCTTCCAAGGTTCTGCGTAGATAGCTAGGGTCTGAAGTAAAGGTTTTGTGGGTATATCTCTTGTAAACCCTACCGAGACTATAACTCGGCTACTAGGGCCACCTATGGGTTTAAAGGCTTGTTGCACACGCTAAGTGCAATCGCGATGCCTGCGACAGTGAGTTAGGATTTCTTTTCTAGATTTGATTTGCTCGAGGACTAGCAAATAATAAGTTTGGGGTATTTGATAGACGCATTTATGTGTCTATTTTGGTCTCAATTGAATATATTGTTAGTGCTCGATTTTGTACTAATTTGGTTGTTTTATGTATTTGTAAGTGTTTTTAGAGAAATAAGCTTTTGCGGAAAAATTTGCTCGAAAAGTGGTATTTGTACCCAGTAGGAATTATTAAATCACCCGAAAACGTGATAAAGGCACCCGGAGGACACATGCTATTCACACCCCTATTTTGGATAAGGGGCACAGATTACTAAGGGGCACCTGTTGATGGTGGATTTTAGTTTAGGGCTAAAATTGTGAAACCAAATTTATGCGCTGACATCCTGAAAAGGATAAAGCCACTAATAAGTGATGAATACTTCTTCACTTTACTAATTCAACTAGAATGGAGCATGTGACAACAATCCCAGTATTCATGAATTAAATACACAAAATTCATCCGAGTTGGAGCATGTGGCAACAATCCCATATACCACAGTGAATTTATAGCATTATTAATTAATGCATGACTAGACTTGTATTTCTGTGTTGTTCCCACATAACTCTCATTATTAGTGCGGCATGACGACCGAGTGTTGCTCTTAGCGAGTAACACGAATCTCCAAGTGTTCATAGTGAGGCATGCACGAAATACCCGTACAGCTACATCTCTCGGTGTGTTATACTAGCCCGATTAAGCATGCATCTCTCGGCGTGTTATACTAGCCCGATTGAGTATATTTGAATCTGGACTGTCCATATATGTCTCGAAACAATCACGACCACGCAAGTTGGCATGATTTAACCGGCCTAGACGATCCTCAACGGGAGCGGGCTACCACCTTAATGACCACCGGCGGTCTGTTTATGCCCTGGTCTGATCGAATACATACCATGCCTCCCAAATAACCACCGAACACCAGCCTAAAGTAGGATGGTTGGAATGGTGTGGAGCAGCTTAGAAAAGCTTGTGCGCACAAGACGACCTAACGTCGGTCTCAAAACCCCGACCACGGTCGTCCAACTTCACCGGCATGATTGGACGGCGTGGATTATCCCATGACCGGTCGGACAAGCTTGTCCCCGCACACCCAGCGCCCCTCTCTACCTTCCCCGGTCGAACATCTCTGACCTAGCCATAGAGCAACGTGCGTTTGCCCAAAGTATGGCCTGCGTAATGCTTAAAGGGTCGCAGGAAATTCCACTAAGGTATCAAATTGATCACAACCATCCAACTTCACCAGCATTTTTGGATGGATTAGATCAGGCTTAGGGCCGTCGATCGGGTATCACCATGTTCACCACCGACCCAATGTGGGCCCCACATGGTCAGTTTCCCCAAAGGAGGAGCATAGCCTTCCAAACCGTTAGGCTGAAATCGTGTACACACGACCGATCGAAAACCCTAATTAGGGTTTACGGCATATTACATGTGTCGCTAATCGATCACGAGCGTCCATCTTCGCAAGCATAGATGGAGGGTGTAGATGTAGATTCAAAGGGTCCCGATCATGTCAACACGATCACCGTGGGCCCATCTACACGCTGTCGATCGACCAACGCCAACCATTCTTTGGACGTCTCGAAATGCGCGCCCGAAGTAGGCATGATGTGCGGTCTTCAACTCCCTTTGCGGCATGGGATTTCCGCAAATCAATCTCAGCCGCTCCTCTTTGCCGGACAAAATTGTGTGGTTTAGATCACACTTTCATGGGACAGTGAGGTACGGACGTGTATACCGGCAAGCCGTCTACACGCATGCCCGGTCGGTCCTGTCAAAAACGTCTCCCATGCTTGGATTCGACCAAGTTGGAGAATGATGCTTGCGCACCTCTTCAAAACCCTAAAACTTCATCAACGGTCACAGATGAGCGTCACAGATCGTCTCGTCCGTCCAACTCTACCAGCTTGGTTAAGAAGCCCTAGTTAGGAGTTAAGCGACCAATGAGGCATCCCCATGATCACTTGTCCGCCACTCTTCCACATGAGTGATCGGCCAAAGTATGGCTCGCCCATGCAGCCTCTAAACGATCACTCGAAGATGATTGTAAATGATCTTGTTTTAAGACGCTTGATCGTGACTTACTCCGTTAAGCCTTAAAACAACGATGTTTCATACATCTTCGAATATATTCAATGCATTACATGCATAGAATACACGCGATATTTCATAAATATCGGTTTCCCAAATAACTTAGTTATTTAAAACTAGCACCGTATGCTACCTTACGTGGGTCCCACGATCCACACAATCGAGATATCGGCATGTCACAAATCGGGGATACTTACCTCGGGTATTGGTCTGGTGGTTTACGAGCGTGCGGCACGCCATCACAAGAACGTATCAGGAAGACATGGACGGTTAGTGATGATGGGAGAAGTGGGCAAGACTGATCGTGTGACACTAACACACGACTCCACTTCCTCCACTTCATACGAGAGACGACGTTTGTGCTTTATGACTTGTATAAATAGGCTCTCCTCCCTATTTCCACAAGACACACAAACACAAGACACAAAACCAAGTGTTGATACAATCGTATTCAAACACTGTAACCGATAGCTTACATTCTCGCAAGCCGGTTCGGCTTTACGATACAAGTCGTAAACAGCCAACACCTCCACAATCTCAACACCTTCTTCTATTCCCTCCATAAGATCAACCCTGTCTCCTTCACTTTGTGACCGAAGCAAGTCTAGAACGGCCATTTCTTGGTTTAGGCTAGCGTTGTACAAATTGATTTCTCGAATCACAAGCACTCCCGTGCAGTGCATTTGTTTAGGGTTTAGATTCATTTCTCATCCACACACCCCAAATTACCAAAACCGGCAGAAATAGTTTTCACCCATAAACAATTGGCGACCACAGTGGGAGATTAATCTCTCGGTTGCGATCTCAAGATTTTCAAAAGATGGTTGGCCTCAGGGATGATTCTACCCCGACGGATCTAAGCCAGAATCCCTCAAATTAATGGTAATGTTTTTCACCATCCTTTGAACAATTCTGTTTATAACGAATTTCCATATTTCGATACCCCCGTTATCTCTGTCGCTTCAACCGATGGAGAAATCCCAACGCTGGATGAACTAGTGCGGAGGCAAGAAGGTCTGGCAAGAAATGTGGACCTGATCAAAGAAGCGATAAACGGCATACTCGATCTCCTCATCGAGATGACATCAGATACGGGCGATTCTCCATCACGAGAGATTTCTACACACGGGGCCGATCCTCGCAGTGATCCTCCCCAAGTCAATAGTTTCACTATGAACCCGAGGCCAGGTGGGTCGAGAAGCGACTTCTCTAGTGGGAAGTTTATGCAAACTTTTACACCTCTCGAAGAATCGCCATGAGAAGTTTGCTTGCAATTAACCGGATATCCTGGACATGCACTGCTCCTTCACGCCCAGAAGTCTCGAACGCATCAGAAACATTTGTGAATAATATTACATTTACAGATGTCGACATGATGTCGGAGGAAGGTCACAACCGGGCCCTACATGTTACTGCACGCATCAAGGATTCAGAGTTCAAGAGGACCCTCATCGACACGGGAGCGTCTTCGAATGTGATTACTCTCAAGACTCTCAGGAAAGCAAAGGTTCGCCCATGCAAGATCGTACGGCAGCCTACCACAATGACAGGCTTTGAAGGAAGTCAGACCAAAGACATACTGGGGTATGTCAATCAATTTATCAAGAGGGCCCGTTCGCCGAAAGTGAAATTCAAGTCATCGAGAAGGAGCCAGACTATCATATGATACTAGGGAGACCATGGCTTCATGACAATAGGATCGTCCCTTTAACGTATCACCAATGCCTGAAGACTATGTTGAATAAAGAAGTCGTTCGTATCCCTGCATCATTGTCTCCTTACGTACCAATATGCGGAGTGGAACTGTTCGAACTGAGGGAAGCTCCGCGGGAAAGATCAGACAAAGTTCATTGCATCCCACTCCCCATGTGGGCGTCAATCCAAGAAGAGGACCGACTTGCATCATCCAAGGCTATGCCCCATGATGCATCCTTGCTGACAAGGCGTCTCAATTATTCTCTCCGCCCAACGGAATGCTACAACAACGACGATCCACAGGGAGAAGTGCTAGATGCTCCACGATAGATGCAAGATGGCACCAACTCCACAACTGATGAGCTCGACGATGAGGAATATCATAGGCCTATCTCCATCAGCTCGACCTTGTGTAAGCATTCATACAATCTTCGATCCAAGCCGGTCAAACAATCTCCGAGGCAATTCAGGCGCGAGATCAGGTGTTGCATGGATTCCAGAGACTTGAACGAATGCTGCCCCAAAGACGATTTTTCCTCTACCTAACATCGACATGTTGGTAGATGCTACCCGATGGACACGGCATGTTATCCTCCATGGATGGACATAGCGGCTACAACCGGATAAGGATGTATGAGCATGATGCAATCAAATCCAAGACTCAAGTTATCCTCACAATGTCACTGCCGCGAACCATGAAGGAGATCCAAAGCTTCATGGTCAAGGTGAACTACATTCGACGTTTTATACCGGTCTAGCCTAGCTCGTTGCTTCATTCACTCCCTTGTCAAGAAAGGAGCAAGTTTCGTCTGACCGCACTACAACAGAAGCGTTTCAAGATTCAACGAATATTGTCATCTTCAAATCATCACAAAGGGTTCACCTATTATGTCATCCCTGAGAGTGGGCCTTGACATCTTCGATCTCGGAGCCGACACCTCAAGGTGTAATTGCGCATCAATAGGGCGGTACTGTCAATCATGCTTTGTTAAAAAACCAGCGCTTTGAGACATCCTCCTCGAACTCCGTTAAGTTGCTAAACGCTCGCTTGCGACAAAGACTTTGCCATCTTAGAAACAAAGAAGCTCCGCCGATAATGAAGAGCCTCACGATATTCGTGGAAGCATATATTTCACCAACGAGAAATACAACCTTCACCTTTTTGTAAGGTTTCTGTAGGAGGAAAACCACCGAGATACAACATCATGCATGGCGTCAACTCCAACTCTAGTACCACATGCACGACTGCCATAATGATGAAACAACGTCCAAGATATTCCATGTCTGGCTCGACGACAGCAACATCAATGAGAGACTCTTTCAGAATTTCGTCTCCGCTAGAAGAAGTAGTTGCGTTATCAAAGGAGATTGCACCTGGGTCTTAAGAGGTACATACAGATTCTCCATGTCAAGAGATTCATCATTAGTTAAGTCATTCGCATGAAGGAACTTCCCTACTCCTCAGAGACACTATCCAAAGATGATAATGGCAAAGGAGTATGACGCTAAGCACTTGCCCATCTCAAAGATGGTGAATTTAGAGAGATGCAAGCACGCTATCATTCCAAGATGTCCAAAGATGAGGATATACTCAAGAGTGAAGACGTATTGTCAAAGGCCGGTGATATTCTTGGACGTCTATGAAGCGTAACGCAGGCGTAAAGACGACCTCATGAACCCAGCGTGACAACATCTATCATGTCGAAAGCTCAGTGGATACTCGTGGGCAGGGCTGTCTCCCTCTTCTCTATTCCATGAAGAAACATCAAGAAAGCCATCAGTTCCAGCTTCTCCCTCTAATAACGAGACGATCTCTACCATTGTATGAAGGGTGCCAAGTTCGTGCAAGTTGCCACCACGCCTCTCCCCCGCGTCTCTTGATCACATATGCTGCCAAGAACCGTTGTTGCTCGTCGATTGATACCATCCGAGCTTCACCATATCAACGACCACTACGTACAAAAGACACATCGGGCATACAAGATAGAGCCACGTAGACCTAGGGCTGCACATGGGCGGGTATGGGCGGGTATAAGCTCAAACCAACCTCGCACCCACAGTGCGGGTTTTTTTTTCATTACCAACCCGCACCCCACAAACAAATAAGGGTTTTGTTACCCACCCGCTGCGGGTAGGGCGGGTTTGGGTTTAAACCCACTTAAACCCGCAATAATTAGATATAATCCAAAAATTAGATATACTGATCAGGAGGAGGAGGAGTTCGCTATAATCTGCTGCACCACATTGAAATTTTCAAGATTATAATCCATGGAGTCCGCTTTAATATATTCCATGACGCGTGCAGCTGATTATAGTGATAGCAAATCGAATACGCTTCTGTTTTATTTTTGATGGTAAAGAAATCTCTGAACGTTAAGAAGGTCAGCTCTTAAATTGGCAACTCTGTGGATATGTTCACACACAAGACACCAACAACCATTGAAAACGTGAATTCTCTCGGAGAAAGGGACAAAAGAGGTGGTCTAGGGAGCGAGCCGAACTTCTCAAGGCCAAGAAGGATTAGTCTGTAATCAACGGTGTATATTGAGCGGGTTTTTCAGGCGGGTATGGGCGGGTATGACCTAAAACCAACCTCGCACCCACAGTACATCGGTTTTTTTTTCCTAACCAACCCCGCACCCACAACGGGCGGGTATGGACAAAAAACCCACGGGTTTAGCGGGTACGGGCGGGTATGGGTATCGTGGGTGGGTCTTGTGCAGCCCTACGTAGACCACACTTGGGTACTGAGGCTCAGCATGAAATTCCTTCGCCGTCAGTCAAGAACTTCTTCAGCACAAGAGAAATGGTCAATCAAGAAGCACGTAATTCGCAAGGGGAAACCAAACAGAAGAAGAAGCCGCTTCAATGCTCCCTCTAGCAGAAGCCGCTTCAATGCTCTCTCTCTAAAAGAAGGCGTTTCAGCTTCTCTCCGAAGAAGTCGCTTCAACACTTCAACGCTCTTTCGGGACCCACTTAGACGTACACTCCGTGCCGCCTAACGCTCTCAGGACCTTCTTGCTCCGAATATGCTTCGATGCTTTGCAGGACCCACATTCACATTTGAGCACACAAGATTCATTTTGAGCAAAGCAAGCACGCGGTGGATCCCACGTTCGAGCGAAGTAAAACAGGCAGCAAGGTCGGTGTTTGGTCAAGGCAGCAAGGCCGGTGTTTGGTCAAGATAGCAGGGACGGTGTTTGGTCGAAGTAGCAAGGATGACACTCGAGCAAGCACATCAACCGTACAGGCAAAACAGGCCCAACAAGCCCACGTTCGATCAAGCAGGCGCATGATGAGTCCCACGATCGAGCGGGCGGCACGAGCCCTACGAACGGCGAGGCTCTCGACCGAAGCACATATCAAAGGTCCATCAAAGCAGGCAAGACCGACATCATGCTAGGGGAACGCTCGCCTCGGACGCCTCTTGAACGTGACATGATCCAAGGACAGACGACCCGTCTCTCATGGTAACATCTAACTTTGTCTCAAAAGATTTATCTTTATTTGTCACCATCTAATGCCTACCCCACAATAGTGTAACCATTATGAGCTAGGCAGGGGACTTAATGTTGATGGTGGATTTTAGTTTAGGGTTAAAAATTGTAAAACCAAATTTATGCGCTGACAGCCTGCAAAGGATAAAGCCACTGATAAGTGATGAATACTTCTTCACTTTACTAATTCACCTAGAATGGAGCATGTGGCAACAATCCCAAAGTATTTTGTGAATTAAATACACAAAATTCATCCAAAGTTGGAGCATGTGGCAACAATCCCATATACCCTTTGTGAATTTATAGCATTATTAATTAATGCATGACTAGCCTTGTATTTCCGTGTTTGTTCCCACAAAACTTTAATTATTAGTGCGGCATGACGATCGAGTATTGCTCTTAAGCGAAAGTAACACGAATCTCCAAGTGTTAATAGTGAGGCATGCACGAAATACCCGTACATGATACATCTCTCGGTGTGTTATACTAGCCCGATTAAGCATATATATCTCGCGTGTTATACTAGCCCGATTGAGCATATTTGAATCTGGACTGTCTATATCAGTCTCAGAAACAATCACGACCACACAAGTTGGCCGCATGATTTAACCAGCCTAGACGATCCTCAGCAGGAGCAGGCTACCACCTTAATGACCACCAGCGGGCCCGTTTATGCCCTGGTCGGTCGAATACATACCATGCCTCCAAAATAACCACCGAAAACCAGCCTAAAGTAGGATGGTTGGACCGTGTGTGAGCATCTTGGAAAATCTTGTGTGCACAAGACCGCCAACGACAATCTCAAAACCATCCACGGTCGTCCAACTTCACCGGCATGATTGGATCTAAGCGTGGATTATCCCATGATCGGTCGGACATGCTTGTCCCGCACACCGGCGGCCCCCCTCTCTACCTCGCCCGGTCGAACATCTCCCCGACCTAGCCATGAGCAACGTGCGTTTGTCCAAAGTATGGCCGGCGTAATGCTTAAAGGGTCGCATGAAATTCCACTAAGGTCTCAAATTGATCACGACCATCCAACTTCACCAGCATGTTTGGATGGATTAGATCAGGCCTAGGAACGTCATTCAGTATCACCATGTTCACCACCGACCCAATGTGGGCCCTACATGGCCTGGCCTCCCAAAGGAGGAGCATAGCTCGCCAAATCGTTAGGTGAAGTCGTGTACACACGACCGATCCAAAACCCTAATTAGGGTTTGCGGCATATTACACGTGTCACTAATCGATCACGAGCGTCCATCTTCGCAATCATAGATGGAGGGTGTAGATGTAGATTCAAAGGGTCCCGAGCATGTCAAAACGATCATCGTGGGCCCATCTACACGCCTGACTTATCTACCAAGGCCAACCATGGTTGGACGTCTCGAAACGCGTGCCCGAAGTAGGCATGATGTACAGTCTTCAACTCCTTTGCGGCATGGGATTTACTCCGCAAATCAATCTCACCAGCTCCTCTTTGTCTGGACAAATTGAGTGGTTTAGATCACACTTTCATGGGACAAAGGAGGTACGGACGTGTACACCAAGAAGCCGTCTACATGCATGCCTTATTTCGGTCCCGTCAAAAATGTCTCCCATGCTTGGATTCGACCAAGATGAAGAGTGATGCTTGCGCACCTCTTCAAAACCCTAAAACTTCATCAACGATCGCGAGATGAGCGCCACGGATCGTCTCGTCCGTCCAACTCTACCCGGCTTGGTTAAATCCTGGTTAGGAGTTAAGCGACCAATGAGGCATCCCCATGATCACCGTCCGCCACTCTTCCACATAGAGTGATCGGCCAAAGTATGGCTCGCCCATACAGCCTCTAAACGATCATTCGAAGATGGTTGGACATGATGTTGTTTTATGACGCTTGATCGTGACTTACTCCGTTAAGCCTTAAAACAGCGATGTTTCATACATGCTGAATATATTCAATGCATTACATGCATAGAATACACGCGATATTTCATAAATATCAGTTTCCCAAATAACTTAGTTATTTAAAACTAGCACCGTATGCTACCTTCTCGTGGGTCCCACGATCCACACAATCGAGATATCGCATGTCACAAACCGAGGGATACTTACTTTGGGGTATTGGTCTCAAGGTTTATAGCGTGCGTAGCCGCGCCATCACAAGAACGTGTCGGGAAGATATGGACGGTTAGTGATGATGGGAGAAGTGGGCAAGACTGATCGTGTGACACTAACACACGACTCCACTTCCTCCACTTCCTACGAGAGACGACGTTTGTGCTTTATGACTTGTATAAATAGGTTCTCCTCCCTATTTCCACAAGACACACAAACACAAGACACAAAACCAAGTGTTGATACAATCGTATTCAAACACCAGAACTGATAGCTTACATTTTGCAAGCCAGTTCAGCTTTATGATACAAGTCGTAAAATGTACCCAACACCTCCACAATCTCAACACCTTTTTCGCTTCCTCCCTAAGATCAACCCCATCTCCTTCACTTTGTGACCGAAGCAAGTATAGAAACGACCATTTCTTGGTTTAGGCGAGTTGTCCAGTGATTGATTTCTCGAATCACAAGCACTCCTGCAGTGCGTGCATTTGTTTAGGGTTTAGATTCATTTCTCATCCACACACCCCAAATTACCAAAACCGGCAGAAATAGTTTTCACCCATAAACACACCCATATTTATATTCACACCCAACAGTTGGATAAGGGGCACTTATCTTCTCCATTTGAATTCAGTTTTGAGAAGTCCAACAACCTGCAGAATTTTCTTCATCAAATTCGGACGAGGTTTACTGAGACTTAATCGCGGATTTCTATTTCTTTGGGTCTGTTAAGGATAAACAAGCTTGGTATGCGTGTTGGATTAGAAAAAATTGGGCTGGATCATCGACATGAAGTTAAACAGGGAGAAGAAAAGATATCGGAATTTTGTGTTATTCCGGGAAATTACGAGGAGAGTTTCAAGGATATTGGGGTCTGATTATGTTGTGACCGTATTAGAAGAAAGAATGACGTGTTTTGAGAGACAAAACAAGAAGCAAATCTTTGTATATTTGGTGATTTCGTTAAAACACGGAAGACATTGTTTCTCGGATTTTTATTATTAGAAGTTACGTATGAGTTTTGGGAAGAATATATTGTTTGTGACTTAGAAGAATTCGACTCTATCTAAAACCACATAAACAAGGAAATCTAACTCAGTAAAGAACGCGTGAAGATGGAAATAACCGAGACTTGAGTGCAAAGAAAAAAAAAAGAGATTATTGGAAGATTTCTCGATCTCAGTAAGTGTATAAATCATGAATCAATTTTAAATAGATTTAAAATAGTGCAAAGAAAAAATTAAGAAGATTTCGTTAATATCCTGTAAGTCTATTTAATTTTTTTATGACTTTTGCACTATTTTAAATTGATTCATGATTTTTCTTAATTGATTGTGATTTTGTTTGATGACGTATGCTTGGTCTTAGTATTTTTGATACGTCATGCTTGTGATTTACAGTCAATCTTTTATAAAATCTACCTTGGTAAAGAATAAAGAGTCAATATTTATTATTTTATGAGCTATAATTGTCTGGAATTGATAGTTGAACCACATGAATATGAGAATTGGTGGAATCTTGAGTCTCAGTACCTCTCGATATTTGTGACAACCTTGTGAATATATTTTCTTTGTTTTTAGTGTTTTCTTAAATCAAACGTTTACAAGCCCGAGTTGAACGAACTTTTACTACCACTTTCTACAACTTGTTAAAATCACATTACCGTCATACAGGAAATTCCTAGAATATCCTTCAGTGTTTTTAACATTGTTGCGTACTTTTTCGTTAATATCTTTCAACCCATGGGGAAATACCTGATCTCTTTCTAATTCTAAATCCATCTTCTCTCGATTATTCTCCACTCCATCGATCATCTTCTCCCTTCTGGATTTTTTTTTTTTTTTTTTGATGCAAAGAGGTGAAACTCCCCCTTCTGGATATTCATCAATTAACTTCATCAATTAAAAAAACACCTCTTCTTTCGCTTAGGTTTTGGTAGGGTTTTCACCCTCCTCTAATTCTAGCCAAATCATCACAAAAATCATACAAAAGATACATCAAATCATCTATATTCACAAATCGTACACAAATCATCAAATTTCTCTGCTTGAAGCACCACCGCTTTCTTCAATGCCACTGAAAATGAATTCAAACCCATAATTAAGATGTACACAATTCTCAAATTCCCATTATTACGGCACATCAATCACAAATTCATATCATTCAACAACTAAAAAAAGAAAACCGATTTAGGTAATCAATCAATGTTATCCAAGATAATTTTACTATGTACTGATTGTATCAGTATTATGTACTCGATACCATGTATGAGACTGAAACAACTCAGTTGCTCTGCTGATAAAAGTAAAAAAGAATTTCTAGGCGTGTCCATGTGTTTAACACGTGTTCACCATGAAAGGGGAGGTAATGGAGTGTCAGGAGATGACGAGTCCATATTTTCATGTTTACTTTCTCAAAATTGTGATGTAAATTCGTATTTTCATTTAGATATTATTTTGTGCTTCATAAAAAAAAAACAGGAAAAAAAAGTTAAAGAAGATGATTTCACAAGTAACCTCATTCATAGATTTTTCTTTATAGATTAATTGTCATCACGGTTGCTTTCAGAAATGTTATTTATGCCTAGCCCTCATGAAAGTCCATGCGGACATCACCACCAGCAGCACCTCCGCTATAGCCACCACCAGCACCTCCGCTAAAAAGTTTTACAAATATGTCGTGCCATTATTGCACGGGCTATATATTTGGTTTTGAGATTTTACCATCTTATTTGTAGTGTATATCAATGATTTGGTTATTAATTTGACATTCAATTTGTGTTGTTGCAATGTTAACTACATCGCTTGGAGTTGGCAGGATTGTTTTTCCTCTCGGCCAGTGCATAAATTTTATTCAATATGAGTTCTGTCTTATTCATTCTACTATAAATTTGGTATATCGCTTAAGTGAAGATATTCATCACAAATTGATGCGTATATTCATTTCCTATAAAAAAATATTGGTGAATATCGACCCGACACGCCAATGCAGGCATCAAGCATAGCACCATCACCCCTTTCGTCCTCGTGCCATTATGGCACGGGCAATCCACTAGTATGAAATAACCCACATGATTCCTACAGATAAAACCATATCCAGCTATAGCGGGATTACCTTTTAAAGCTCCGTCACAGCAAATGAGAGTAAAATCCATCTCAGGCAATCTGAAGAAATTTTATGTACTTTTAAGTCTTCTGATTTTTCGTATTTGAACACCAATGAAGATAAGAATATCAATATCAGAAGAACTTTATAAGCAACCATTTAATCTGATACTCAAGTCTTAAATTAACTGCAACGCTCTTTTCTTCACCATTCCTAAGGTTGAGAAATTTTCAAAGACTTTTTTATTTCTTGTAAACCATATCTCAATCAGCAAAATGAAAACAACTAAAATCCAACATTGCTTTATAATCGGACATCTGTTCATACAACTATAAATCAGCTCAGTAAAAGATTTAGGTCTCAGACAATGGAAAATATCACACAACCAATTCCATAAGTTTATGCCGAAAGGGCAATCCCAAAAGATATGTTCCAGAGTTTCTTGGTGATTAGCACATAGATGGCATTTAGAAACTGACTCATAACCCTTACTGATCAAGTTGTTATCAGTTGCGCAAATACATATGACTATTTTCTGAATATTACCATAAATAGAGGGATGAATTCATGGTTTCTGTTAGACCACTGCTCGGTCGAACTCGCATGTGTTTCTATCTCAAGCATGTTTGTCAATGTTAGTGATCAAAACTATAAGTCTTGATTTCTAGTCTACTATAACTAAGTCTCGGACTAGGATATAAAGTGTAGTTGAGCTCAAGAACTCCATGGCGATCATCATACAAGACGAAGAACTACTCAAGAAACTGGTGGAACTTCATCGACTAAAAGGTATGTGGAGACTTGAACTTATCTATCACTCAAAAGTCTATCTACTCTATCTCCTATCTTAAGACAAAAGTCGTTTTGCTATATAGAGTTTGATTATACACATTTGCTATTTCGAGCCGAGTCTATCTCGTTGTAGGATCAGAATATCGCGACATCAATACTTCGCGAGATTAATAAATAACGATATCGCGAGGGAGTTACGAGAGAAGTAAAATAAATGACGCAATGAATGACGACAACTGAACATGAGAAGAATGTGAAGACTTAGCGAGATTTAGGAGTGTCGCGAGAATTTGTATATGTACACTTGCGACACTTCGCGAGTTGTTCCCTTAAAATAAAGGACATCTTAGTCTGTCATCCATCGTGTACTACCCTATGTAAAGGGTTGAGTCATCATTGTAAGGGGGTTCTTTTTGAATTGTTAAGCAAGTCATTAGGAGAGAGAAAATCTGAGTGATTGTAATTTCTTTAGCTCTGTTCTATCTTCCTTTGTAAACATTTCAAGAAAATAATCAATAAAATTTATAGTTATTCATCTTCAAATGGATTAGTTAAGTAAATTCTAGTGAGGGGTGTATTGTGGGATTTCCTGCAACTACATATGCGCTAGAAACAGGATTGAGTAGAAGATCGACCTGGTGAATTGAAAGAATCAGGAGTAACAAGAAAGAAATTTCGAATAATTTTCGACAATTTACTAAAATTGAGAAATGGCTAGAAGAAGGAATGCATCAGAACAACCAACAATTGTAAGGAGAAGCGGGAGATTAGCTAGAGAAAGGAGAAATGAAGTAGGTGGACCATCAAGAATAAACGCAAGAGATAGAGAAGAAGGTCAAATTCAACCACCAATTCAACCACCGATTCAACCAGCATCGAATAGAGTAATAGATTATGATAGGGTGAGTGTGCATACATGGAGATCGAATTCTGAGGAAGAAAGAGAGGAAGTGCAACAATTGATAAATAATGGACAAGAGGAGAGAAATCAAGAAGAGATGGGAGAAACAATTCATAGAAATGAAGAAATCGCAGCATTAGAAACGTTGAGGCAAACAATACATGAAGAAAGGCGATTAGAAGCGGAAGAACGCGCAAATTTAACAAGGCAAAACCATGAGTTAAGAATGGAAAATATGAGGTTATGAGAATAGGAGGTCGAGAAGTAATACGGATCAAGATCATGATCGGTTAGAGATGATATGAGGAGAATATTACCTGTAGAAAATGTTAATGAAGAAAATCTAGAAAGAGGGCCAAATCTCGGTGAAGGATGTTGCGAAAGAAGGGAAATAGTGTGTATTCCACGTCCTGAGATTTTACAGAATGTCCAAAATAACTAAATCAAGGAAATAGGCAAATAGAATGGTTTAATTGATGAAGAAAATCGGGAAGAAGGAAGAAGAATATTGCATGGGGAGAGAAACACAGAGGAAATAAAAGGAGATTGAAGATGACATCGAAAAGCATTATATTGAACAAGCGCGTCTAGCTTGCGAAAGGGAAAGATTAAGAATAGAAATGGAAGAACGGGAATTGGAGGAAGCAATTCGGCAGAACAATCATGACAATCGAGAAAGAAGGCGCGAGCAAAATCGCAACAATGAAAATATCAATGAAGAATATGAAAGAATACAAAGGAGAGTTGATAGACAACCAAAAAGAGAAAATGATAGATACAATGGTGTGCGAATTCGCGAACGAGATGAAGGAGAAAGTCGCAGAGAAAGAAGAGAAGAAAATGTTGAACAAGAAAATCAAGGTAGACATGAACGCAGAAGGAGAGAGGCGAGCTAAAAAGACCAATAAATTCGAACCCCGATGTAAATTAACAAATCTTAAGAGAGTTGGCGGTGAGATGAGAGGAATGTTGAACAATAGAAGAGGAGGAGGAAGAAGACAATTGGATGAGGCCATCGAAGAAGCCGCGAAAACCCCCTTTACACTAGAGGTGCGATTAGGTGGAATACCCCCAAAGTGCAATTTACCCGCATTAACCAAAGATTTTTGATGGAACAACTTGTGCAATACAACATATCAAAGCATATGTGAGATGTATGTTTGTGATGGGAAAATCATGATGCCATATTATGCAAATATTTTGCATCTAGTTTAACAGGAGAAGCACTGGAATGGTTTGAGGGTTTACCAAGAAACACAATCACGTCATTCAACCATTTACAAGCTATATTCTTAGGGGCATATATAAGTAACAACTCCTCGCGACCAGAATTGAAGATGTATTTGGGCTGAAACAAAGAGTTGGCGAAAGTTTAAAACACTTAACTCGTGAGATGGAAGACGATGTGTAGCGAGATGGTCGGACGAGTGGATGAAAGATATCTCATTTTATCATTCATAAACGCTATGTTCGCAACCAATTTGTTATATATTCAAATCTTTAGAGTTAAGAATACAATTACAATGACCGAGTTGCGAGAACTTCGGGAGGAATATATTGCTTTAGAGGAAAGGCAAAACGAGATGGAATCATACCCGAGTTGCGAATACCAATTCAAACGTCATGAATGCAAGTTTATTACCCAAACTGATAAACACGGTGGCGAGCACTTCGCAAGGTCAACAAGAAAGGATAATAGATGATGGACAGCCAAAGATAGTAGCCATGGGAAGCCGTGATCAAGAAGAATTTGAGAGAGAAAGGAACTACTACAACCGTGGCGGCAATAACAAAATTCAAAGACTTGATCATCCGCAAGAAACTTATGGAAGTCAAAGGCGGGAATTATCATGGAGGGCAATGACTTCCGTAGTAGTATGGGAAGAAATCAAAATGCCACCATTAAATACTAGTGTTGAAAAATATGGGAAGCTATACTCTTGATGGAAAACATACCTGCGCCATGGAACATGGGGAATGAGCCACCACCAAGTGATAGAAGTCACGAGTTCTGTTCTTACCACCGCTTTCATGGACACTTAACAAATAACTGCAGAAATATAAAAAGAATCATCCTCGAAATGATTGACCAAGGAAAGCCGAGTCATTTTCTAAAAAGTGAAGAGAAAGTTCAGCCATTACCACCACCACCAAAAATGCACAGAACAAATTCAGCAAAGGGGAAAGAAACATTCGTAATAGAAGTTGGATCGAAAGCTAAAAATTTGTTTTGCAACTCCATTGTACATTCTTACCGAACAATTGAAGATTTTCATGATAATGTTCTCAGTAGGGTTTTCGCGAGGGATGCTAATAATAAAGAAGTGATGAACATTGCGAAGACATCGCAGTTAAAAGAATGGCAAATGGAGTTATTATTTTCACCGATGAAGAGATTCCGAAGGCGAGAGACGCATGACAACCCATTGGTTGTAAAATTGGAAATTAATCTAAAACCCGTAGATGGTGAAGACGACGGCAGAGAATTGTTGGGCGATCAATAGAATCTTAATTGATACGGGGAGCTCAGTAAATATTATTTTCTACCATACTTACAAGACTATGGGGGGGGGGAAGGATGAAGAATTGATACCTTAGACGTATAAGATATATGGTTTCAATGGAACAACGAATAAGCCAAAAGGAGAAGTTCATATGAGAATACCCTTGCAAGGATTATCAACGGGATTTTGTTACGTGTAGTCGATGTGGAGTCCCCTTATAATGCATTGATCGGAAGGCCATGGTTGCACGAAATTCTGGGCGTAGCGTCGACTTATCATCAATGCATAAAATTTCCTCATCCTAGCGGTGTCGGAATTATAAAGGGAGATTGGACGGAAGGACAAAAATGCTATGAGATCGACGTGGAGAGCTGCGAAGAGAGAGCTGCGAAAAGAAAGGGTTGGAAGCAACATGCAAAAGATGAACAAAGAAGAGAAAGATTGATGGTGGATGCCATTGATGTAAGAGGAGAAGATACATTGCGAAACAAGTGCATGAAAACAGTTGAAAATTATGATGGAAAGGAATCATTAAGAGATTTGAATGGTGCAGAGGCAAGAGAGTAGCAGAGCAAAAAGTGTAAGAAGTGAATAATCATCAAAAAGCAATAACAAAAGCTTGTTAAGGGTAAGAGGAAGAAAAAATAATTGAAGAAGAAATATGCGAGGATCTCGCCATCAAGAATGTATGACAATTTGATTGAAGAATTGAAAAACAAAAATGATTAAACAATGTAAGATTGTGCGATAGCTTCGCAAAACAAAATGAATGATCGAATGAATTAACAAAAATGAAAGAGTGAGTGAATGGGACGAACCTTTATGGCGTACACCCTAGTTCGCGAATGATATTTGGCAAGAGGCAAATGTAAGACCTAAAGTGCGTCATATAAGGGGGTATCTCTTGACATGGCTCAGTGAAAAGGTTACACCGCTCCTGGAACCCGAGTCATGGAAATTTGGGGCCCATGAAAGCCTATCCGGAGAGATACCTTGGATTTCCAACTATATATATAAGGTTATACCCTGGTTGGACGCCCGAGGGTCTCTTCCAAAGAGTCGCATGCTCAAGGCGCCGGGGTACGGTTGAGCCAAGAGTGCCTGGGGCATTTGAAGTGTCTCGGCCATTCTTGGCAAGTCTTGGTATATCTTTGCTCGGCCCAAGAAAACTCCACTTAGGGTGCAGTCTCGTAACCATAAACCATATAGGTATAAGGGATAAGAGGCTGCGAAAACAACTGGTTGTTGTTAATATCGGATGGGAGGAGCTAGTCTTGTATGGACGATGTAAGCCTCCTTGAAGGGGCAACCAGGGAGAAGATAAGGGCGGCACCCTCCATTAGGGAGCTGATAAGTAGTGTCAAAAGACGCAAATGTCATGAGGTTTTATTTTCGCAAGGAAATTTAGGCTTGTCATATTTGTGCAATGATCCTGTAGAGGCAATAATACTAACGCAAGGATAAGGCGAGATCAATGGGTTTTTGCATGAAAATGTAGAGACGTCCTGCGATTTCGTCGCGAAGACGGCAATGTCATGGGATTTTACATTCGCAAGAGTATTTAAACCTGTCATATTGTCGCAAATAAAATATCCTGCGGAGGCAAAAATACTTAAGAAATGATAAGACAAGGTCAATGGGTCATTGCATGAAAATGTAAAGACGTCCTGCGATTTTAATCGCAACGAGGGGTGGCGAAATAAGACCTTTAATTAGAAGGAAAAATAAGACCACACAAGAAATGATAAGGCAAGATCAATAGATTTCTTCGTTTGTGAAGACGTCCTGCGATCTTGTCGCAATAATGAACTTCAACATAAATAAAGATATAGCCATACAAAAAATTGAGGGAGCAAAATAAGTTTGCGAAAACGATTATACTTTTTCATAAAGTTACCAACAATAAGGGCAAAATTCAGAGATTTCATTACTCAGAGATAATTGATCAAATCTCTCATTTGAAAATAAATAACGAGGCAAGTATGGGAATGAACAGGATAAAATCTTTTTATTCATTTTCACATGATAGATTTATGTATTCATGATGCTGGTCAGTTGTATTACAAAGTAAAATCGCTTGATTAATATGCGCAAGTAAAGAAAACAAAGATTGAATTCATATTTAGTAATCCAAGAAATTTACAAGGGGTTATAGAAATAGAAGATTAAAAGGGTATATATACAGATATTACAAGAAGCGAAAGAAGAAAAAGAAGTTATTTCTTTGAGGATTCTTCTTCTTGGTCAGATTCTTCAATTCCATCATTCTTTTCGCCAGATTCTTCTTCTTCGCTAGCTTCACTATCAGAGAAATCCGAGAAAGGCATATCTTCAGGAATATCATCGCGAAGACAAGGATACGAACTAAGAGGAATGCGGTGATCATTGCAAACTGTTTCAATATTTTGATTGCGAAAACGAACATCATCATTATTGAAATTCGCCACTGTAGCTTGCGCTTGTTTCTTCAACTTAGAATACTTGTTGTTGCGAAGAGAAAGGCCTTCTGCGAGTTGCCCTTTTTTCGTACTCAAGTTCTTCAATCCTTGCTTGAAATCTCTTCTCGGATTCTCGCAAAACATATGACAATGAATTAACAACACAATAACAATACTACGAAATAAGGAGCAAGAAAGTATAATAAACAACCTTCTCTCGTCGGATATCATATCTTTAACTAAGGCAAGATGCTCGGCATGAAGAATAACATCAACACCTAAGTTATTCCCTGTCATTATCTAGAACCTTCGCATCCCAAGCGAATTCATCATCATTATTTATAACGAGAAGCGGCGAATTTGATCTTCTCTCTCATTAAGTATGGCATTCTGACGAAGAGATTCGTCTCGTTCAATTTTGTACTTCGAGAAGAGATTTTTGAAATTTTGCTAATGCCTCAGTGCCCCTTTATTAGCAATGCGGTCTTTGTCATCTATGAGACCACTAATTTTCTTCCTTAAAGTTTTGGTTTTCTTATGGGAATCAAGATACATTTGTTTAAATCGGTTGGCTAAACCTAAACTAGATCTATGCTCAATCTCTAAGAGACGATATTTGGCTTGAAGTTCATTTAACGGAAGGGAATCAATTTTGTTTGACGAACCGCTTAAAGATTCGTTGAGATGAGTGAGAAGAACATCATTGTCCATAGGCTCGGAAATGAATGGAGAAGAATGGCTTCTTCGAGAGATTATATATGTCCTGCGAAAATAATAAATCGTGCAAAGAATAGCAGATGACAAAGTAAAGACGATTTGAAGAGCAAAATTTTTGTACCATAAAGTTGTTGATTTGCACTTTGAAGAGTAGATATTTTATTCTTCCCGAGAAGTGGATTCAACTTCCAACCGTTGAATTTTTCATCTTTCTTGCGAGACGCCGCAACTTCGGCTTCTAGTTCTTGGATCTTCTCTTTTAGTTGGAGATTTTTCTTTTCAAGGTTGTCGCGTCTTTTCTCGAGATCTGAGCAACAACAAAGGAAGCTCTCCCAAACTATAAAAGAAAGTAAAGAAATTGTTATGTTAAAGCTTATAATCGAAGTTACTGAGAAGCAAAGGAATATGAACATACCAAAGCATTGAGAGCATTTAAGAAACCGGAAGTCAATGTTCGGAAACTCCGCGAAAAAGATTCATTATCCTCTAACAAATGGGCATCGCAAATTTTAGCGAGAGCTTCAAGTTGCGAGATAAATGATCATCTCCCAATCCTTGCATGGAATCGGAGAAAACACTAGACAATTGCGCCATAGCAGAAGTAGTCGAGTGATTCTCTATCGCGGAGGAAGTACCAACCTCATTTTCATCCTCACTCGAGCTCTCGCTGGTTTGAGAACTAGAATGAGAAGAGGGATGGGTTTTCCGTTTTTAGAAAATGGAGCAGAAGATTTATCCTTGCGAAGAGTGATTTTATCCTTGCCCTTAACCTTCGCAACCCTTTCAGGAATGTCTATTTCTTCAATAACCTTCGCACACGAATGAAGATAAGAAACAGAGCAACAATATTGTTAAAAATAACAAGAGAAAGTATTTCTTACTTCATCCGTGATCGATCGGAGTATCGCCAGAGTACTCGGCTTTGGACGCCTACTATAACTCTTTTTCAATTTGGTAATCAAGATTTTGCAAATCTAGTAAATATAAAAGGAAAGAAATATCGCAAAAGCAAATCAAAATAGGAAGCATACCTCTTTTGCTTTTTCGGGCCATTTAAATTCCCAAGGATGATAGTCTGCGAGATTCGCAGGGAGTACATGTGAACCTGCGATATAGGGTCCACTCAGAAATAAAGGAACAACCCACCACTTATCATATTTGGAGTGCCGAGGAACATTATTTTTGCCCGAGTGCCAGTCAATGTCTTGCATGAGCAAAATTTATCAAAGATCAATGTTATCTTTTCTCTTCAATCGAGCACCCAAATGAGATTTATCATTTCTCATATTTATTATCGCATAATTCGCAAAGAAGTTTTCTACCGGATACTTCTCGGCGACTATTTGTACATTTGCGAACCTAGGATCTTTGACATCGTCAGATATAAAGATCCTTTACTGGGCGCCACGATTGGCGAATTCAACCATTAGACGGATGCGATCGCCGCTCAATTGATAAATGCTCGCGAGAATTTCTCATGAGCAAGAATTTCATAGAATAATGGCATCTCAGGATTGTATAGAGGTATGGGAAGGCCTGCGAGGATTTGACCTAGCGAGACTATGATCTTCTGATCATCACATTGATGATCAGAAAATAATTTTGCAGAAAGTATAAATGAAGATTCTTGATTAGGAATGGTCGATAAGATAAAACCTTTCTCTTGAAATTTCTTTTGAGTTTCCTCAAAAAGGGGTTTATATGTACGACCAAGAGAAGCCATTATTAGAGTATGGGAATGAATAGAGAATTGAAGATTGAGAGAAAGAAAAAAAAGGGAAGGATTACAGTAGCAGAAGCGCAAATTGCGGAGGAAGAAAATTGAAGGAAAGTTGCAGAGGGAAAATAAAAGAGAAGAAGAGAAGGGTAAGAAAACTATATATAGAGAGGGGAATCCTCGAGAAAACAAATGCATTTAATGCGAGATGGGACGTGAATGGTCAAGAATAAACGGTTGAAAGAGACGTGTCAAGAAAAGAGTGGAAGAAGAAACACTGTGATAAATTCCGTACATGAATAAAACGGATAAAAGTGAACAACAATTGCGAGATAAAGATGAGCAATTGCGGCATTTTAAAATATTGTTTCTCATGACATTTTCTTCTTCGCAGAAAAGACATGAGAAGAGGCAAGATGTAGGATCAGAATATCGCGACATCAATACTTCGCGAGATTAATAAATAACGATATCGCGAGGGAGTTACAGAAAGTAAAATAAATGACGCAATGAACAGCGACGGCGAACATGAGAAGAATGTGAAGACTTAGCGAGATTTAGGAGTGTCGCGAGAATTTGTATATGTACACTTGCGACACTTCACGAGTTGTTCCCGAAAATAAAGGACATCTTAGTTTTGTCATCCACTGTGTACTACCCTATATAAAGGGTTGAGTCACCATTGTAAGGGGGTTCTTTTTGAATTGTTAAGCAAGTCATTAGGAGAGAGAAAATGCAGGAGTGATTGTAATTTCTTTAGCTCTGTTCTATCTTCCTTTGTAAACATTTCAAGAAAATAATCAATAAAATTTATAGTTATTCATCTTCAAATGGATTAGTTAAGTAAATTCTAGTGAGGGTGTATTGTGGGATTTCCCCGCAACTACACTCGCTTATCTATTTCTTGAAATATGTGTTGGTAAGCTTTCGCTCTAACCAAGTTCATATTTACCTAGTGACGAAAGTCATGTTATGTTTCAATTAATTGAAAATGGCTTTGACGAAAAATAGTTTGTGAATAACAACTATATAACGTCCTCTAAGAATGTTTCAATGATTAAAATGAGAGTTTAGATTATATAACCATTGTTGGATATAAGCATTGTGTGGAAACACATACATGTATAAGTCCTTATTCCTTGAACCGAAGTCTGTGTACTTTGCTTCTCAGAAACCGAACGAGAGTCCGCGGGATCATCGGAGGTTCTCTTCCGAGAAAATGCTGCCGAGTTTGTATACTTGTTACAAACTTATTCCAAGTACTTAAGTCCGCGTACCTAATCTGCGTACTTAGGTTGGTTATTATCTAAAAACGATTATTCGTGAACTTATACTTATATTAACGAAGGAATGCAAGTTTGCAAACCGTGGCTATAAAGTTCATGAATCGATTCGAGTGAATCAAATCGTTTTTGCTTCGATTGTGTCTTGTATACTTCTATGAGATCTAAGCAATTGAACAAATCTCTAACTAGTTCATTTGAGTCATTTGAACTAGTTATGGTGAAGATATGGTTAATATGAAAGTGCTCATATGGCTAACCATTTGGTTAACTACTGTTGAACCAACAAATGTACATGTTTGGGTACGGTTACACAAAACCTAAAAACGTGCATTTCATTTGTGTGTAACAACCTAAGTTTTCGATCTAACGGTTCAAAGATATTAGCTTGAATCTAATCGGGTTTTCATCTAATCGGTGAATATTGAATGCTTTGTTACTAAGCTAACATTGATTGCAAACCCTGGTTTGAAAGACTATATAAAGGAGAACTCTAGCAACTGGGAAACCTAATCCCCATACCTCTTGTGTGATACTAGTTGTATAAGCTAGAGTCGATTCTCCTTTAACCTTAGGTTTCTACCGAGACCACAAGAGATTAATGACTTGAAGACTTCATTGGGATTGTGAAGCCAGACCGATACTACTTTCTTGTAGTTGTGTGATCTGATCTTGATGTTTCTATCGTATTGAGTACAATCGTAACTATTGGATTGAGATTGATATCTCCGATAGGCAAGATATAAAAGTAATCACACACACCTTCGTCTCATCGTTTGTGATTCCAAAATATCTTCTTTCGTCGCATCGATGAAGATTATTGTGATGTGATTGATAATACTAGGCTATTCTTAGGGAATATAAGTCCTGGTTATCAAATTGTTCATGTTCACCTTGATTTATCAAAAGACTAACAAAACTCGTAGGTATTTCTGTGGGAGACAGATTTATCTATTATCGTAGACTTTTTTGTGCGATACATATTTGTTTATTAAAGTCTTCGACTTTGGGTCGTAGCAACTCTTAGTTGTGGGTGAGATCACCTAAGGGAATCAAGTACGTAGTATCCTGCTGGGATCAGAGACGTAACGAGCGCAATTATACCTTGGATTAGTGTGAGATTGATTGGGGTTCAACTACATTCCAGATCGAAGTTAGTTTATAGTAGGCTAGTGTCTGTAGCGGCTTAATACAATGTGTGTTCAATCTGGACTAGGTCCGGGGTTTTTCTCCATTTTGCGGTTTCCTCGTTAACAAAATTCTGGTGTCGTGTTATTTCTATTCCGCATTATATTTTGTTATATAATTGAAATATCACGAGTTGTGCGTTGAGTTCAATCAATTAGAATATCCAACCTTTGGTTATTGATTTACAGATTGACACTTAGATATTGGTCTTTGGTACCATCCAAGTTATCTCTCTTGTATTTAATTAGACTCGCAGATTTCTATTTGCTTGAGTAAGAATTAAATCGAGAGATCGAGATAATATAACTCTTTGATATATTGTTAATAAGATTGAGTCTAGTTTATTCTCTTCAAAGTATATTAGAGTTAGTCCATATAGATTGCTAAGAGAAATATTGGGTGTCGCTTTTTCAATTGGTATCAGAGCAGGCAAACACGCTTAAGACCTCATAAGTCTCGTGTTTGTAGCGATCTGAATATGGACGAGTCTATCTCTAATAACGTACTGTGTCGAAACTACCAGATATTTTTCAAAGCTTGGATTCACCTAAGAGAACTGTCACATTTATGTCAAAATCTAAACATTCTCTTAATGTGAAAACTGTTGATAACTGGGAAACACTCCTAGAAGAATAATTGGATGAACTTTCTAATGAAGGTGATTCAGATATTGATAGAGAGGTTGATGAGGAAGTCTCAGAGTATGTTAAGGTTTTGAATTCATTGGAAAAGAAGAAGATGACAACTTCTCATGTCACACCTCTTCTGACTCCTCTCTGTCGAAAAAATAAGCAATTGAGAAGATGTTACACAGGTGTTTATGTTTCGAATCATTCTAACGAATCGATCCTCAAGTATTCTGAGGAAAACCTACGTATGAAGTCACTTGAATGTGATAATCTTTATCAAAAGTTTCTTTCATTGGAAGATAAACTTGCAGAATCTGAAGCAAGGTTCAACTCTCAACAAATTAGTTTTGATGACAGAGAAAGCGCTTATCTCGCCGAGAAAATGCCTGGAGGTCAGATTTAGCTGATGCTCTTGATAAAATCAAGATGTTGGAAGATGACTTGAAAAAGTTCAATACTAGTTCAAGCAAAATTAACCACTATGCTAGGAGCAAGTAAAAATCATCGTGATACACGAGGATTGGGCTATAAGGGAATAGATGCTCCCAGTATTAGCAAAGAGGTAAAATTTGTCAAGGCTAGTGATTCTTCTCAACAAAAGGTTTCACCGATGGCAAAAGTGAAATACCTTCACCCATTAAGGTTCGGAAGAGAAAAGTATATAAAACTCGCAAAGTCAAAGACACACGGATCGAGGTAAGAACATTCCTTATGTTTGCCACTATTGCGAAATAAAGGTCACCCGGAAAGGAGATGTCGTTTCCGTATAAGGAATGAGAAACTTCATGATGTTCTTGTTTGGGCATCACAGGAAGTTGTGAAACCAAGATCATATGTTAAGACTAATCCCCTTAACGCTACAGGTTGTAACTGTCCAACCTTTAGGAAAATGAATCAGTGCTGTGATAAATCTAGATTTTCCTATAAACGTCATACAAATACTTTTCACAATCGTAATGGTTATCAAAAGGATAACTTCGTAAAGACGAATACAAGATCCGATGTTCCCAATTGGAGAAAGACTAACTTGCAAAAGAATAGTCAATCCAATTATCTTCCAAGAAATCTTGAAGAGAGTAATGGAAAGAAGGTTCTGGTTGTTCCTAAACGCACTCAGAAATGGGTACCAAAGAAAGCCAATGATGCTTTGAGTGTGAAAAGGAATGATCTTCCAGAAAATTCCATGACTATGGAGAAGGCAATATCCATGATGTTGGAACTTAACAAGTTTTTTGGAATAATGGAATTGGATGTGAAAGGTTCTAAAAGCGATCTCTTTCATGATAATCCAAAGTTAACTTGTGGTGAGCAAAACATTGTTCACCCCAACACAACTTGACTGTGTTGTAAGTGCATCCTCACCAAGGAATGCCCTGTTATGTATACGGTGAGGGAAGCACGAGAATTGGGGGACACAGATTATGTTCGGTAAGGCTGTAGAATTCGACTGGATTCTTCTAAGGTATGTCTATAAACCTGAGCAAGATTTGTGTTGATCTATGTACCTTGCTTATTGTTCATTTCTACCTAACTTGATCTGTGTTTAAGGTTCTTAAAACGTTTAGGTTTGAAAATAGTAGTTCGGGATGTTCGGACTTCATGGTACACCTACCTTGTATGCATAACATCATTTAAAATCAAAATCCAGGGGTTTAAGTACGCATACCCGTTTATATACTCCCCCAGGTCATGAAAATTCGTTTGCAAACCGGTATGCATACTTTGCGTCGATATTCGATAAACTTGTTTTGGACGTAACTTCTTCGTCCAAACTCGTAATGACCTAATTCTTTTTGCATTCTCTTCCTCTTTGAATTATCTTCAAAATAGAGATGAGAATTCATGAATTTGGATGAGTTAAGAATGATATTTGTCCTGTATCTTGTTTTTGAGTGTTTTGCTCCGTTTCGTCGCACTTGTTCCACTTCTCTTGGACTTGGGCACTTGGATTCTTGGAGTAATACTCTTCTAAGCTCATTTGTATCTTTTACAAGAATGTTGTTGTGGAATCACAAAGAAGGAAGTTCAATAATGGACAGTAGTACGCATTACTATGGGATTCTTGAATGATCACAATCATCTTATGTGAACTATGGTGCATGGTCGTTAATGACTTTGTATGTTCTTCTTTGTTAAGAAAATCTTTTTATACGCCTTTGGTAGCGATTCTTGGTGTAAATCCGGGCGAAAAAGATTGATTCTACCCTCAAGGACAAATCATCTTATATGTTCATTACAAGTTTGTCTTGATGCCTAGGAAACTTCTTATGAGAATTTATTCTTGTTTTTTGAGAAGGATTACTAGAGTTTGGAATAACCATTATTGTGATTACACATAGCTATGTCCAACATTTTCATCTTCATGTTTTTAGGTTTATTTGTTTAAATTCTAAAAAATTGTTTGGAACATGGTTTTTGCAGTATTAATCTTTATATATTGCAATTTGTTATGGGATATGTGTGTTTGCATCCGTGAACTATGATCGTCCCATACCTTGTCAAAAGTTAAGTCGTTCGTATGTCGATATGCTTGTATTGATAAAAGAATGAATTAACTTTTGATATCACAAAAGTTTGAAACCTATTATTTCATTATGTAAATATTGATGGAAGATATGGTGAACTTTTGTTTACGAGGATTATGTCAATTGTATGTCATTGTGCAAATAGTGATGGAAAATAGAATGAATCCTTGTCTATTCCGCGAAAGATTGATCTTCCATGATCCATATTTTATGTATATACTTTGTGAGGCTCAAGTAAGTTCTCTTATGTTAAGCATTTCCGATTAGATTAATCATGGGTCTTCTTGTGGTTAATTTAATTGAGTATTTTTGGATTCAAATTCATATTCGTATGTGATTTGTTATGTCCAAAGAAATCATTCTTTTCTTATGAAATTAAGGTCGCTCTTGTTGTTCTTTGGGGAATGACATTTTATGGGGGAGAGTTCTTAATTGAACTTGTGCTTAATTGCCAAATCTTTGTGGGGAGTGCGGGCATGGAATATTATAGGGGTTTTCTTGTATCTTTATAAACTCCTTGATGAAAGCATTTATCTTCGGCTATATGATTGCATCTAAATAAGTTGATATGTGCTTACTTTTTGGTCATGAAAGGTCTCTTTGGAAATTTCATTAGGATCCCGTTTTGTACCTTTGCCAATTTTATTGACAAAAGGGGGAGAATTAATGTGTAGTTCACACTACAAATACATATGGTTTTCGGATCATTATGTAAGGGGAGTGGTTTTCATGTGAGATGAAGTATTGACTAAGGGGAGTGATACATATCACCATAGTATTGTTGTCGAAGTTGTGATACAATTGAACTTTGATGCTGTGTGATAATACTATGACAATGTATAACAATGATTGATAGTTATTGTTTTCTCATTGTTATGGCTACGGAAATTCAACAACGATGATGCTGAACTGAACATCTTTAGAATCATTGGAGTACTTGGAAGTGACGAAGATTTCGAGTAATGTTGAAGAACCAAAGATATCAAGCATTTGGATGAGAAGCTACAAAGTTTATTTATTTTGTATTCCATATGTATTGATAGTTTTGTCACTAAAATTGACAAAGGGGAGATTGTTAGAGCACCAGCTCTCATCGAACTCGCAAGCGTTGCTATCTCAAGCTTGTTTCTCAAGTTTAGTTGCCAAAACTATAAGTCTTGATTTCTAGTCTACTTATAGCTAAGTCTCGGACTAGGATAGAAAGTGTAGTTGAGCTCTAGACTCCACGGCGATCATCATACAAAGACGAAGAACTACTCAAGAAACTGGTGGAACTTCATCGACTAAAATGTATGTGGAGACTTGAACTTATCTATCACTCAAAAGTCTATCTACTCTATCTCCTATCTTGAGATAAAAGTCGTATTGTTATATATACTTCGATTATACACATTTGCTATTTAAAGCCGAGTTCATCTCGCTTATCTATTTATCGAAATATGTGTTGGTAAGCTTTCGCTTTAGCCAAGTTCATCTTTACATGTGACGAAAGTCATGTTGATTATTTCAATATCTTGAAAATCGCTTTGATGAAGAATAGTGTGTGAGTAACCTCTATTTAACATCCTCTAAGAATGTTTCAATGATTGAAATGAGAGTTTAGAATATATAACCTTGAATGTATATAAACATTGTATGTGAACGCATACGTGTGTAAGTCCAAAATCCTTGAACCAAAGTATGCGTACTTTGCTTTCTCAAAGATAACCGAAACTAAACTCCGCGTACCTGTCCGCGTACTGTCGGAAGTTCACGTCCCGTGAATTTCTGGTGGAGTTTGTGAACTGAAAACAAACTTAATCCGGGGACTTAATTATGCGTACAGGTATGCATACTTGAGTGGGTTATTTTCTAAAAACGGTTTATTTGTGAACTTAAACTTATATAAACTAAGGAATGCATAGTTTGCAAACCGTGGCTATAAAGTTCATGAATTGATTCGAGTGAATCAAAATCGTTTTTGCTTCGATTGTGTCTTGTATACTTCTATGAGATCTAAGCCATTGAATAACTCTCTAACTAGTTCTTTTGAGTCATTTGAACTAGTTATGGTGAAGATGAATATGGTTGATATGAAAGTGCTCATATGGCTAACCATTTGGTTAACTACTGTTGAACCAACTAAGTGTACATGTTTAGGTACGGTTACACAAACCTAAATGAACGTGTATTTCATTTGTGTATAACAAGCTAAGTTCGATATAACGGTTGAAAGATATTAGCTTGAATCTAATCAGGTTTTCATCTAACGGTGAATATTGAATGCTTTGTTACCAAAGGTAACTTAGATTATAAACCCCTGATTTGGAAGACTATATAAAGGAGAACTCTAAGAATCGGGAAACCTAATCCCCACACCTCCCCCGTGTGATACTAGTTGTATAAGCTAGAGTCGATTTTCCTTTAACCTTAGGTTTCTACCGGGACCTTGTAGGTTAATGACTTGAAGACTTCATTGGGATTGTGAAGCCAAACCCAACTATTTTCTCCGTAGTTGCGTGATCTGATATTGCGGTTTCTATCGTATTGAGTACAATTGAAATAATTGACTCGAGATTAATTTCTCCGATAGGAAAGATAAAAGTAGTCACAAACATCTTCGTCTCATCGTTTGTGATTCCACAATATCTTGTTTCGCTAGTCGATTAAGATTATTGTGAGGTGATTGATAATTCTAGGATGTTCTTCGGGAATATAAGTCCGGGTTACCAATTGGTTCCTGTTCACCTTGATTTATCAAAAGAAGGAACAAAACTCGTAGGTATTTCTGTGGGAGACAGATTTATCTATTCCCCGTAGACTTTTCTGTGATACAGTTTGTTTATTAAAGTCTTCGAGTTTGGGTCGTAGCAACTCTTAGTTGTGTGTGAGATCGGCTAAGGGAATCAAGTGTGTAGTATCCTGCTGTATCGTGAGACATAAGGAGCGCAACCGTACCTTGGATCAAAGTGAGATTGATTGGGGTTCAACTACACCAGGGCCGAAGTTAGTTTGTAGTAGGATAGTGTCTGTGGCGCTTAATACAATGTGTGTTTAATCTAGACTAGGTCCCGGGTTTTTCTGTATTTGCGGTTTCCTCGTTAACAAAACTTCTGGTGTCTGTGTTATTTCTTTTCTGCATTATATATTGTTATATAATTGAAATATCACAGGTTTTGCGTCGAATCAATCAATTGGGAAATCCGACCTTTGGTTGTTGATTGATCCGTGAACATTGGTCTTTGGTACCGTTCAAGTTAATTTCTCTTGTATTCAACTAGACTCGCAGATTTATATTTTGCTTGAGTAAGTATTGAATCGAGAAATTGAGATATAGCTCTTTTATATACTTTTTATTAAGATTGAGTCTGACTGTCTAGTTGATTCTCTTAAAAGTATATTGGAGTTAATCTATTCAGATTGCTAAGCGAATTATTGGGTGAGATTTTTGTACCCCCACTTTTTCAAAATCAATCTGATAACTCTAAACCAGATTACTCTAAGCTCTGCCCTCCTATCACTAAATTAGGAGATCTGTCTGCTATCAATCTCTACAAATGTACTCTCAATACCCATTCCCTGGTTGGCCCTTATGGTAGTTATAATGTACCTGCTGATGATACCCCAAGCAATGATGGTGTCCGCAATAATTCTCTTCATGCGGCTGCTTCTGAATCTCGGTTCTACCCAGAAGACTTCTCAAATTGGTGGTTCTAGTGATTCTTCTCTTGATGGTGGTTCAACTTCCACCACTCAGGTAAATTCAAATCCTTCCCCTCCAATTATTGATCCTGTTAATGCTGCCATCCCTGTCAATCTCTATCATGTTGTGAATAACAACTATATAACATCCTCTAAGAAAGTTTCAATGATTGAAATGAGAGTTTAGAACATGTAAACATCTTTGGATATAAACATAGTGTGTTCTCACATTTGTGTAAAAGTCAAAAACCGGGAACCCAAAGTATGCGTACCCGTACTGGCGGTTGTTGGAAATCCGGGTGAGTATGCGTACATGTACGCATACTTGCGGAGAGTTCACGTCCGTGAATTTCTGCTGGATTTTGAAAGTGAAAAACAAACTCAATACGGTTACTTAAGTACTCGTACCCGTTCGCATACTTAGGTAGGTTACTTTCTAAAATCGGTTTCTTCATGAACTAAAACATTTATATATTAAGGAATGCAATCTTTGCAAACCGTGGCTATGATGTTCATGAATCGATTCGAGTGAATCAAAACCGATTTTTCTTCAATTGTATCTTGTATACTTCTATGAGATCTAAGCAATTGAACAACTCTCTAACTAGTTCATTTGAGTCATTTGAACTAGTTATGGCGAAGATGAATAAGGTTGATATGAAAGTGCTCATATGGCTAACCATTGGTTAACTATTGTTGAACCAACTAAGTGTACACGTTTAGGTACGGTTACTCAAACCTAAATGAAGGTGCATTTCATTTGTGTATAACAAGCTAAGTTCGATCTAACGGTTGAAAGATATTATCCTGAATCTAATCATGTTTCATCTAACGGTGAATATTGAATTCTTTGTTACCAAGGTAACTTAGATTGCAAACCCTGATTTGAAGACTATATAAAGGAGAACTCTAGCAACTGGGAAACCTAATCTCCACACCTCCAGTGTGATACTAGTTGTATAAGCTAGAGTCGATTCTCCTTTAACCATAGGTTTTTCATGAAACCCTGTAGGTTAACGACTTAAAGAATTCATTGGGATTGTGAAGCCATACCCAACTATTTTCTCTGTAGTTGCGTGTTCTGATCTTACTTTTTCTATCGTGATTGAGTAATATCTTTGCTAAGATTTTCTTGAGATTTATCTCCGATAGGTAAGATTAAAAGTAGTCACAAACATCTTCGTCTCATCGTTTGTGATTCCATTATCTTGTTTCGCTACCATACGATTAAGATTATTATGAGGTGATTGATATTTCTAGGCTCTTCTTCGGGAATATATGTCTGGTATATCAATTGGTTCATGTTCACCTTGATTTATCAAAATACGGAACAAAACTCGTAGGTATTTCTGTGGGAGACGGATTTATCTATTCCTATAGACTTTTCTGTGTGAAACAGATTTGTTTATCAAGTCTTCGACTTTGGGTCGTAGCAACTCTTAGTTGTGGGTGAGATCAGCTAAGGGAATCAAGTGCGTAGTATCCTGCTGGGATCAGAGATGTAAGGAACGCAACTATACCTTGAATTAGTGTGAGATTGATTTGGGTTCAACTACAGTTCAGACCGAAGTTAGTTTGTAGTAGGCTAGTGTCTGTAGCGGCTTAATACATTGTGATGTTCAAAACTGTACTAGGTCCTGGGGTTAACTACTGTTGAACCAACAAATGTACATGTTAGGGTATGGTTACACAAACCTAAAAAAGTGCATTTCATTTGTGTGTAACAACCTAATTTTTCGATCTAAAGGTTGAAAGATATTAGCTTGAACCTAATCAGGTTTTCATCTAACGATGAATATTGAATGCTTTGTTACTAAGATAACATTGATTGCAAACCCTGGTTTGAAAGACTATATAAAGGAGAACTCTAGCAACCGGGAACCTAATCCCCATACCTCATGTGTGATACTAGTTGTATAAGCTAGAGTCGATTCTCCTTTAACCTTAGGTTTCCACCGAGACCCTGTAGGTTAACGACTTGAAAACTTCATTTGGGATTGTGAAGCCAGACCGATACTACTTTCTTGTAGTTGTGTGATCTGATCTTGCTGTTTCATCGTATTGAGGACAATCGTAATGATTGGATTGAGATTGATATCTCCGATAGGCAAGATATAAAAGTAATCACAAACACCTTCGTCTCATCGTTTGTGATTCCACAATATTTTCTTTCGCCACGTCGATTAAGATTATTGTGAGGTGATTGATAATACTAGGCTGTTCTTCGGGAATATAAGTCCGGGTTATCAATTGGTTCATGTTCACCTTGATTTATCAAAAGACAAACAAAACTCGTAGGTATTTCGTGGGAGACAGATTTATCTATTACCGTAGACTTTTCTCGTGTGATACTGATTTGTTTATTAAAGTCTTCGACTTTGCGTCGAAAGCAACTCTTAGTTGTGGGTGAGATCAGCTAAGAGAATCAAGTACGTAGTATCTGTTTGGGATCGAGACGTAAGGAGCGCAATCGTACCTTGGATCAGTGTGAGATTGATTGGGGTTCAACTACAATCCAGACATCGGGTTAGTTTGTAGTAGGCTAGTGTCTGTAGCGGCTTAATACAATATGTGTTCAATCTGGACTAGGTCCTGAGTTTTTCTCGCATTTGCGGTTTCCTCGTTAGCAAAATTCTCGTGTCTCGTGTTATTTTTATTCTCGCATTATATTTTGTTATATAATTGAAATATCACAAGTTTGTGCGTTAAGTTCAATCAATTAGAATATCCAACCTTTGGTTGTTGATTTACATTGATTGACACTTGGATATTGGTTTTTGGTACCATTCAAGTTATCTCTCTTGTATTTAATTAAACTCGCAGATTTCTATTTGCTTGAGGAAGAATTAAATTGAGAGATCGAGATAATATAACTCTTTGATATACTGTTAATATGATTGAGTCTAGTTGATTCTCTTAAAAGTATATTAGAGTTAGTCCATACAGATTGCTAAGTGAAATATTGGGTGTGGTTGTTGTACCCCCTGCTTTTTCAGTTTCCATATTATCTTGAAAATATTAAGAGCTGGAGATTTAAGCCTTACCTTATGGTAAGCATCAACAGCAGAAATGCAACTAGCTGTATTGTACACCAAATTCTTTTATCCTCCAAACCAGAAATGATTGGAAGGTCGTTGGCATGTATGAATTGCTGAAAAAAATGGTTGGGTGATTGCTGAAAAAAATAAGGTCTTAAACTTGTCTTTTCATATTAAGAGTAAACCCACCAACGAAACATTTATTTTTTGCCCAACTAACTTTTTGACCAGAAGACAGTTGATAAGAACCCAGTACATTCATTAAGTTCCTCAAGATTTTTTTTATTACCATTGTAGAAGATAAAAATGTCATCAACAAAGAACAAAATGAGAAGGTTGTGTATACCTCTTCTGTTGACCATAGCTTGATACTTACGGCATCTTCAGTAAGGACAAATAAAACTGAAGATAGAGGATCTCCTTGCTTGAGACCCCTACCAATACCAAAGTATCCCACAGGACCACCATTCAACATGATTGAGATTTTTGTAGATTTGAAAAGGATGTGAATCATGTTATAAAGAGATGCAGAGAAACCATATCTTCTTAGAACTGCAAAAGTGAAGTCCCAACTAATTGTATCAAAACCTTGAGTGATGCCAAGTTTAAGACCTACATTACCTCCTCCCCTTTTGGTTTCCATCTCATTTACAAATTCAGAAGCAAGAAGTATATTATCATGAATGGTCTTCCTTTAATAAAAGCATCTTGTTCTGGAGATACCATCTTATACTAGAGAAGACCAATTCTGGAAGTAAGTATTTTTGTAAAAATCTTGAAATAGAAGTTGTTGAGACTAATAGGTCCGAATTGAGAAGATTTCCTGACACCTTTTACTTTTGGGAGTAATGTTAAAAAGTTGGACTTGAGTCCAGAAGGAATATATTGCTTATCACAGCAAAACCTTATTGCAGCAACTAAATTAGGACCAATAGTGTCCCATGTTGCTCTATAAAAGATACCAGAGAAACTGTCTGGGCCTAGAACTCTATCAGCATTAAGATCAAAAGCAGTTTTTTGATTTCATCCTCCTTAGGTGACCAATCAACATGTCATTATCATAACTGGAAACAATAGATACCCGAGAAACTGAAGTGCTTTTTGAGGAAACAGTCATCAATTGAACTTCCTGGTGCTGAAATTTGGCACTGAAGTGCTCAATGAGGATATTTGCAATCTCATTTTGGTCTCAGTAACAATATTATCGTCATCCTTTTCAAGTTCACGAATTGAATTTGAGATCTTCTAATTTCAGTTAGCATGAAAGAAATCAAGATTTGCAAGAGCCTTCTTTAATCCAATGAAGTCCAGTCTTTTGAGAGTTGCATAATTTTGAGCCATTACCATGTGCTTACCTCTTGCAGTTAGCAGCTTATTTAGTGTAGCTATATTTTTAGGATCATCATCAGATCTCTCGCATCATTGCAGTCATCACATTTTGTTCAACTTCTTGAAGTTTCACTTTTACATCTCCAAAGACCTCCCAATTCCATTTCTTCAAAATGATTTTTAACATCTTGAGCTTATATAAGAAAATGAAAGAAGTATTACCAAATATATCAAGCTCACTATGACAAGATTTTTGAACAACTTTCATAAAATTTTATGACTTAACCACATTTTTTGAAATATGCAGGGAATGTTCTTAGTGTAGGATCAGAATATCGCGACATCAATACTTCGCTAGATTAATAAATACAACATCACGAAGGAGTCGCGGGAAGTAAAATAAATGACGCAATGGATGACGACAGCCAGACAACACGAGGAAGATGTGAAAATCTCGCGAAGGTTAAGAGTGTCGCGAGGACGAACACTTATACACTTGCGACACTTCGCGAGTTATTCCCGAAAATAAAGGACAGCTTAGTCGTCATCCATCGTATACTACCCTATATAAAGGGTTGAGTCGATCATTGTAGAGAGAGTTCTTTTTGAATTGTTAAGTAAGTCATTAGGAGAGAGAAAATCTAGAGTGATTGTAACTTCTTGAGCTCTGTTCTATCTTCCTTTGTAAACATTTCAAGAAAATAATCAATAAAATTGATAGTTATTCATCTTCAAATGGATTAGTTAAGTAAATTCTATTGAGGGGTGTATTGTGGGATTTCCTGCAACTACACTTAGGTTTGGGAATCATAACATTAGTTCCCACAAGAGGTTTATGATCGGAGATACCCCTAGCACCTACCGTATAATTCCAGTTCTAATAAGTTTCCAACCATTTTAGATTAACAAATGCTCTGTCAAGGTTGGAAAGAAATTTTCTCCTGATTACCCTTCCATTGACCATGAAAAAGAAGCACCACTTTTTACGAATTGTATTAAACTACTAGAACCAATAGCTTCATCGAATTCTCTCATAGAAATTCTTAGGGGATGTCTCCCTTTTTTTTGTTCTTCAGCAGATAAAACCGCATTGAAATCACCAATTGCCAGCCGTGGCTTATTAAGCTACATAAAAATTCCAATTCAGAACATAAAACTCTTCTATTTACAGTTAAATTCTCAGCATGGATACCAGAAATAAAAAAACCACCTAGCGCAACAGTGATGCATTGCCTAGTGATTGAAACTACTGAAGGAGAGGTCACGGTTTGATTCCAAAAATTCCAAAGGTTTACTTTGTTATTATTACTATGATTCATAATTGTAAGTCTAAGTTTGTTACAAAACTCTTTATTCCACCAAACTTTTGGTTTAGCAATACAAACCAAAGTGGGGTTATTTTGATTAACTAAACATCTTAAATTTATTTGGCTTGAGATCTATTCAAGCCTCTAACATTCCAAAAAATCACTCTCATTTAGAAGAGTGTTTGTAGGTTGAAGACCCTCCCTTTATATTAATTGTTTGATTATTAACTTTACTTGGATAGTCTTCTAGTTAAAACTTGAGAATGTACCTTACGCGCATCTGAAATGCTTGTATATTTTCCAGTAGTAGATTTATTAGGAGTACTGAGAATATATTCCTTTGCAGGAACATAAGAGGCTTTCCAGATTGCCTAGCTGGAGTTGAACAACCTATTCCACAGTTCCCGTTAGACTTGATCTCTTCAGTATGAGGTAAGACAATTCCATTAGATGGAGATGCAATATTTGTTGATGATGAAATATTAGAAACCAAAGGATGGTATTGTGTCTCAATAGTTACGCTCTGGTTTCCATCTATCAAATTAGCAGAAAAATTGACATTACCAAAATTTAATGAATGAGAATTGTGGCGCCCCAACTCTTAAACCTGTTTAGCTAATAGGATTTCAACCTAATTGAAGAATCAATTCCAGATTAAAGATTTTAAGAATCATAATTACATAATGTGAACTAAAACCAACTTGAACCCAACACTCTGATATTTATAAGAGAAGAACTCTCAAATGATAAATTAATATATTAGTATGTTGTTTTACAATAAATAAAAAAAATACACATATACAAAAGATACATAAATGTAACACGGTTCGTAACGCTTTAAACTAAGAAAACAGATATTTTTTGCGTGCACCATTTCTTCTCGTAATCAAACCGAGTGGGAACGCGTGAGCACATCATCCCATAAGGGTGCTCAATTAAAACATATAACTCTCAAGTAATCACTAACATGCTTCACAGTTCTAAAAGAATATAAATTAAAAGAGACAAGAAGAAACTAATCATTCAGCTACTTATGCATCACGAAGCAGGTGTCACTCTAACCTCGCCAAACTCATTGGAGAAGACGACACAAGAGCAACTCTAATCAATAATAATAACATCGTCCACACAGAGTGCCCATACAAACCATGATTCAAAATATTACCATCAAGATAAGAAAGTTAGACAAACAAGTATAATATGCACACGAGTGATTTCCCCAAAATAAAGTAGTATATATAATAACGAAATGGGGAACAAGCCGCCCTACTAGGTACTATTAAAATGGGGAAGAAGCCGCCCTACTATTAACAATCATGTACTATCGAAACGGGGAAGAAGCCGCCCTAGTAGGTAATATTAAAACGGGGAAGAAGCCTCCATACTAAGTAATATTAAAAACGGGGAAGAATCCGCCATACTTAACTTAGCAAAGAGCTGTGGGGAATCACAGACACTCCTTGCGGGGAAATCATACAACGCATATTACGCACATAATTACATTCAAAGCAAACATCGTATAAGCAATTACAATATACACTCATACAAATAGTAAAAGTACATCAACATGCCAAAAGTAATAAAGACTCATCATGCTCGCAATAAAAGAATGCTCAATGATTACGAGAATGTTCTGAGTTCCCACATATTGATGACAAGCCTCGCCTACCTCGAGATCCGCATCTCTTGGTTCGTATTGGATCGATCGTTGTTAATAAAGAGTAAATTATTAATCATATAAGCACTCTAAGAAATTATCCAAAAGGCTCACACAAGGCTCATAACATAGTCTCATACAATTCTCTAGTTATAAGCTAAGTGGATTATCTTATGGTTCTAAGCCCATTTATGGTTCTACACCTTTCATTATCTATCTTTAGCACATCTAAAGGTTTACTAATTCAATTCGGTTGGTTCTATCGTCCATTAGATAAGTCTTATGGATATCTACAACCTTATAGAAGGAACTGAATGCTAATTCAGACCATAAGGGTCCAAACAAACAAAATAGAAATACTAGGTTTAAGCCCATTGTCCACTAAACTCAGGCCCATTAACACAAGGCCAAGTCTACTCGTCAACATAGAGTCTCAGACGATTAAAAGGGGTCAACTAACAGTCAACATAAGTCAAGTCCATGGTCAAAGTCCAGTTAGAGGTCAACACAATCAAAGTCAGATAGTCAAGCGAAAGGTCCAACTCGGTCCACTGAGTATGTTCTGATTTCAACTCAGTCAGATACTCTGAGTAAACTGAGCTAACTGGGCTGACTAACAGGCCTAAAACACATAGCCAAATCCTTAGCACAAGCCAGAGCCATTGCTCAGGCCAAAGAACACTAATGCACAATCATTGTGCAACACAAAACCCAAGACTACATCCAACAACCTAACTCTACTTCATACAACAAAGTCTTCTATCTTAATCAAACCAATACCATATCATTCACAATTACAACTCTCCTTACAACACTAAGACAACCACTTCAACTAAGCTTGATGTCGATTATCGATTCAATATCAACTTCTTTCCACATTCAAACACCCCAGCAATATCCTAACATTCCTATAACTCTTCACTCCAGTCAATACTTCACAATATCAACACCAACTGTAACTTCAGTTCCATCTCAGCACAATAACCACCAACAGAATCTAATATTTGATCGAATTTTATATAGTGGTAAATAAGGTTGTCGTTCACTCGGACTTGATGAGATTCATTTTAAGAATTAAAATTAGAAAACACTAAAAATAACAAAATATATACAAATAATGGTAACAAGATGAAGAGAGTTCGACTAGGATTCCACCTGAATTCATATCATAAGGCTCAATTATTTATTTTTCGGCAATTATCGCTCAATAAATAAAATAACATCGACTCTTATTTTTGCCAAGGTAGATTCTCAAAATATTAGTTATAAATCCTAAGCATGAGACATCAAAACATCTAAGCAAGCATGACCCATCAAATGAAATGATAACTAATTAATCAAAATCATAATTCTATTTTAATTAGTGCAAAAGTCATATACAGAATAAAATAAATTTACCCATGTATGAAATTGATTCACTCCGTCGACCCGAGTGTAGGGGTCTAGCTTTTCATGTTGTAGACACGCTCAAAATGGTTTTTCATTGCTCAAAATGTGTTTACAAAGAAGAAGAAGAATAAAAACAAATGGTTCTTTGCTCCCAAAACTCCCCTCTCTAGATAATCCTGTTTGGTTCTACTAGCACCCTATTTATACACAACAACCCATTACTCAAACATCTTTTCAAAATCTTCTTCCATAACTTCATCAGATCTTCTCTTTAATGAAAGATATCTCATGAATAATTTCTTTCTCTATTATCACAATCTTCTTTATTTGCTAGAATAAAATCCTAGGGATATTATCTTTTTTTATATTTTAAATAAAACCCAAGATTTTCTTTCTCCTTTTCAATAAAAACCAACTCATAAATATATTATCTCTTTTAACTTCAAGATATGGAAACTTCCTGTATAATAGGCAAGAAGATATATTTGCCTTAAATCTTTAAAATCTCCCATAAATTCCGTGAATCTGTTTCAAAATGAAGAAGGAGAGGGTGCCTCTATCCATTTTCTGTGTGCCTTTAACAAGATCGGTGCTCTTATCTGAAATGAGGATGCCTTTAACACTTTTAAGCCAATTCTTCCAAAAATGTTTATTTCCCAAAAATATCTACAAACACATAAAATACCATAATAAGTACAAAATCGAGTACCAACAATGTAGAAAATTGAGGACAACTTAGACACAAAAATGTGTCTATCAATATTCATCTTCTACAATCACCATCAAAGCAATCTCATTGATTTTCTCCCTTGACTACAGCAGCAACACACACTTTAACAACTCCACATATAACTTCCACATGAAATCCTAGAATAAGCTCATGCCTCAACCCTTGGTACAAATCCATCTGTGAAGACCATCTCGAAGCTTCTCCTTCCATCACATACACATTTCCAATTTCTGCAACCAACTCAATCCCAGTTCAAGTTCATAACACCAGAATTACTTCCACCACCAATTACATTCATCTTTGTTACCACCTGTACTTCAACTAAAATGATCACCACCTCTATCTCCAACTCAATCACCTAAGCGGCAACACAAACACATGCAAATTCATTCATCTTCAATGCTTCAACACTTAACACATCTCCACTCCTTACAATTATGTATTTACAGCTCAACTGCACATCCTCTCTATTATAGAATTCTAATTCCTTGAACTCTTTAATTAAGCTTTACAATTAATCAAACCCAAAACCAATTCTTCTTCTTTCCAACATCATTCAATTGACCCTCAATTATAAACTCAAACCCTAATTTCTAATCTGATTTAGGGAAGAACTGGAATTCTAGTTTCTCTATGAAATCAAATTAAACTTCATACATCCATTTAGACTTCAATCAAACACAAACCCATATACTAATTCAATCAAATAAAAATAATTCCAAGAAGAGAATCGAATTAACTGAAACCCTGAATTTATCTTACCGTTTCTATGAGATTGAATCAATTCCTCGAATCAACACCACCATGAATCACCAAACCATCAAGAGATTCATCGACCTTTCTGGATTTCATCATCACAAGAACAAAACCCTAATTTGATTCAGCAACATCAACTCAAACACTTCCTTCCCGAGCTCAATCAACCACAGTACAATCACCTACTCCTTCGATTCCACTTACCGACGAGTTTCTAAGAAATTTCTCACACGATAACAACTCAATTCTTCGAATCGAGATGGACAGAAAGAGAAGGAGATGAAGAACAAAAAAAAGAAGAAAGAAAAGAAGAAGGCCAACAAAAATGATTAAGGCACCCAGGTACAAGATAAGGGCAGCCCCAGTCGGTTCAAGACAAAATTACAATTTTGCCCTTCATACTAATCTGATAATATCTTCTTCGTCTGGTATTCGTTTGACACATTCGAGTAGTCCATTCCACGTAACTTTTCGATATCTATCCAGTGACACTAGTTTCGTATCTAGATCGTTATTAAAATAATTTCTATTATTAAAATCTATATTCTCTAATCGAGTCATTAGTGGCTAATTCGTCTCTTGATCCTCTCTAGATCGGTCTAATAGCATTGACGTGCTTGTGAGTCCTTACAAGAACTATTTGAAACATCATTAAGAAGCTGAGTAGCAGTAAGAACAATAGTAGATTCTTCTTTAGATGAAGACCATTCTCCTTTCTCATAATCAGAAGGGGTAGGAAATGATTGTTTGAATTAGATACTAGTGCAGATGGAAAATCTGAAGGTTGAACAATATGAGAAACAATATTTTCTTGAGGTAGAAAACCAGTTGCGGATGGATCTTGGAAAACAACCTCACGGGATCTGAATAGCCACCTCTTTAACAATTTCAAGGACTCTTTAATTTTGTTCTATTTGTTTCTTTTATTCTTAGCAGGGAATAAGAGCATGGTGTAGAAAATTTGTATTCTCATTTTCAAAAATCTATTTTAGAAATTAAATGTCCTAAAATTTTACAATTCATCGCCAAAATTTAGGATAATTTGGAATGACAACATATTGAAGAAAGCCTCCAAGTTTGTATTCAACCCAAATTTTCCACGGTATTGTTTGTGTGAGATCTATTTAACTAATACTCCAGCCCTAATAAACAAATTTCAAAGTTGGAAGTAACTTCATCCACTTTATAGGTCTGCCCAGTGTTTGCAAGAGCTAGAATGATGTTTTCCTTCCAAGTATTCAATAATGAGATCAGGAAATTTGACCCAAACAACCGCTGAAGTAATCTTCTGATTTCTAGGTTTGAAATTAGGTTCCCATTATTTAATTTTCAAGTGCTTAGAATTTACAAACCATTGCTTGCTTTTCCAAATATATAAATTGTCAATTTCATGCTCAAGTTTGATGACGAAAAATCCTTTTCCTAATGGGATTAATTGACATGAACTAGATAGATTAGTCCATTGATTCAACAATTTCACTGCAACATTTTCTAAAGAATTTTTTTGTAATGCAAGACAAACTATTAGACTGAATTTTCATTTGGCAAGACTCTGATTAATCAAGAATTAAAGTATGAGCAGATCCTTTCAAATTTTTAACCAGAATTGAAGACATATCAATTGAAGGAATCATGAGAGAAAGCGGAAAAAGAAAAGATAATAAAAACCTAATTGAAAACCATATCGGATTTAAAGATTTTTGAAACGAGATAGCACCAATCATTGAAATGAATCGGGCAAAAAAATCAACCAAAACGCGAGTTTAAAGGGAAAAATCACATAATCAATTAGAAAATCAAGAATTGAGAAGCTAATGAACCGTTGATGTTCAGATCTTTAGACACTCTCTCTTCTTGACCCACTGCGATCCTCCTCCGAGTTATTAAGCTTTCTATATATCAAATCACTATATCCGATTCACACAGAAACTTTTATCTTATCTGTGCCTACAATTTTATATGTTTCAAAGTTGATTTGGTAGTTCTTCTTGTGCGCCTCGTGGTAAAAGAGATTCAGTGAATCAGATTGCCGAGGTAATTTCAACATGCGATTTATATTCACTCATAAAAAGGTTGTTATTATCAAATGCGAGGTCTTTAAGTTTTCTACATAACCAAGAAAGGCCAAATACATCAAACTATACAAATCTGCCAACTAGCTATTTCTGGTAGAGTAATCGACAAATTGAACAAATCTTGTAGCTTATTGTGCCTTCGAAACATAAAACCAAAATGGAAAGGTTTATCAATTTAATCGTTAGCTACTCCCACTTCAATTCATTGCTCGTTGTTTCATGAATCTCATTTTGCTTTATCCAAAAAATAATACTTAAGCATTATTTATTCTTTTATTTATCCAAATTGTATAATGGTTTTTTGGAGGTTTAATCTCATTCATTGTTATATAGTGAGTGTCATTGATCATTTCAAACAGAAAGTGTGTTGTCCCTATGAATTTGAATTATTGATTCGAATAGGTGGTCAATGAGCTCGGCTTGATGGGAGTGACAACATAGAACCACTGTGTAACATTGATAGAATTCACTGTTTAAGATTCGGATGTTCCATGACATACATGGTGCCATATTTACGATACAACAACAACTTTCTATTACTTTTACGGACTGCACACATTTATTGAAATTTAAAATCCTCATAAAATTTATGTCGTTTTCACCAGACCCTCAGATACACTTTGCCCGTGTTACAAGCCTTTAAACCCTTAGGTGCCCCTAATAGACGAGTGTTGTCTCGTGAGGGTTTACAGAGAGGTGTGCACACATTCTTCAAAAACAATATAATCCCACCCTGATTTGCTTTTTATATTCAGGATAGTCCACCACTTTGAGGAGGACGTTTGTTGGCATTTTACCACTAGGATCCTGCAACAAAAAACAAAAACCAACAGTGTGTATTGGCTTTGATTAGGACACGAAATTGTGGTGATTAACTAAATGGATAACCAAACAGAAGTAAAGAATCACCTTCACCGTCAAAATATATTCATCGAGATAAGCTATGTGCTCCTCGACTAGAACAACCAATCGACTTATTCTTTGACGGGGGGGTTTTATCAACCCCAAAGGGGTTATTCCCTCTGCGTAGAATTGTTGTCCAATAAACCAAGGGTTAATTTGGAATTGGATATTTCTAACTCCTTCGATTTCATCCCTTGCTAATGGTTGGATAACTTGTGTAGACACATCTTTCTCTCCCATTGCTCTCATTCTACATTTTAGATCCTCTATATTTCGATGTTCTCATGCAGGACTAGCAATTTTTTGTCGACTACTTGAGGCATCATAGGGTTAGAGACAAAACCCTTTGATTGTACCATTGGGCATGGGGTGAGATCGGCGACAACCTCGATTTATTGGGTACTCATTTTGGTTCAATGTGTCACCCACAACCGGTGTGTTTGTTGCGAATTCTATTGAACTTTGATTGATGACATCCGAGGTAAGTATCTAACACCTCTTCAGCTCGTCTTTATCAAAACCTTCCCAGGATCAAAGATCGGCCATGTGTTGAGGATGAATATGGTATTGCTAAGCCAAATACTGAATCAGTGAAAATATTTCTTAATTGAGACTTTTTTATTGGAAGCAGTTGTGATTCATTGTCGATGGGTTTGGCTTTTTATAACCAAAAAGAAAAGATAGGTAATGTAAGCATTGATGAAGATTTCCAAACACATACTGACAGTCAAGGACTTCAATGATTTGTGATTGGATCACAGATAGGCAGTCCCGGCTTGAAAAACACGATGTTTGAAAACTAAAAATGAGTATGGGAGGTCCAAGAACTACCTTTAGTTATGTAACGTCCTGTCAATATATTGTCGGTTGAACATTCTATATTTAACAAAAGGCCAATGTTACCATAACGTACAGTTAAACGGTAACATCTCACTCTCCTCCTATAAAACCACATTAAACCTTGTGAGATTTTTTTACTAAAGTTACATCTCACTCAAACAGAATTTCTAGCAAAAACCTCAACCATGTTCACAAGTCGCAAAGGGAAGTAGATTGTGTGTGTTGAGGCAAAATATATTCGTCCGCTATGTTTCATGGATACCCATGGTTTGCTTAAGTGTTCGTGAATGTATTCAAAATGTCCACAAAGAGGGTGTTCTGGTATTAAAATGGTAGATGAAACGGAACCAAGAAAAATCAAGTACTTATGATGTATATATGAGAACTGTCGTGAGGAACCGGTGCTGCTAGTTGATGCAATGAAAGCGAAAGAAGCAAAAAATGTTGAAGAACTGTGCAAAGACTTAAGAAAAAGGAAAAATTAAGATTGAATGCGTGAAATGGCTTCTTGCTCAACCCCAAATTAAGTCATTATTTTATGAAGCGACTGCTTCCCGGTGATAGCATATGGTAAAAAATTATGGAAATGTCCTGGGTGTGATTTGGAAGAATGGGCTGAGTAGGTATCATTGAGTCGTTTTAGAGCAACAAAACGGTGTTTAATATTCAATGTGTTCTTTTGTGTTCATGATCATGTTTGTTTGCTTTCTTTTATCTTTTTATGTTTGTTTTTATCCTTGTTATGTTTGAGTTTATTTTGTCGCTTGAAGGTCTCCGAGTTTATTCTAAGATACAATGGATTGTGTTTTCAGCCTTGAAAGTTTATAATGTCATGGGTGTGAAATTATTTAGATAAAAAAGTACAATTATAATAGCACATATAATCAAATAGATCATATAGTTTTATTAAACATATATCACTTTGCATGATCATCGCGGTTACGTTTAGCATATGTGACCCGCCTTTAAACCTTTAGGTGACCTAAGAGGACGTGTTGTCTGGTACGTTTTACAAAGAGGTGTTCCCACAAAACCTATCGGCTGACCGATTGCATAAATAATTCTTTCATCACTTTGAGAAATTCTTTTAATCTACTGTTAGAGAAATCCGGGAACTTAGTCTTTAGAAATTGAAAAACTTCCCGGTGGGAAGTTCAACGCCTTCACTTGACTAAGACTTCAACTCGTCCATACTTTCTGTGTAATATTTCCACATTAATATCGTTGTTTATTTGTTTGAACATAATTGTTTATTTTAATAAAATTAAATTTACCATAGTTTGAGTTATAGATTGAGGATCGC
>JAJJWW010005406.1:0-245228 GCA_023531295.1 Papaver armeniacum | reverse complement strand
ATCGTGACATTTGCTTAGAATTAGACCACAATGTCAATCATTAGTACAATACCAAAAGAATTGTTATCGGATGGATAACATCGAATAAAAGTGTCTGCATCTGAACTATTGGAACATACCTTCCCAACTCAATGATGCGACTTCCTTGGAACCGATGCCTGTTCTCAACTAACCATTCAGCAAAGGAAAAGGTTCCCGGCCAGAGCAAGTTGGCATTCAGTTCATGGAATGTAAATTCCCGAATCGACAATTCCTGCAGGCAATGCAACAAGCACTTCATAGACATTGAAGTAAACTAGTGAAAAAAAGAAAGCAAAGAGGCACAACGCTAATTCATTATTTTCGGGTTCTCTTTTTCCGGATAACTATTTGAATTATAAACTAAACTTACCAGTTCAGGAAATTTGTGGGTTCTTTCCTCGTAGGTTTGGACATCCTCTTTTTCTGCAAACACTCGATCACATTAGCAAATACAAAATCACCAGTGTAGAGAGACAGACTAAGTGAAGAAGAGAGAGGTTACTTGGAGAGGATTGATCATGATCGTCTTCGTCGTGGCCAAAAATCGAAGACGGGGAGAAGAGTGCGATGTCCATGCCTTTCTGTTGCAGTTGTGTAATGCCTGAAGGAGGAAACTTGACAGGTCTTTGAAATTTATCAGATGTCTTTTTTCTTGTCTTGCAGACTAGCACATAGTTTGGGGTTTGGGCAGTAATAAGGTTATATATATTGTATATAGAAGCCCAAGTCCTATTTCCAAACCTGGCTTGACTGGGGTATACCTAAACTAATTGGGGTATACCCAATTTTAAAGGGACACTTTTTGTGGTTTTTAGGGGGAGTCCTAATGGGTAAGTTACAAAACTACCCTTACCCATTAATAATCTTAATTACCCTAAATTAGATTTTATTCTCTTCATTTCATCTTCCTCTCTTCTTCTTTTCCTCCCCACCATACCGACCCCCACCACCACCACCATAAAAAAAACTCGACGATCAATTCGTTAAAATTGTCGATTCCAAAACTTCCGATTAATCTTCATCAATGGATCCGCCGAGGGCTAGTAAGATGAAGCAAACAAATAGAAAGCGCAATGAATTCAATCCCGAAATTGCAAAAATAGTTCAACAAAAAGTGAAGAAAAAAACCTCAAGAAGGAGAAATCGGCAGCTGAAAAGTGTAAAATGGTGCGATTAAGAAAGTAAGGGCCTACTTAAACTCACTCTAGTACTTCGATTTCATGTTTGCATGTCAAATTAGGTCGAAAATCCGAAATTTTGAATTGGTATTGCTACGCCCGTGAGGTATTTTGTTATCGACCTTGCCGATTTTCATAGTTAGGTTTGGCCAAGAAGCTATAAGGTTGAAGAACTTGCCGGATGTATAGTTTCTCAGAATCGCTTGCTAGGCTTAGGCTGCAGGTTATTCAATTGTATACCCGCCAAATACGCTTTTTTAATGAAGCCGAACTTTTGTTTTTTACTCGCTACGCTTTTTGAATGTTTCCCGATGCCTAGAGTTTTTAATCCTGAAGGGTATTTGTATAAAACCATGCCGGTGGTTTGTCACCGCAATGTATGTGTAATGGACGCTGCCGACCAGATAGTGAAAATTTATTGTTTCTACTGTGGTACATTTTTGTTGGGAGCCTAAGCGTGTTCTTCAACCGAGACAATGCCACTAAACCCGGCTTAAACTTATTCAAAGTGGACCCTGCCGGTTGAACATTGGTCGACAGGTTATTCAAAGTGGACCTTGCCGGCCATAGAACAACCTAAGACTTATTCAAACCACGACCTTGCCGCCAGGCATTTTCAAAACCAAATTTTTTTGATCGAAATCGAACTCATAAGACATGAAAGGTTTGATTTACTGAATTTATAATTTCAAAATTTTAATCTAAACTCAATTAATTAACCTAATCAGAATTTTAGTGTTAATTAACCAAGGGCATAGTAGCCATTTAGCAAAATACAAGGTTAAGGGGTGGCTTGGCTTTACTTCATAATGACCTGATTTTGTCTTATTGGGTATACCCCAATTAATCTGGGTATACCCCAATCAAACCAGGTTTCCAAATGGCTGGAATTTTATAAATTTTATCTCATTATAAAGCTTTCAAAGAGGTCTGCGCAACGAATACAAACAACACTATAAAACTTAAATTATTTAATGAAAATATCGGAAGTAATTGAATGTTTAGGCATAGACGTCGATTAGTGGATGCATAGTATGTTTATGCAGCCATTTCTTGGACTGTATGACAAATTATGCAACCACTTCTAAAAGTGACGTATATATTTACAACATTTTTTAAAAAGATTTTTTGATGCATAACAAAATTATTGTGCAACCACCGTAAGGATAATATATATATATATATATATATATATAAAACATTAAAAAAAAAAAGGATGCATACTGAATTTTGTAGCCACCACAGAGGATGCATAATGAATTTATGCAATCACATTTTGGTTCATGCATCTATTAATTTGGTTATGCATCCACTAGACGATGTGTGTGTCTAAAAAATAACAATAAAAAAGTAGAAGATTCATGTCGAATTATACATCCACGACAGAGGATACATAACAAATTATGAGTTGTGGAGAAACTCACGACAGTAACGAACTTCTGTTAAGGGATTCACGTGTGTCTGCCAGATTGGTTGTAGGCGCATGAATAATGTGTAAACAAAGTAATTAGTGGTTAGATTATTTTGTCTCACATAAACGAGGTTGTATTACAGGAAAGAGTGTGGCTTAATTCTGAAAGTATTCAAAACTGGAGTAGGTTCAGGATTTTTCTGGCAGACATTTTTCTTTGTTAACAAAATCTTATGTGTCGTGTTATTTATGTTATTTCCATATTATTAGGAAAATAACTAATCGTGTAGGGGATTTTGGTTTATTATTAGGAATCTTAGGTCTTTATTGGATAACGGGTAGTTTCGAATTTCGTGTTATTTATGTTATTTCCATATTATATTATTTATTTTTATAGTTAAAGTAAAAAAAACTAGTATGATAATTTTACCTTAGTAGTTCCTTGGTGGTTTGTAATTTGTTCCATCTCGAACAAAGAATATAACAAAGGCGTGTTAGATATGAGTTAAGCATAAAAGAATACATGGTGTACTCAGTATGCTTGTCTTTTCAACGTTAAATAAAACTATCACTTTTAAGCGATTATTCAAGTTTGCTGCTAGTTATTATATTTTATTATTAATTGATTTCATCTCTGATAGATTTTGTTTGTCAATTAGATGATTATTATATTTGTAATGGTCTAGCTTGACTGCCTGTACATTTACCTCAAATATATCATCGAGGGCGATTTATCGAAAGTGGTCATGGTAGTACAACTTTATGAACATCAATGGCGGCCGAAGTGATCGTGATAATGATGGACTGCGCATTTTACTTCGCATGTCCTCTTTTAAATAAATTTCACAGTTTCATCTATAAACAAGATAATGTTATATCTCTAATGTAGTTGATCATGGTTTACTCGTTCTTGCTATAAATAGTAGTGAACACTAGAGGTTTACTTTTAACAAAAATGTTTTGGATTTTAATTTTCGACACCCTTTAAAGAAAGTTTTAGTGCAAGTTTTATGCATGTCTACGGACAAGCCAACTGTTTGGCTGTTTGTTTATCCAAAAAATACATGCACCGCTAACGAACATATACAACGATTTTTCGAAATGAAATTAACTATAAGAATCGTCACTATGACTTTGAATATGACTCATTTTTGTAATTTATTACTCAATATTTTGATGGAGACTTACGGGGATGTATCTAGAGCGGATAATACAATTGATCAAAACTTCTAATTATTTCATTAAGACAGAAATATATAATTTTACCACTTCTAATGGTAAAGTTCGTCAGTTTCTTTACCACCTATAGTGCCTAGTATCTAGATATTTCGAGTATAATATGTACTCCATAATAGTACAAACTATTAAATCACGTGGTCTATATATATATATATATATTATAAAGGGCAATGTGGCTATTATTGTTGTAACTGCAGAAAACCCTACAACACACCCAAAGAACAACCCCAAAGTTGCTAACAATGCAAATAATTACACATTCAGACCAAACCTAAGTATTAGCACGTAAATAAATCAAGAACATAGATGGTGATCTTAATATTAATATAAATCCCTCACAAAATACATAATGAATTCTCAAAACTTTAACCCCCTTCTTCTTTTTTTTTTTTCTTATTTTATACACGAAAATCGAGAACTCAACACAATTTACTTGCACAATGGGTTACCTTCGTCATCGTTCCCCTTTTCTCGTCATGTTTTCGTACTTCGTCACTCTGGTGGTTAGCTTCGCTTTTGACTACGCCTATTTGTGTCTCGTCAACTGTACTACAATCCTTCTGATGATCGATTTGACTCTTCTGCTCGCTCATTAAATGCGCAATTACCTACTTGATCCCAACCGTCAATCCTTTATCAAAGTTTTACTCGTGTTATCATCTCATCAACTAGTAGATATCTCGAAAGCGGTAAAAGTGACTCCAAGTATCTCGTTAATGCACACTTTGAATACTTCTCATTGGTGTTCGAGCTCTCAGATTCATCTACGTGGTGGCGAGATTTTCTGCCCCCATAATTTCCTAGACAACTAGGGGCCGAAACTCTTCTCTAGTTTCAATCCAATGGGTAGAAAGTTATATTTGAAGCATGAGGCTCTTTGCACTTTTCAAGTGTGAAATTTTATAGTCGGGTCCTATTAAACCCATTTATGTTTACAAAAAAATAAAACCTTTGGCGATGGCAACATGTATGAAAAACCCTTTGCCAATGCATTTTTTTTTCCATTAATCATTTTTGGTTTTGCTTCCACTTGCTTTTATAAATTATAAGAACAAGAAGACCAGGCATTTCCTTTGAACTTCTGAATGTTTAAATTCTCATTAAATACGTTCAAAATATATGAAGGGGTCGGTTCATCTCATAAATAAAATCAAATTCAGTCAAATTCAATCAGACCTGTGACTCATACTTAGAGTGACCGATCTAACCAATCACATAACACACACTAATAACAGAGGGTTCTAGCATTTGTATGGTGGATCCTTTATATTTCTTTAATTATCACACACATAGTGTTCTGTTTAAAATTCAATATGATCACATCCCTTCTCTAACTGGTATTCAGCGGGTTCATAGGTGCGAGTAAATCAGTGTCATGTTTGCAATAGTTGTGGGGTGTGCATATTTTTGGTCAATTCTCTTTCTCTATTTTAAAATATATAAATTTCATGTTTCCATTTTTGCCTATTAAGTTTCGTGCCATTTCTAGGAAAACATAATTTGCATTAAAGTAGTTACATCAGTTAGCTTATTGCATAACACTATTGTATATCAATCAGGCGCCAATATATTTTGTTGTCTAATATTTGACATTCTCACCTGGTGGTGGTGTAGCTGACTGAGATTACACTTTGTTAAGCTTGATGACCAAACTTGCAAATTGGTTAGATATGAGTTGGTTTTCACAAATTATCATCATTTACACGTTAAAGTTATTTTAGTTTGATTATCAATTATGTACAAAATGGTTCACACGTCTCATATTTGTTTTTGGAAAAATCATGGATATAACAAAACCTATAGGAGATAAATGTGACTGACCAGAATTTTTTTAATTTTAACAGGTAGGGGTTCGACCCACTTGGAAAGCTCCGACTTCACGATAACATTCAAGAATCCAACCTTACCAATTTTTGCTAAGAATATTATTTATCTTAAAGGAGATTGTCTTTCGATTTTCCCCAAACTGCTTTATAAGCATACAAGCATAACTTTTATATCAATGATAATCGACTACGTTAAAGTTCCATCGTTTTACTGTGATGGCCAATTTCAAATGCTACGGTAGTCGAAAACTAGCTACCATCCTTGACGGTATTCCGCATATTGCCATAGTAATGGGATGCCCCTTAGGGCCTGACAAAATCACAGTAGCTTAGGGTCATCGAATCCGTCAAATGGTTACATCGTTCCACTATGAGGACCAATCTCTAATGTCAGTGCAATCGTGAAAAAGAGGGGGTACCAAGTACACCACCAAATTTTATTTCGGAAACCTGTATGGAAAAACTTGTCAGAATCAATTGCACATATCAATAGTAAATATTTGATGCCTGAAGACAAGTTGAACTTGGAAGATCTGATAAATCAATATTTAACTAATAACCTAGTATGTACGCGAACTGTAATCTGAACTGAATTCCAATAAGAACAAGCCTTTCAATATTTCTTTTAGGATATGAGTTCTCAATAATAATCTTGTAGGTCATATACAGTCTTTTAGGCTTAAAAATTGTCTAATTTATTTAACGTACTACTTGTGATATTTCTATTATGATGAGGGATCCCCTCACACTTTTAATATCACACTATCTCACATGTTTGGAGTGATTTTTGCGAATAATAACCAAATTGTAACAAATTTAAAGCTAATATTTTGGGGATATGTTCCTATTACAAATATCTACGTTCTTATCGGAAATGATCGTATTCCGAGACGTATAACACCACCATCTACTAGTTTGAAAATGAGCCATTCAAAATCAAAAGATTTTTAGCTATTGAAAATAAGACCGGTGGATTGTGAAGTTATATATTTTGGAATGTGCTCATTTTTGGTAGGCGTTTGGAACTTGGTAAGAGGAACATATCCCCAAAATATTAGCTTCAAATCTGTTGCGGCTTGGTTTTTATTCACAAAAACGACGTTCAACGTGTGAGATAGTGTGTGAATAAAAGTGTGAAAGGGTCCTTCCTATTTTTCTATTATAAAGATAAACAATATACTGCGGAAACGAAATAAAACAAAACAAAAAAATTTGTTAACGAGGAAAAACCGCAAAGCGTAAAAATTTCGGGACATAGTCTAGAACTTGAACACCACATTGTATTAAGCCGCTACAGATGCTAGCCTACTATCAGACTTCAGACTGGAATATAGTTGGGAACCAATCGAACCTAGATTAATTAAACTTAAGTTGTGATCCTTTATGTTTCTTGGATCTCGCAAGACCCTATGCAACATGATTCGTAGATGGAACCTTTACAAGCCTATGAGTTACTTCAACCTAAGTGAAGACTTTTATGACTATCCTGTCTCTAACATAAAGCCTATTTGATTTCTTTCAGAAAGATGTTCAATCAAGGTATGGAAATCTATATGATATAAGGGATAATCTAGTCAAATCAAACCATAAATGAACTTATTCTCTTAAAATGTTATAGATATGCATAATCAATTTTATTCCACAAGAACAATCTAGTCAAATCAAACCATAAGTGATTTAGATATCTATATTGTGGAATCATAAAGTCTAAGACGAATAGTATTTTGTGATTTCTATCTATCAAGTTTCTAATTTAAAGTTTTGAGAACTTAGAAGATCAATAATAACAAGATCCGGATAAGAAGGACTATCAAGTAAAAGATAATCTGACCGAGCTTCACAAATCCCTTAGTGAAGTCTTTTAAAATTTAACCTAATTACAGTTTTCACAGAGGAAACCTAGGTTTTTAGAGGATGACTCTAGCCACAACTAGGAGGAAAGAATGTCTGGATTGAGATTCTAGTGTGTAGGGAGTCCTTTATTTATATTGATGAACAATGTTAAACAAAGCAGGTTTGTGAACTAGTTTCCATGTTTATGAATTTATATGTTTTCAAGTAAGCATAACTTCTCCATATATAATAGCATGAACGCATGTGTGAAGTTAGCTTTGAATTATAAAGAAGATGTGTGCAACAGTAATGCTCCAAGTGGTTGCTAGAGAGTCATGGTTAAGTGGTTCTGGAACCGTCAAGCATAAGTAGAGTAATATATCACAAGACCGAATCAGTTCATGAACTTTCAAAATAGTTTGTGAACTCAAAGTCGTCTCGTAACTCAAGAACCTTTTGATTTGCGCAAGTTCGCGAACAGTCAAAATAGTTTGTGTACTTGGGAACTCGTGGTGTACAAGAAACATTCAAAATCATCGAATTCGTGAATTGTACAAATCAATTCGTGTACTTTTGAATTAAATAGTATGCGATCTTATATCAAAATTGACTAGTTCGCAGTACCGAGAAATTCAATTCTTGTACGCGAGTTAATTGTGATAAAAAATATCAAGTTTTTATATTTAAAATTTCAAGTTCGTGAACTGGTAAAACAGTTTGTGAACATTCAAAACTAACTTGACTTACTCCTTAGCATACATACTTGCAAATGTTCATTATTATACTAATGTCATACGACTTGTCTCTAGAGATAATATGAGTAAATAAGATAGTCAATCTTCACATACCTTTTTTGATGAAGTTCATGTTGACATCGGTCTTCAATCTTCAAGGTCGATTGGTGGATTATGATACTCAACTATACCATCCTTTAATCCTAGTCCGAGATTGACTTTAATAGACTATAAATCAAGACAAAGTTTTGATCAACTAAAACTGAAAACACGCTTGACATACCTAAACTTGTGAGTTTGACCATGCGATGCTCTAACAATCCTGATGTCATCCACCGGTCCGAATAGTCTTCCACGGGTATCCATGTAATGGGATGCTATTTACGGTGAAGAAAAATCACAGTAGTATGTCAAGCTCAACATATTGTCTTCTCGGATGATATGAACTACTCAAAGAGTTAATAATCATCTCTTGATATAATTAGATAATATGAACTGCCCAATATTAGTCATCTCTTCATTTCTCATCAAATGATATCAACCACCTCGAAGGGGTTGTAATCATCCCTCACTAAGTTGTATGAACAACCAGCAGATGAACTGCAACCACCTCATCAAGTTGCAATCATCTCTCAGTAGATGGTCTAAAATACCAAACACTAACCAACTCATTTCATTAAACAACCCACACTATATGATTTTCCCACATACATGGTCTCAATAGTATTACAAGAAAATATAAGAAATAATGTTCAAAATTGAGATATACTTTTTTTTTTTCATGGACCGCTCTCATGTGTTTCTTTAAACAATGAGGGCGTAGGGTCTTTCGACATGGAGCTACATCTCGAGAGAAAGAGACAATAATTGTTTTTGGACTACGTTTGAAGAGTAAAACTTGTTGGTGGATTGGAAGTAAGTACCACTGCTTACGTATTTGAATTAGAAATGAAGTATTATTAGATGAATTAAAGTTATAACATTTACTTTGCAAAACATAATATAGAGGCAAAAAAAAAACTTTATTTTACCACTTTTGTAAACGAAAATGCTTTTTTGTAAGCTTAAAAAAATTTGTTGTTTAAAGGATAAGGTTGCAATATGTTAATGGTTATTACGAGTGATATCATTACTATATATGTATTCTATTTCTTTGCCACCTTTGTGACTCCATGCTGGCAGTTTTCCTTTCTCATTCAAGTCACCTTTTTATCTTAGGGTTTGTTTCATTTACTTATTATGAATCATGATCTAACCAAATATGTCTTTTAGTTGAATAATACGTTACCATGGTATAGCCTTGCAAGTGCGTGGTAGAGAAATATTATAGTTTTGTTAGTGTTGCAGTACCTTAACATGTGTACAAGTTAAAGATTACCATTTGTGTTGGTCCTGCAAAGTTGTACAAGATCTGAAAGAAATTCATGCTTATTCTATAACAAGTTTCTTTAAATGATTTGATTTCAAGTTTTTGAATATGTTTGTAGGATAGGTATACAACAACAAAAGAAAAATCCAAAATACTTGAAACTGGTGTTGATGGTGGATTTTCATTTAAGGCTAAAATTGTAAAGGCCAAAATTATGCGCTAACATCTTGCAAAAGATAAAGTCATTAATAAGTGATGAATACTTCTTCACCTTACTAATTCACCTAGAATGGAGCATGTGACAACAATCCCAAAGATTCCTCAGAATTAAATACACAAAATTCATCCAGGTTGGAGCATGTAGCAACAATCCCATATACCTTGTGAATTTATAGCATGCATGACCAGCCTTGTATTTCCCGTGTTATTCCCGCTGAACTCTCATTATTGGTGCGGCATGACGACTGAGTGTCGCTCTCAGCAGAGAAACACGAATCTCCAAGTGTCACTAATGAGGCATGCACGAAATACCCGTACATGCTACAAGTCTCGGTGTGTTATACTAGCCCGATTGAGCATACATCTCTCGGTGTGTTATACTAGCTCGATTGAGCATATTTTGAACTGGGTGTCCATACTCGGTCTCAGAAACAATCATGACCACGCAAGTTGGCCGCACAATTTAACAATCCTAGACGAACCCTAGCAGGAGCAGGCAACCAAAGCAATCACCACCAGTGGGGCCCTTAGTGCCATGGCCGGTCAAGTACAAGTCATGCCCTCCAAACAACCACCAAACACCAGCCTGAAGTTGGATGTCCAAGCTGGTATGGAGTGGCTTGGAGGAGCTCGTACGAACAAAGGCTGCCTACGGGCAGCCTCAAATCCATCACGTCCGTTCATCTTCGCCGGCGCGATTTGACTGTGCGATCGCCCCATTCCCCTGGCTCGGACAAGCACCGTTATGAACACCGGCGGCCCCTTTCTACCGCATAGCCGACCATCTCACGACCTAGCCAGGGAAGGAGCAAACGCTTACCCAAAGTTCGGCGTGATGCTTTAAGGGTCGCGAGAAATTTCACTAAGGGTCTTAAATCGATCTCGACCATCCAACTTCACCAAAGATGTTTGGATGGCTTAGATCGACCCCTAGCCATCAGACAGGTATTGGCGTGATCACCACCGGCCCAATGTGGGTCCCACATGGTCGGCCTCCCAAAAGAGGAGCGTAGCTTGCCAATTCGTCCAGCCAAAGTAGCGTGGACATGAAACCCTAATTAGGGTTTGCGGCATATCACATGTGTCGCAAATCAATCACGACCATCCATCTTCGCAGGCATAGATGGAGGGTGTAGATGTAGATTCAAAGGGTCCTGAGCATGTCAACACGACCACAACCCGTCTACACGCCTGACCAATCGGCCAAGACCGACCATGTCTAGACGCCTCGATTCGTGCGCACAAACTAGGCATGGTCGCGCGGTCCCGATTCCTTTGCAGAAACGGATTTCTGCCGCAAATCGATCTCAACCACTCAACTTGACCAGACAAATTGAGTGGCCTAGATTATATCTTCATGGGGTAATGAGGTATGGATGTATACACCAAAGAAGTCAAGCCTACACGCATGCCCTAGTCTGGTCCCGCATAATACACCTCCCATGCTTGGTTTCGACTAAGTGAAGAGTGATGCTTGCGCACCTCTTCAAAACCCTAAAACTTCATCAACAGTCGCAGATGAGCATCACAGATTATCTCGTTCGTCCAACTCTACCAGCTTGGTCAAGCAGCCCTGGTTAGGAGTTAAGAGGCCAGCAAGGCATCACCACGATCACCGTCCACCACTCTTCCACATGAGGTGATCGGCCAAATCATGGCTTGTCTGTATAACATCTAAATGATCAGTCGAAGATGGCTGGACATGATACTATTTTAAGACGCTTAAATTCATGACTTACTCCGTTAAGCCTTAAAACAGCGATGCTTCATACATGCTGAATATACTCGATGCAGTACCTGCATAGAATACACACGATACTTCACAAGTATCGACTTCTTAAATAACTTAGTTATTTAGTCTAGCATTACATGCTACTGTGGGTCCCATGATCCACACACTCGAGACATCAATCATGTCACAAACTGGGGATACATATCTTGGGGTATTGGTCCTGCAGGTTTACAGCGTGCGGCGTGCAACGCGCCATCACAAGAACGTGTCGGGGAAGTCATGGACTGTTAGAGATGACAGAGAAGTGGGCAAGACCGGGTCTTGTAGCACTAACACACAACTCCACTACTCCATCACTCCACTTCGTCCACTTCCCATGAGAGACGTGAATAAGGCTCAAATGACTTGTATAAATAGGTTCTCCTCCCTATTTCCACAACAACAAGGCAAGTCAAGACAACAGAGGCAAGTGTTGATACAATCGTATTCAAACACCGGAACTGATAGCTTACATCCTGCAAGCCAGTTCAGCTTTCTGATACAAGTCATACATAGCCAACACCTTCACAATCTCAACACCTTCTTCGCTTCCCTCCCTAAGATCAACACCATCTCCTTCACTTTGTGACCGAAATAAGTCCGGAACGACCATTTCTTGGTTTAGGCCGGATTTGTACAGATTGATTTCTCGAATCTACAAGCACTCCCGTGCACTGCATTTGTTTAAGGTTTAGACTCATTTCTTATCCACACACCCCAAATTACCAAAACCGGCAGAAATAGTTTTCACCCATAAACAATTGGCGACCACAGCGGGAGGTTGATCTCTCGGTTGCGAAAAATTGAATTCTCAATTTTTCGGTTTTCATCTCGCGATGTATCCTCACTCTCGGAAACCACAGGTGGTTCAGATATCATGGGAAGTGTATCTAGAATGATGGAGGATGTCTTGGAAAATCAAGCCGGTATCGCTAGAAGACAGAGCGAAATATTCCACCTTTTGAATGATATAACAACACAATTACAAGAAGGGTCGACAGGCATCTACTCAGACAGTGCAAGAAACGCTGAATTCTTAGCCAGGAGTCACACCTTTACCAAGGGAGATGCAAAAAGAGCGCGTAATCACAGGGGACTCAGGAGAGATGAACAACATGGTCCAGCCGACAACGAAGACTCGAGGCAACTCCACAGAGGAAAAGACTTGTCCGGGATGCCACAATGTCTGCCGGATAAAGAAAGGGAGCCTGCAGCTTACGGAGCCCTGCTAGAAGATTTATATCTCAAGACCCTTGTCGAAGCCCGAAAGACTGTCCAATCCGCATCAATCTTTCAACTAAGTGAAGAAATGCTTGAGGAAGGAGAGATCAATCAACGAACACGTGAGTACAGAGGATGGGAACGTTCAATTCGAACACTCAGTAGTGATATTACAACACCTTCCTCACCCCGTCACCAGGGCAAGCGATCCGCGGATATGATGGCACTCACAAATCTTCCAACTTAATCTCCGAAACGTGCTTCACATCAAAGACATGTAGAGACACCACAACGTCCACAAACACAGGAAATTCTAGACTCGAAGCACCTACACTTTCCATTCCCAATGAAAAATATTTTGGAGTTGCTGGAGGCATGGATACGAAACGGAGAGGTGGAACTACCTCTTGTATGGCGTTTACCCACTGATCAAGAAGTAATAGACCCTAGGTATTGTCATTTCCACCGGTTCCTTCACCACCCTACCAGTGAATGCAACGCTTTGAAACACATTGTTCAGAAGCAGCTTAATTTAGAAGGATATCTTTCATTCTCTGAGAGATTGATGCAGACGATTTACTTAGAGAGGCTACTTCGGTTTGATACAAGTGAGGCTTCAAAAGCAAGTAAGTTCTATTCAACAATTTTACAAGAAAGATAGTTTTAGAATTCACTGGGGACTTGGCATCTCGCACATGGAAAAAAAGGCTCAGTGATCAAACGCCATGTTTGTTTCCCTTCATACTTCCCTTTTACACGACATTTGCAATTTCATATGATATGTACAATCATTCATGACCAAGATGCAAATTCCATTTTAAATAATCTCTTTCAGAAAAGTCGTTCACAAAACTATCTCAAAATAAACCAATTCAATTACCTATTAATTCAAAACCAGAAGTCAAATTGTGAAAGGAGTCCTCACTATCACTCAAAAAGAAAAGCATCTAAAAGAAAAGACAAGTTGGTGGCGCGAATCCTTCAAGGAAAGTCCTTCAGCAGCAACTCGTCCTTCTGGGCAAGTGAGACTTTCATCCTTTGAAGTACAGCCTGCTTCAGCTTCAACTCCTTAGATAACTTTTCAACCTTTTCTTCATGGCGAGTAACACAGTCTGCAGAAGGGACTTCATCTTGTAATTTCTGGAGCTCATGAATCTCGGAGAACCCTTTCAAGAACCAAGGAGCATTGAAGTCGTAATGCATAAACACGTCTCGATGGCACTTCCAGTCTTCAATCATCTCCTCAGAAACTGTTCGACCAGTCGTGAGGCTCATCCCATGGATAGAAAATAAAGCTTCTTGGACGCGGTTGACCAATGCAAGACGATTTTTTGAGCTTCGTAGTGGTAGCAATGTGGCCGTGCTTCTCCCATATCGCCGTGTACAACCCTTCGAACTGAGATGACACGCTGAATCCTCCAACCAACACATGACCTGGATAAGGGACAGTGAAAGGAGGATCGAACAAAGCCCCAGGTTGCATTACCAATACTTCACCAATCACAGGAGCTTTGTCAGTTGCAGGAGGCCTTTCAGAAGAAGTCACCACGACATCCTTATTGATTGGAACCTCGCTTCGTAACGTTCTTCAAGGGGAGCCACCTCAATAATAGCGGATGTTGCCTCTCTTACATTCCTCCCGATGTCTACTTCACTGCAGGTCTTGATTTCCATCACGGCCCCATCAACAAGATCACTTAGGAGGCACCTTGTCCAACCGAGCTTGCATCATCTCTCGTCATTGTCTCGGAAAAGGAGCGGTTTCACTGCACTTCTCAAAGATGAAGATCGGTGTTACTGACTTCGCCGGCGAAGATCGGTGTCGCCCGACTTCTCAACATGAAGGCCAACGTTACCGCACTTCTCAAAGATGAGGATCAATGTCGCGTACTTCTCAACATGAAGGCCAACATTACCGGACTTCTCATTCGAATACGCGCCCAACCTTGTGAAAACATTCTCTTTCTAATTCCCCGATTTCAAGCAAGGATCACTCTTAGAAGAATTTACCCCGGAGAAATGAAGGAATTGACAGATTGAGATTTAAATACCTCGCATATTGGAGGAATTGAGGATCACCGAATCACATGCCTCGCCTTTTAGATCTCTCTCCGCTTGGGGACCGCAATCATCGCCTCCGGGGTCCGTTTGGATGGGAGTGGCTTCAACCGGAAATGCTTCTTCAAAACGTCGAATATGGCTCACCACGGAATCTGTCACAACATCCTCGAGAATTCCCGAAAGCCAACAGTTGCTTCCTCCAAAATTCCTTATACTTATCGGTTACCACCGGGTTTCTCCCAATAGTCCGTAAGGGGAAGACTCGCAATGCCAAGAACGCGTCAAAGCATTAAAAATACCCTGAGAAGTTCTTTCGGAGCCTCCGACGGATGGATAAATGGAACACCCTGGTCAAATCCCATTTGACGAGCAGCCTCGTCAATGTTGTACCTGAGTCACAAGAAATGCTTCGTTGAATAGAGACTTGGATATATCCCGAATACAACAGGCATATAAATAAGTTCTCCAAATTTCATAGTCTTGACATCGGTACGCAACACAGCATCAGACCGTCGAATCAATAGCAAAAGTCTTCGGGCTGAACAATGGAAGAGTGGATCGGCCCCCATGGACGGAAATCTACTGAGGACACATTATCAAAGATGTCCACGAAGTTTCGCACCTGATTCGGGACGCCTCTTCTGCCAACGGAGTATTCTCGAGCCACCATACAAATTGCTGAGCGAAGTTGCAGGAACAAGAGCATAACTTTTGAAATGTTCCCACAAGAATGCCCGAAGAAAACCGAAATGGACGTACGACTCCACCTTCTTGTACCCATTGGAAACATGCATGTCCATTCCTAAGGCGTCCTGGATGAGAATACGCGATCCGAGGAACAAGGCACCTAAGGGAAGAACTTCACCTTTTGCTAGCTTTATAGCAATCCTAACAAGGACACCTCTTATGGTCTTCTTTACAGAACCATCGTCGAATATATCTCTGGATAGCCACAAAGACAGGAATGCAATCACGCTAAGCTCGTTTTCCAACTCCTGATCCGGTTCTGGGTCTACAGGATACCACTCTGATACCCACCAGGTGTAAAAGCATCTTGTATCTTTTTTCTCCTTCTTGTCCGTTATTGTCGAATTCCCGCCACCTTTTGGAGTATAGCGTCATAATCATGTTGTTCTCGTGTCGAAAGATCGTAATAAAAACTTCCAAATGGACAGCGTGTTCATCAATGCAAAATGCTACGCTTTCCAGAGTAATATTCATCTCCCCCCATCTAAATATAGATGTATGAGTAGAAGGGCGCCACCGAGAAATGAAAGTAATCAAGCCTGCAACATCTTTCTTAATTTCAAGAGTAGCAGATGCCATGACTGCATTGAGGATTTGCGCTTTGGTCAAATTGGCTTTAACATCCTTATTATTCAACATGCGTCTCATCCACCCTTCATAAGAACCCAAGGAGTATGACAAATCTTGAAGTCGATAGGAGAAGGCGGATATTCATTTCTTCGAAGACAGACACTCATCACAAGTGCCGAAGAAGAAGATGGATCAGCTTCCATATTTTCTGAACCGGAGAGCAGGACTATCCTGTGAGAGGGATGTTTCCTAATGTTTGGAAAAGGCAAGGTAAAAAACTCATCAGCAATGTTCGGCATATCTTTGAAGATGTCAACACTTCCTGACTTAGCACCAGCATTATCTCCAGAAGATATCTCAACAGGAGTTCTTTTCTTCATTCTATAATAAAAGACAGGAGTCGGTACTTGTATAAAAATGCATGGGATGTGTGGTCACACACGACAGAACACACATTCACGTTGGAGCACACAAAGCTGGTATTGGGTCCAAACGAGGCTGGTATTGAGCCACGTCAACAAATTAAGCCGTTGGTCAAGTCCACGGCCGGGTCGAGGTTACAGGGCTAACACCCCCAAATGAGTTTAATATCACGTAGTCAAGGGTATCGGGCCACGATATCAATATCATGTTAATAGGCTAGTACGGTCATGTCAAATCCGAGATAGTCAAGGCTACCAAGGTCACTCAAAGTGTTGGGCCACGTCGGCAAAAACAAGACCGGATGAAGTTACAAGTCTGGTATTGATCAAGTGACAAGTTCGGTATTGATCAAGTCACAAGTCCGGTATTGCTCAAGTTTCAAGTCTGGTATTGATCAAGTTACAAGTCCGGTATCTCTCAAGTTTCAAGTTTGGTATTGATCAAGTCACAAGTCCGGTATTGCTCAAGTTTCAAGTCCGGTGTTGGTCAAGGGCACAAGGCTGGTATAAAGACGACATTCGGGCCAGTATACACGGTGTGAGACCCACGTTCAATCGAGCATATATGGCGGGACCACATTTATTTGCACAACACGGTTCTCTTATGTTCATGGGAATCATGTTCACGAAATTCAAGCCGAATTTCTTTCCCAAGCTACAACCTAAGAAGCTAGGTTTTGCATGCAACAATAGAAAAGGAAGCAGGACACAACATATTCATGGATTCACGGGTTGTTTTACTAAGCAATTCTAGAAAATATTGGCGTATCAATCTCGGTGGAAGAACTAAGCATAATACATATCTTGCAAAAGGTGTTTACCTAGCAAACTAGGGTTTTACCTTATATAAAAAAAAAAAAAAAAAAAAAAAAAAAAACACGCTTACCTTTGTCATGGACGGACGGACGCGGCAGCTGAGAGCTCATGGCGGCGGCGACAGTGGAGATCACGGACAAGAGCTGCCAAACAAAAAAAAAAAAGAAGAGAAAGTGTGAAGAAAAAAGAAAAGGGGTCGGTCTTTTTATAGACAAAATTCGGAAGAATCCCAATAGAACAAGGATTCCTCTTTTGATTGAATTCCTCTTTTGCTTGGATTCCTCTTTTGATTCAAACACGCAAGGAAGGAAACCGGTCCCACTAAAGGATTCCGCGCTTGCGCAACGACGTTTACATGGACAACTGCTAGCAGTCGATCAAAATTCCTCTAGGTAAACTTTCTCTATCATGTCTTCTTCATATAAGTATGTCACCATCTCATGCCTACCTCACAATGGCGTAGCCATTACGCGCTAGGCAGGGGACTTAATGTTGATGGTGGATTTTCATTTAAGGCTAAAATTGTAAAGGCAAAAATTATGCGCTAACATCTTGCAAAAGATAAAGTCATTAATAAGTGATGAATACTTCTTCACCTTACTAATTCACCTAGAATGGAGCATGTGACAACAATCCCAGTATTCTGTGAATTAAATACACAAAATTCATCCAGGTTGGAGCATGTAGCAACAATCCCATATACCTTGTGAATTTATAGCATGCATGACCAGCCTTGTATTTCCTGTGTTGTTCCCGCTGAACTCTCATTATTGGTGCGGCATGACGACTGAGTGTCGCTCTCAGCAGAGAAACACGAATCTCCAAGTGTCACTAATGAGGCATGCACAAAATACCCGTACATGCTACAACTCTCGGTGTGTTATACTAGCCCGATTGAGCATACATCTCTCGGTGTGTTATACTAGCCCGATTGAGCATATTTTGAATCTGGACTGTCCATATCAGTCTCAGAAACAATCATGACCATGCAAGTTGGCCGCAAAATTTAACCACTTCTAGACGAACCTTAGCGAGGAGCAGTAACCACAACAATGACCACCAATGGCCCCTTAGTGCCATGGTCTGGTCAAGTACAAGTCACGCCCTCTAAACAACCACCAAACACCAGCCCGAAGTTGGATGTACAAGCCGGTATGGAGCGGCTTAGAGGAGCTCGTGCACGAACAAAGGCGCTTTCTGGCTTTCAAATCCATCACGTCCGTTCATCTTCGCCGTAGCGATTTGACGGCGCGGACGCTAATTCCTACGGACAAGCACCGTTATGAACACCGGCGGCCCCCTTTCTACCCGCATAGCCGACCATCTCACGACCTAGCCGGGGAAGGAGCAAACGCTTACCCAAAGTTCTACTGGCGTGATGCTTTAAGGGTCGCAAGAAATTCCACTAAGGGTCTTAAATCGATCTCGACCATCCAACTTCACCAAAGATGTTTGGATGGCTTAGATCGCACTCTAGCCATCGATGTGTATTGGCGTGATCACCACCGGCCCAATGTGGGTCCCACATGGCTCGGCCTCCCAAAAAGAGGAGCGTAGCTTGCCCGGTCGTCGTCCACCCAAAGTAGCGTGGACATGAAACCCTAATTAGGGTTTTGCGGCATATCACATGTGTCGCAAATCAATCACGACCATCCATCTTCGCAGGCATAGATGGAGGGTGTAGATGTAGATTCAAAGGGTCCTGAGCATGTCAACACGACCACAGTGGGCCCGTCTACACGCCTGACCAATCGGCCAAGACCGACCATGTCTAGACGTCTTGATTCGTGCGCCCAAACTAGGCATGGTCGCGCGGTCCTGATTCCTTAGCAACAATGGATTTCTGCAGTAAATCGATCTCAACCACTCAACTTGGCCAGACAAATTGAGTGGCCTAGATTATATCTTCATGGGGTAATGAGGTATGGACGTATACACCAACAAGATGTCTACACGCATGCCCGAGGTCCCCGCCTAATACACCTCCCATGCTTGGTTTCGACCAAGGCGAAGAGTGATGCTGCGCACCTCTTCAAACCCTAAAACTTCATCAACGGCCGGATGAGCGTCACGGATCATCTCGTCCGTCCAACTCTACCAGCTTGGTCAATCAACCCTGGTTAGGAGTTAAGAGACCATCAAGGCATCACCACGATCACCGTCCACCACTCTTCCGCATGAGGTGATCGTCCAAATCAGGGCTTGCCTGTATAGCCTCCAAACGATCACTCGAAGATGGTTGGACATGATACTATTTTAAGACGCTTAAATTCGTGACTTACTCCGTTAAGCCTTAAAACAACAACGTTTCATACATGCTGAATATACTCGATGCAGTACCTGCATAGAATACACACGATACTTCACAAGTATCGACTTCCTAAATAACTTAGTTATTTAGTCTAGCATTACATGCTACTTTCTCGTGTCCCACGATCCACACACTCGAGACATCAATCATGTCACAAACCGGGGGATACATATTGGGGTATTGGTCTCAGTGCAGTTTACAACGGCGTGCGGCGTGCAACGCGCCATCACAAGAAAGTGTCAGGAAGTCATGGACGGTTAGAGATGACAGGAGAAGTGGGCAAGACTAGTCGTGTAACACTAACACACAACTCTACTACTCCATCACTCCACTTCTTCCACTTCCCACGAGAGACGTGAATAAGGATCAAATGACTTGTATAAATAGGTTATCCTCCCTATTTCCACAACAACAAGGCAAGTCAAGACAACGAGAGGCAAGTGTTGATACAATCGTATTCAAACACCGGAACTGATAGCTTACATCCTGCAAGCCAATTCATATTTCTGATACAATTCATACATAGCCAACACCTTCACAATCTCAACACCTTCTTCGCTTCCCTCCCTAATATCAACCCCATCTCCTTCACTTTGTGACCGAAACAAGTCTGGAACGGCCATTTCTTGGTTTAGGCCGGATTTGTACAGTTGATTTCTCGAATCTACAAGCACTCTCGTGCAAAGGCATTTGTTTAAGGTTTAGACTCATTTCTCATCCACACACCCCAAATTACCAAAACCGGCAGAAATAGTTTTCACCCATAAACAACTGGAGAATACTTACTTTGTGGGGGTCGATGGAGAAGTTGTTTTGGTGTTGGTTCCTCTTCTAAACATAGAATATAAGTTAACATGAATGCTTATTTAGTAATGTTCTTATTTTCTCCTTTGAGTGGTCATCTAATTGAACTTTCTTGATGCTATAAAAGAGATGACAATTGAAGGGACTAAAAATTCATGAGCTAGAACCTTGGGGGGAAGTAACTGTGAATCACGTGTGACTTACATGTGTGCTTTATATTTTGTGTTTTTAAGACATATAAATATCTTTCAGCTGAGTTTGTTCGTAGAATTAAGTTTTTATTTTTTCAACTTTTCCTGTCAATATATTTTCCCTCTTCAAGTTTTAAATCTGAAACCTCCCCCTTTTTAATGCCAACAATACAAATCAAAGCTCAAAATTCATCTATGAAATCTGACTATTAGATTTTCCAAGTTCAAAACTCGACCGCTGGATGGATAATTAATTTTTCCGTGTGAAAAATTGACTACATTCGTTGGATTTTCTTAAGATCAACCATTGGATTAATTTTCCTATATTTTAAAAAATATTCATTTTTATAATATTTAAGACAAAAACTTAAAAATATCACAACTTTCAAACTATATATCGGATTTTAGCAAATCATGATCGGCGACCGAGAACCTTTAACTTCATCCCAAAGTGCCCTAACTCCTCTTGCACGACGAACCCTTGGTCTCTGGTTCTCTAAATCACATGTTCGTTCTGTATAATACTGCAATAAAACATAAATGATCACGAAAAATAAATTGCAGTAGAAGACATACATTCCAGAAACGTAATGAAGCGAGCAGTAGAAAAAAAGGGGATACCCTGGTCATTTCTTTCCAAATAATTCCATTTATAGCAAGTTCATTTAGAGCAAGTTCACTTTGAGCAAGTTCATCTAGAGCAAGAACAAAATGAATCTACAGGAAAAAAACACAATCATCAGAAAATTAAGTAAATCTATAGGAAAAAAGAATCACCAAATAATCCCTAGGCATGACAAAATTAGAATGGGAATTTACCTTGTTCTACCCAGGAAGAACAATCAACTGGGGTTGCTCTAAAAGAGCTCTGGGTTCCTTAAAAAAAGGATGAGTTTAGGACTATATTCAAATGATGTAGATGATCATAATTCATATTCAAAACATCATGATATGATATCCCATACCGCATATAGAAATTCATATATGGAAAGCCTTTATGAATTTTTCAATTTGTAAACAAGAGTATAAACAAGAGTATCAAATTTTTCAATTTGTAAGATATTTATTTATCATTGCTATTTGTATACCTCCCCCCCCCCGAAACTTCAACAAATTTTGAAGGTAAAGTGATGAGACGCTCAACTAACAACAACCGAGTGCAGTAACAGTATCAGGTCTCGTTCTCATTTTCAAAAAAATCAAATGGGTCGGAATAAGAAATACTGCAAAAAAATTTGAATGTGATGATTGTAATTGTAAGCATCCAGATAGTTTTAGTTTTGATTCGTTAGAGGAACTTACATCTCACAAGAACAATCTTAAAAATATTAAAGCAGACAGAGCTAGGGCTGAAGCAAGGGAAGCCTAAGATGCCCAAAATCTTGGTTAGGCACAACTATCCAAGCTAGATCTACGACTTTCTATGCCTCCAACCCTGAAGAGGCACAAACTGTGACTCTACTTGAAGCAGAAAGCGTTCGTCCCCAAGTTTTTTTTTTTTAAAAATGGTCAAATTAATAAACCCCCAAAAAAAATGCTAATTAAGCGCACAAAATTGACATTCACAAATACATTTTCTCTGGTCATATGGTAAAAAAAAGTTGATAGATTCCGAAGATACTCTCTAGTTTCATTCATAGACTACTAACCAATAACTCAATAAAGATTAAACTTAACCCATCATAATATCAAAATGTTATTAGTATTTAAAACACTAAAAAAATTAGGAAAATGATTTGAATTATGGAAACTCAAGTGGCATGTGTTGTAGGGCATGTCTACTCAACTAATCCAACAATTATGATTTATATTTTCAACTTCCTCGTTATCGTAATCTGAAGTCGTAATGTGTACTCCAAATATTTTCTTAAGAAATTGTAAGAGCTCCGGTGCCAATATAATGAAATGTATGAAAGAATATTCATTATATGGACTTCACCGTGGAACATATGGATTATCTAATCAAATTTATCATGACCCCTCGTCTATAATTAGAATACAATATCAGTTGTTACGAAGTTCTAGATTTTCAATAATGCAAAAAATAAATAAATATGGATAATGTTAATACGGGTACTCATAAAGCATCTGAATTCATGGAACATTCCTCCCCAACTCAATATATTATCTCCTTCAAACTAAGGATTGTACTCAATTAACCATCCAACAGATGAAAAGTTTCTCAGCTTGAAAAATTGGCATTATATTCATGGAATGTAAATTCTCAAATCAACAATTCATGCATGAAATGCAACAAGCACATCATAGATATCAAGTAAAACATAAGATATTAAAAAAAACATAGAAGCATTGCAATGAAAATCGGAGAAAAAACAAGGTTAATTCACTATTTTTGGGGTTTTGTTTTTTCGGGCAACTAATTAAATCATAAACTAATCTTACCGTTTCAGGAATTTGTGGGTACTTTTCTCGTAGTCCGGTCAACCTATTTATATGTAAAAGCTTATGCAATAAAATAAGGAGTACAAAATCAACAAATATATAAAGACATAACATGGTGAGGGAGAGATGTGTTATTGATTAAGCATGTCCAAAAACAAGCCAATTGGTCGGTCTCTATTTATCCAAGAAAGTCATGCATTTCAAACACACGTGTACAATTACTCCATATGAGATTAGTAAGAGGAGTCCTCACTGCAATTTTGAATACGGCTCGTTTTTGTATTTTATTACTTGAGATTTTGATGAAGATTTTTATATGAGGAATGCAGGATAATCAATCGATGACAAAATATACCGATTTCAAGATCTTAATGCAGTGATTGATCATCATACTCAAAGTTTATCTTCTTCTTTATGTGTCCGAAATATTGTAAAAACTATTGAATCTTGTGTTGATTTATCAAAGAATGAATATTTTGACCATAAATAAATGTATACTTTGTGTATCAACTAGCATGCGTTACATATATACCCAGTTTAAATTTTACAAGCAAAACCCCTTGTATATGTGTTAATAGGATTTGCAAGAAAATGGTGAAAACCGATGACTTCGATACTTCCTCAGAACTTAGCAAACATGATCTCAAGTATCATCCTACATCTACCTTTTAAGAAGAAGTAGATTGATTTATAAGTGGTTAGTTTCAAGATTTCTGGTTGATATGTGAATGAATTTTTTTTTATTTCAACTCCTTTTTTCTCGTTTTTAGTTTTTTGAGTCTATGAGATGGTCAATCGGTTAAGATGGTTTTGGTTAGCACTCAATATTTGTAATAACTTGTTCGGAATCTCGATCTCTTCGATTTCAACTCTTTTCTCTTGCTCTTAATTTTATGAATCAGACGGAATATTGAATCAGTTGAACTAGATCAATGTTTCTATTTTTATGAATCTCTATTTTGGTATTTAGTTTTATATCTGATTAAAAAACGACAACTAGCATATAAGTTTATCCTCCCTTTTGTATTGATTAATTTTTATGTTAGTTATAAATTTATATTCATTATTATGTTAGTTTATATTTTTTTTTTATGTTTAGTACAAGTACTATATTAGATTCAATAAAATCTGCATTCCTACCCTTAAAAGTGGATAAAGCTTAAATTTATTTATGTACCGCAATAAATTTATTTATATAGTACACTGATTGAGAGTACTAAAAACTTAGGCAAGCTACCTATTTTTAAGCCTAACTCACGTAAGAATCACGGTTACACTCAGTATGTGTAATAAGACTTTTAATCCTAGGTGATCGTAGGGAATGTAACCAATTTTTTTTTCCAAACTTCTGGTCAACAAACATGTTCATCGATCGTCATCATATAAAACGATGATTTGGCTTTTAACAATTCAAAAAAACAACCTAAAAGATTCCTGCTTAGGAGTATTCTGTTTGTGGAAAAATCAAAACCGAAAACTTTTGATACTATTGCTAAAAAATGGAGAATCAAATTCAAGGTTTGAAAAGTAAAATCCTTTCAAAAGCTAGCAAAATCGTCTTGAAGCGAGTTTTCCATAACTTATTTTTACTATGTTTTATTGTGTTTTTAGCCATATTGAAAATGACTGGTGGAACCATAATATGACCTTTCTACTAAGAAAACTCTACAATAATTCGATTAGATAGAAAACCTTATAAAATAAAAAGAGAAATAAAATCACTTGATCCTGCAGAGAATATGGAGAGTGGTAATGGATGATTAAACCCTAATTTTGGTTTCTTCGTTACTAAGGATTGGAAAATCAAAACCCACTTCCAAAATATCTTCCAAATTTCCCCCTTTTCTATGTTCTCATTGTTCGACCTAATCTTCCCACAAAGAAAGAAAATACCTTACATACCCATTTAAAAATCACCAAGTTGTCAGTCGTTCCTTTAGTAACCAATCTCTAATGTACACGTCGACTAATCTGTATAAGTTTAGTACACTCTCTTTATATTTGTATTCATTAATTATTACGTTAGTATATAAATATATTCATTTTATGTTAGCTTATATTTATTTTTTTAATATTTTGGGCACTAGAATATAAATTTAATAAAAATCTGCAACTGACTGGGAGTTGTAAAAACTTTAGCAAACTACCTATTTAAAAGCCTAAGTCACTAGTGTAGGAATCACAAATACACCCAACATGTGCAACAAGCCTTTTAACCCCTAGATGATCCTAGGGAATGCAAGAACCTTAACTTTAAACACAAGAGAGTTTTTTTTTTTTTTTTTTGCGAAACTTCTGGTCAACTAATAAACATTGATAAATCATGTCTGTTCTTCCAAAAACATGTTCATCATAAGCATATAAAATGATTACTAGGCTTTTGAAAAAAAATCAACTTAAATGATTCCTACGTAAGAGCACCCTTGTTTGTGGCAAGATCAAAAGTAAATTTTTTTGATACTATTGTTTAAAAAATGGAGAATAAAATTCAGGGTTGGAAAAAATTTAAATCGTTTCATAAGCTAGCAAAATAATCTGGAATAAATCACCTCGGACAAGTCTCCCTATTTACTAAATGGATAGTTTCCTAATCCATAAGAAAAACCAACAACATAAAGTTATTCGGAGAGATTTTTAGTGGAGGAGGATGCTAATGCTAAAGGACTCTATCTTAAATCTTGATTTTTTTACGTAACCAGTTCTTGAAGGAGGTTTAGGTATTAAAGATGCTAATAAACTAATCTAGCAAAATTCAATACCTTGTAGCTGCTCTGTTATTTGTTTGTGTATCACCATGTTTTCAGTTTGGCATGGTGATGTTTCACAGTTAACTTCTCAATTACAACTATTAGAGCATAGCTCGGTTGAACCCACCAAGCGTTGGTATGTCAAGTTTGGTTGTCATATTTTAGTGAATTAAAACTCATCTAAGAGTCGCTTGATTATGTACTAGAAACAACTTCGTATAGGTTAGACTAGAAAGTCTAGGAATATGAGACATACAAGTATTACTCGAAGACCTGAAGAACGTGAAGAAGTAACGAGCTACAACGACGACATCATCCTTCCTCTTGAGGTTAGTAATATTGACTTGAACTATTTCATTCCTAACGTATCTTTCAAGTCGTGCTATATTGAAAACATAACTGTGAATTTGTGAATGATTATTTTACTCTAGTAGTGAGACATGATCATATGATCATAGTATTAAGGAATTAAACTACGAAGTATAATGCTTATCATTTGAACTTCGTAGATATGACATCGACATAATCGTATGAATGCTATTGTGCTTATCTGTATGGGTAAAGGTGAAGATTTCATCCTAGGAAACAATGTTTACATTTGTTTAAAGGAAGTACATTCATGAACTTGTTTTATGAATCGAAAGGGAAATCGCTAGGCTTATTGGTATTATTATTCATTGTATATCTTTGGATTACCAATGTGTGAGTTAGTAGAACCGATCATAACTTGTTATGTATTTTGGTATAACTAATCACAATGCCGACTTATTAATTGGTATGACTAGTTTTGATTAATTAGTATAACTGATCCTAAGTAATCACCTGAAATGGTATGATCGATATTTGTAATTGGTGTGACCGATCCTAGTAATTGGTGTGATCGATAACAAAAGAGTTGTGTAATCGATCCTTGTAATTGGTGTAACCGGTCCTAGTAATTGGTGTAACCGATCCTGGTAATGGGTGTAACCGATCCTAGTGACTTGTGTAACTAATCACAAGAAATACCATGAGTATATGGTAACGGTTCCTGGTAATTTATGTAACCGATCCTGGTAACTGACGTAACCGGTCCTAGTAACTTGTGTGTACAATCACAAGTAATCCATATTAAGGTATAACCGATCCTAGTGATTGGTAGAACCGATTGAACCCATGATGGTGATTTGATATTCGATCAATCACATAGTTGTCTTGGAATACAGATGAACCAATTCTAAACTTGTTTGGAAGTGTGGTATAATCGATTCCAAGATTGTAAATATGAAAGATAATTTACAAAGAAAAGATGTCAACATACTTTGAACACAAACAATAACTCTTATCTTTTATTGTTCAAAGTTATTCCTTAATTACTCAAGGAGATCCCGGTCCGAAATAAATTAAGAATCTTTTAATTAAGGTTGTTATTTTGTATGCTTTAATTACCAATAATTATTCTTTAGAGAATAAAAATTAGTAATGTGTATTTACTAATTGGTGATTTTCTATTGAGAGATTTCGGAAAATATTGGACAAAGCATTTATTGCATAACTTGAGAATAATTTCAGTTTTGGAAATTCCTTGGTGTCCAAACATCCTTGGTCTATAAATACCTAAGTTTGCATTTCTAGCAAACTATCCTAAGACCCGGCAAACTTCATCTTTTTGTTGTTTCTGGTGGAGTCGTCTATCCGGAGAGGAAAGTACCTTAATTAGGTGAAATCTCTTACGACCGCTCGTTTAAAGACTTATGTGGGATCAAGAAGCTCTACGAGTACCGTTGGTGGGAAACTAGATAATTGCAGTTTATTAGTTTTTGATTGATTTGATTGACTAACGGTTGTTGAACTTTGATTGCACCTAGTTTGTTTATTCTTGAGAATCTTCTCTTCTGATATAAGATTCACTCAAACTAGATCGAAGTGTCGACGGTATCTTTAGAACTATTTGTAGATCTAAAGACATCTTGTGATAATCCATTGTTAACAGACTCCATTCTGTGCGTGATTGATCACAAGAGATTCAAGTGGTGTTGTGCAGGTTTAATTAAAGATTAAAGAAGATTTGAAGACGAAGAATATTTCTGATTGGTTTCTCATATCTTTGTCTAGCACAAACTTTGATCGGCTAGGATCCAACTATAATCGGATTTATTCGATTGATTAGTTGTGTGAGATCGTTAACACCTAATAGTTCTCTTGAGTTCTATTTTGATTGTTACAAATCTGAATCTTATTACTTAGGTAATAGAGATTGGATTGATCTAACCAGGAAAAGGAGTTTATTAGTTTAAACGGAAGAGCCTTTGCATATGACTTGAGATATCTTTATCTGGAAAGAATCAATAGAGTTGTTACCAAACTCATTTGTTGTTCCTTTACTGTTTGGAATACGATCCAAAGGAATTGTTCCATTGCGTGCACTTATTGAATGTCGGAAGCGCAGGGATACTGAAGAAACTAAGTGAACTAGGTTTAGTTGTTTGGTATCAACTATACGAAGTTGGTTTAGATTTTGTATAGCGGCTTAATTATGAGAGTATTCAATTGGACTTGGTCCCGGGGTTTTTCTGCATTTGCGGTTTCCTCGTTAACAAAATCTTCTTTGTGTCATTTACTTTTATTTTCCGCAATTATAATTGTTGTTATTATAATTTAAAGTAAATTACACAAACGTTAACTCCGTATTACTTGATAGTGATCCTATAGAGTTTGGTTAAGTCCGAACCTATTATCAAGTAATCACACTTTGATTGTTGTATTGTCTCGATCTCGTATCCATAGACGATCACACAAAGTGTGAATACCGATTTGTCATATTGTCTCGACTTTGTCCATACACAATCACTTTCGGTAAGAGGACTTATAGGTGGATATTTTAAAGATTGTGGTGTATTTGGGTACCCTTGTCTTTTAAACAACAACCCCTGAATTTGAGTAATGAGAGGCAGTTCAACCTTAATGAAGTTATTCCAACTAGATATCAAAACACACATCTGTTATGGACAAGCTGTCTGATAGGAATTTTTGCTGAACTAGTTGAAAGAAACTGCTGAGATGTGAAAAATGCTTTGTAATACTAGTGGGAGATTCATGGGGAAATTTCAGTTAGGAAAGCTAGTGAGTAGATTTATATTATAAGGTTCCAACATGATTATGAGATGCACTTAGTTTTAAACTTAGCTAATAGAAGAGTATTTAGAGATCTTTTCAAAGATCAAAAATGGGAAGCTTCGATAACTGAGGACTTGGTTCCTGCGAGGAGATGTTCTTTATATCTGTCAAAATCTAACACCAGCAAAAGTTACAAGTGATAATCTTAGAAGATATATAACTTGCATGGGAGAGATACTATCATTCTCATATCCAGTGAGACATGCTAATGGAAGTCTTTCAATCACAGTGAGAGCAAGCATAAGATTCAGACAAAGGATTAAGTTTAGTGTCAAAGCAGAAAATGAAATGGGTCATGTTAATATTATCTTATTTGAATTTCACAATTTTCCCTTTAACTTTTATGAATTTTTTGATTTGATTGGTCATAAGACACAAGACTACATGCACTTTCACATGGTACAACACCAAGCTGAAGATCAACAAGCTCAAGCAGATGCAGTTCTAGTTGCCATGCAGCATGAAGTTGTCAACTAGCAAGAAAAGATACAACCAATGATGGTGCGGGATGACATGGAACTTTCAGAAGATAGTCCTTCTAGCTCCTCATCTGAACAAGCTTCCTCTGAGGTAACATGCAATGACTATCTAAATCATCTTGATAAGGAAAATGATAGTCCTACTGATTACTTGGATCAACCTCATAATGTTTCTGCTGAAAATACTTTTGCTTCATTATTTAATGACCCTGAAAGATATAATATATGGGTATTAAATACAAAAGTGTTAGAGCACTGCTCGGTCGACCTCTCATGCGTTTCTATCTCAAGCATGTTTGTCAATGTTAGTGATCAAAACTATAAGTCTTGATTTCTAGTCTACTTATAGATGTCTCGGACTAGGACATAGATTGTGTAGTTGAGCCTTTGACTTCACAGCGTTCATCATTTGAAGACGAAGAACTACCAAGGAGAGCTTGTGGAACTTCATCAACAAAAGGTATGTGGAGACTGAAACTCATCTATCACTTGGAAAGTCTATTTCTACTCTATCTCCTATATTGAGACATAAATCGTGTTACGGTATAGTTTTTTATTATACACATTGGAGATTTCGAGCTGAGTTTAAACTCACTTACATATTTCTCGGAATATGTGTTGGCAAGCTTTCGCTTCGGCCAAGTTCATCTTATATTCTTGACACAAGTCAAAAGATGATCATGTGAAAATTGCCGAGTAATATCTTACATGGTTTGTGTGATACAATCATTTGATGTAGACTTGGAATGTTTCGTTATGATTATTTCAATAACTTGAAAATTGCTTTGATGCTAATAGTGTGTGAAAAACGGCTATTTTCATCCTCTAAGAAAGTTTCAATGATTGAAATAAGAGTTTAGAACACTTAACCATTATTGGATATGACATGTTGTGTACTCTTGCACATATGTAATCCATGTCCGGGAACCATAGTATGCATACCGGTACCTGTTGGCTTGAGAAACCCGGGAACCTAAGTATGCGCACCCGTTCGCGTACCGGCGTAAGGTTCATGTCCGAATATTTCTGCTGGGATTGGAAGTACGCGTACCCGTTTGCGTACTGGCGAAACCCAATCTTGGTCCGGGTATTTCAAGTATGCGTACATGTTTGCATACTTGAAGGTTAAAGTTCTAAAATCGGTTATGTACATGAACTTAAACATTTATATAATAAGGAATGCAATCTTTGTAAACTGTAGCTATAATGTTCATGAATTTATTCGAGTGAATCAAACGGATTTTGATTCAATTGTGTTCTTGTATACTTCTATGAGAATATAGCAATTGAACAACTCTTTAACTAGTTTCATTTGAGTCATTTGAACTAGTTATGATTAAGATGAATAAGGTTGATATGAGAGTGTTCATATGTCTAACTTCGGTTAACTATTGTTGAGCCAACATGGTGTACACGTTTAGGTACGGTTACATAAACCTAAATGAGGGTACATTTCATTATTGTGTAACAAGCAAAGTTCGATCCAACGGTTGAAAGATATTAGCTTGGTTGAATCAGGTAATAGAATAGGGCAAACGGTCATTTCACCGTTAGATGAAATGACTGTTTGCCCTATTCTATGTCATTTCATCGGCTAATACTAATGGGAGCCCAGCCACATGTTAAGGGGTGGCCAGATTTTGGTTAAAAGGGAAGTGCTAAAGGGAGTCTAGCCAAGATTAAGGGGTTGTCACTGTTGGTGGCCTTTATCCAATGGCTGGGTGCATGTAGTTGTTTCATTCATTACAATCCCAAAACCCAGAGAAACATTTTCTCCTCATTATTGTGTTTGTCTGATTGAGAATGAGATAAGAGAGGAACTGAGATGGCCGCTTCGTTAATGTTCACAGAGGTGAGGAAATGGAGGCGACGATGCTGTCTGAGATTGAGAAGGGTAAATGAAAGATGAGTTTACACATCCAGCGAAGAATAGAAGAAGAACCCTAGAAATTCAGAGTTAGGGTTTCTGTTCAAATTTGATGGGTTGTGGTGTGTTACTGATGGTCGATGTTGATTGAAGAGATGATTCAGAGTATGAGAAGGAGATTGAACACTGGGTTTGTATCAATTCCTGATTTAGTGGTGAATCTGTGCCGAGAATAAAAGAGAGAATTCGTTGGTTGTTTTGATGGAGGAATTCAAAGGAGAAATTGAGGGTTTATGAATTGGGCTTCTGAGCTCGAGATTCAAGCCGGGTCAGGATGAAGATGCTGGTTCTGCAATGAGTTTTTGGTATTTCTTGTCTTGTAGCAGACGGGCAGCAGGTGAAAGCTGGAATCCAAGATGGTAGTTCTACAGTGAAGATAAGGGACAGAGAAGATTAAAGGGTTTTGAGATGATTTTTGTGTTGGCAGCGTTACAGATGAGATCTGAGGAATTGAGAAGGAAATCAGAAATGGGTCTCTACAGCAGGTGGTGTTAATATGGCTTGAAATAGAGCTATAGAGAATGGAAAGGAAGAATGGTGAAGACCCGTGTGCAAAAGTGGCTGTGAAGGTCGTGGTGGACATGATTAAGAAGCCAACATGGATGCAAAGTGTTGCCGTTATTCTTTGCTTAGTGGTTGAAGTTACGGTGGAAGTCGCAGTGGAATAAATGGGTTTGTGCTTAATGGGTGATTGCGGGATTGATCGAGTCTGATGAGTTATGATATACTAGTGGCTGCTACTAGGATTAGAGATGATGAACTGCAAGAATGGAGTCAACTATGTATGTTGCAGGTTATGCTTTAGAGGGAAGTAATGATGAAAACAGGGTTTGAAAGAACTAATGGAAGAAATTGCTTTTTGAGATGATATTGAACAAGGGTTTCTGATGTAAATGGAGATGGCCAGGCATTTGATGTGATGATATTCAGTGGTGAAGATTCAGGTGCAGCAAGAGCTACAGAATGGATTTATGGGTCTATGCTGGTGTTGAACTGTTGCAGGAGTACATGAAGTTGCAGCTGCATTTAAAGCTGAGAGGGGCTGGTCTGGAGGTTGTTATTAAAGTTGAGAATGGAATAGCAGGCAATGTTGTCGAAGATGAAGTCTTTTCTCTTTCTTCTTATTATGAACTCCATGAATATGAGCTAGAGTTTTCTTTTGGTTATGGATTAGTTGGATTTCCAAACATGAGTTTTTGTTCAATAAATTAGTTTTCTCTCATATTATCGTTTATGATTCACCATCAATATTGTTACATGATTTGAATGCTTGTTTGATCGAGTCGCGAATCGATTGAGTTTGTTAAATCGGATTAGTGCTTTTACATGTTCGATTGCTTTGATTGGCCTGATTTCATAGAACCTAATGCATCTAGGGAATTAAACTTGATTAGTGCTTTTACACGTTAGGTTGTTCCTTTAGATAGAATTCATATTCGCATCTTTTAATGTGTTAGTTGATGACAAGAGGAGATTAGCGGGATATTCTTGCGATCAAGGTATTCTAGGGCCTTTGATAAAAGTTGAGATTAAAATATCAATTCTAGTTATTGTGTTGAAAACATGTTTGTGAATGAAAACGAAATCCTTAACCTATGCTTTCACATCTTTGAATTTATTTGTTTACTTTTCTTTATTTGCTTTTATTTTTGTTTGCTTTTATAAAAAATCAGAAAACCCCGTGTTACTTATAAGATACCGAAACAATTTGACAACCTAGACCTCTGTGTGGGAACGATCCTTTCTTGCCCTTGCTTCATTTTATATTTTGAGTAGTAAGAAAGTGTAAATTTATTTTTGACGCTTACGACAGCGGTCACCCTAAAATTCCAAGTGTGGCATACTCATGGACCATTTTACACACTCAAACCATCATACCAACAAATGGAGATCGGGCTATTGTATGGAGCACATTGACAATAATCCATAAATAAAATAATTTATTTAAATATATTTGATAAGGAAAATTATAAAATTAAAAATAAATCTTTTGGAAACAAAGAAATAATCCTCGACTCGCAGGTCGGTCTCCCAGATAAATGCAAAGAATTTATTTAAAAGAAGTAAAGTCCGATCTTTAAGAGAATTCCAATAAAATGTTTAGCTAATTTAACACCTTAAAGAAATGACGAAGTATCCCTTCGAAATAGAAGTGCAATCTACAAGTTAGGTTGCTCCACGATCACTAGCCTCCCGAAAAATAGTAAGTTGGGTCAGACCCCAACTAAAAGTAGGCTTTCACTCCCTTATAACCTTTATGGATAATCTAACAAGCCCCAAATAATTCATAAACATTGACGGGAAGTAAAAAAGGAAAACATTTTTTTTTTGAAATACACTTTTAAAATGTCATAGCAATGGCAACAATTGGACGAGTAAAATAGGTATTGAAAATTAGTCAGTATCATTAAAGAAAACGGATCAATGAGGGATTCATGAAAACTACCCATACCCTGGTCCTATACGTTGTTGTCTACCCCTCTCCAGACTCTTAGTCTAACTGTTCGTCAAAAAGTACCAGCCCTCCTATAGTCCACCTAGTTCTCCTACTGTGCGCCGGAGAACATGGTGTTGTCGAACCCATCCAAAGATAATAGATCCATATCTTTAGGCGACCCCTCGGTCATCGCCGTAATGGGTACCGAGCCAACTAAGGGCAACATTCAACACAAACAGACTACATATACAACTCTTGCCGGCAACTGTTATCATACACTCTCTTATGACTTCTCCTCAACATTGGAGGCCAACGAAAACGACAATATTTCACCACTGCCAAACAACTAAGCTCAATTAACTTATCCCTATCAAGTGAAAAATATTGTACTTAACCCACCTAGTACCAATTGGGCTTGTTGTTACAAACTAATATCTAACAGTAATCTAACATCCATTGTATACTAAGATTTCTTTAAACATCCCACCATGTACGAGTCACCATATTTCCTCACCAATACAGGCTACCAGTAGAGTAGCATATATAGTAATAAATAAAACTCCAAAATAAATCTCACCGTACAAATCTTAGTATAGATCCTATAGACCAGACCAGAGCCTCACGAAAATAAATGGGCGCAACTAATTCGCTGGAACTAAGTTATTCCTTGAAACTGGAAATGCTAATCAAAACAGACAACTCCATCTAACCAATAAATCAAAGCCTTAGTCATGAGGTCAACTACAGATGTAAGTCAATGAAATCATTATGAGGATAACTAATTGGTTTGATCTAACTACTCCACAGATTAACAAACGGTACCATATAAAACCCCAAAAGGTAGTATCTGTATCTATTCATTTCAACACATATCAACTAAGAACAGTCTATTAGAAAATCTAAGGAACATCGATCGAAGACTTACTACAATAATAAAATGAAAAACCTTTTAAATTCTTCGTATTTAGAACTTCTTAGACCAATCATAATGAGTATAAGGATTAGAAAACCTACTTGGTATCCAGTAAGAATAATCCTCCAATAGTAACAGCACCCGTCGCGTCAAATAGTTCGTCTTCCTCCTTCTACTTCTTTCACAACAACTATGTTTCAAAGAGAAAATGGTTTTCAGTGCGGCTGTTTTTTTTTTCTTTTGTGAGAAAAGGAAACCCTAGTCTCCTAATACATCCTCTTAATTAACTTGCCAAAACATTCATGATATTTCTTTCTCCAAAAATATCCGACCATTACTGCGGGCGAAATAAATATGGAAACCCAAAACTAAGGCTTCTGCTAAATAATATACTTTTTAGAATAAGGAGATTTTACAATCTTCCCCCATAAAAGAAAGAGGATTTCGCCCTCGAAATCAACATGTTCACAGATTTAAGATTCACAAAGTGCCTTACTCTGGTCCAATTAGTAGCTAACCGTGCGTCAGCATACTAAATATTCACATCGACATTTCCCAAAATATATCACCAGCTAAGCAATATAAATGCAACCCCTAGGTCATTTCATTTTCCCATGCAAAGCAACACATATGCGACTCCTCAGTCATCGCAATAATAACTTAGGAAATCCGAGCCAACCACGAGCAATGCACAAAACAATCAACACTCATCGGCATAACAAAAATAAGCAGAACATAAAAATATGTCGGTTGAGAAAAAAAAAAAACCTCCATCTCGACAACATGTTCACCACCACCGCGAGGTAACATAGCGTTCATTCGGGGTTGTTCTCTCCCTAGTGGTACTTCACGACCTTTCCCATTATTCTCAACTCCGGGCTTGTTTTTATTTGGACAATCTGGAGATTTATGTCCCTGTTCTCCGCATTTGTAACAATTCCCTCTAAAACATAAGGTTTCTATTCTTCCCCGATTCTTAGTGGCTGAGGTGCCTGAGTTGCTACACCATGGTTAGTGGTCTGCTCGTCTGCTCGTGGCTTCTTCCAACTATTCCTTCCACCTTCATTAGGTCTCTCATTTCTCTTAGGTTCTACTTTCTTTTTCTTAGCCTCTTATATTTTGTTCCCTAGCACAATTCGCGACCTTCGCATAAGTATCAAAACTGGGGTTCCCAATGATGTGTCGAGCAATCCCATTATGCAATCCATTCAAAAACCTTTCGATCATGTCTGCTTCAGTAGGAATAAGGTGAGCAAAGAAATAGTGATAAGCGGTCAAACTCACACTCATATTCAACCACTATTTGATCTTGCTTTTGCTCCAGCTCTTCAAATTGCCTAATCACAGCTTGGCGCCACGGAGGAAAAAGTGTGCAAGGAACAAATATTTGAATCTAGTCTAAGTAACCTCCATGGCATCAACCGTCCTGCCCATCGACTCCCACCATGTTGCTGCATTGCCCTCCAATAGGAAAACGGCCATCCTCTGTTTATAAGCCCCAAAACAATCAAACTGAGCTAGTATTCTATCCACTTTTATGCACCACTGATGTGCTTCAGTCGCACCTCCCTTTCCTGTGAACGAAGGGGGTTTCATCTTTAGAAAATCTCGGTAATATTGAACCCAAGTCTTCGTGTTTCTCTCTACAATTGCAGGTCCATTCATTTCTGGAGATGCCAAATTTTCTGTACCTTCACGTGGACCAAGCCTCTGATCTAATGCCACTGTGATCGCAGTATTCAACATTGTCTGAAGGTTCTCTAACGTTAAGGAATTAGGTCCACCCTCTCTTTCTTCGGTATGAAAAGATCGAGAGCCACTTGTGGACCTAGTCCTACGGGATCGAGAGCTACTTGTAGACCTAGTCCTGCGAGATAGAGAGCTACATGTGGACCTAGTCTCATCTTCCCTACGAGATATACTACCAACACTGCGTGAGTTACTTTCTGCCACAGAATCCTCAACAAAATCCTCACTCCTTCGGCCACGACCTCTACCACGACCACGGCCTTCAGTATTACGTCTACCGCGACCATCCATCCTCTAAGAATGGAAAGAAAAACAGGAAACTATCAACACATATTCACACAAAGAAAACAATTAAAGTGCTCCTAAAACTCGTGCCTAACGTGATCAAACAAGACCCTACACACGCGCCCAAGGATTTATGTAACCAGGGCTCTGATACCACTTTGTAACATCCCCACTTCAAATTCTAGGTCAGCCGCCCTAAAATTCCAAGTGTGGCATACTCATGGACCATTTTACACACTCAAACCGTCATACCAACAAATGGAGATCAGGCTATTGTATGGAGCACATTGACAATAATCCATAAATAAAATAATTTATTTAAATAAAGTTGATAAGGAAAATTATAAATTAAAAATAAATCTGTTGGAAACAAAGAATAATCCTCGACTCGCAGGTCGGTCTCCCAGATAAATGCAAAGAATTTATTTAAAAGAAGTAAAGTATGATCTTTAAGAGAATTCCAATAAAATGTTTAGCTAATTTAACACCTTAAAAAAATGACGAAGTATCCTTCAAATGTATGCAATCTACAAGTTAGGTTGCTCCACGATCACTATACTCCTGAAAAAAATAGTAAGTTGGGTCAAACCCCAACTAAAAGTAGGCTTTCACCGCTTATAACCTTTATGGATAATCTAACAAGCCCCAAATAATTCATAAACATTGACTTGGAAGTAAAAGGGAAAACATTTTTTTTTGAAATACACTTTTAAAATGTCATAGCAATGGCAACAATTTGATGAGTAAAATAGGCTACTGAAAATTAGTCAGTATCATTAAAGAAAACGGATCAATGAGTGATAAATGTTCATGAAAACTACCCATACCCTGGTCCTATACGTTGTTGTCTACCCCTCTCCAGACTCTTAGTCTAACTGCTCACAAAAGTACCAGCCCTCCTATAGTCCACCTAGTTCTCCTACCGTGCGCCGGAGAACATGGTGTTGTCGAACCCATCCAAAGATAATAGATCCATATCTTTAGGCGACCCCTCGGTCATCGCCGTAATGGGTATCGAGCCAACTACGGGCAACATTCAACATAAACAGACTACACATACAACTTTTGCTGGCAACTGTTATCATACACTCTCTTATGGCTTCACCTCAAATATTGGAGGCCAACGAAAACGACAAAGATTTCACCACCGCCAAACAACTAAGCTCAATTAACTTATCCCTATCAAGTGGAAAATACTGTACTTAACCTACCTAGTACCAATTGGACTTGTTGTTACAAACTGATATCTAACAGTAATCTAACATCCATTGTATACTAAGATTTCTTTAAACATCCCACCATGTACGAGTCACCATTTTTCCTCACCAATACAAAGCTACCAAAGAGAGTAGCATATATAGTAATAAATAAAAATCCAAAATAAATCTCACCGTACAAATCTTAGTATAGATTCTATAGACCAGAGCCTCACGAAAACAAATGGGCGCAACTAATTCGCTGGAACTAAGTTATCCCTTGAAACTGGAAATGCTAATCAAAACAGACAACTCCATCTAACCAATAAATCAAGGACTTAGTCATGAGGTCAACTACAGATGTAAGTCAATGAAATCATTATGAGGATAACTAATTGGTTTGATCTAACTACTCCACAGATTAACAAACAGTACCATCTAAAACCCCAAAAGGTAGTATTTGTATCTATTCATTTCAACACATATCAACTAAGAACAGTCTATTAGAAAATCTAAGGAACATCGATCGAAGACTTACTACAATAATAAAAAGAAAAACCTTTTAAATTCTTCGTATTTAGAACTTCTTAGACCAATCATAATGAGTATAAGGATTAGAAAACCTACTTGGTATCCAGTATGAATAATCCTCCAATAGTAATTGTAGGATCAGAATATCGCAACATCTATACCTTTGTGAAACCTTTGAACAACACACTGCGAAGATGTCGCAGAGTAATTACAGAAATGACGCAACAAATGACGACAGCCTAAACACGAGAAAGATGTGGAGACCTAACGAGATTTAGGAGTGTTGCGAAATTTAACACTTGTATACTTGCGAGAATATCGCAAGCCAGATCCGAAAATAAAGGACAACTTAGCTGTCACCCACTATGTAATACCCTTGTTGATGGTGGATTTTCGTTTAAGGTTAAATTTGTAAAAACCGGAAAAAATTATGCGCTGACATCTTGTAAAAGATAAAGCCGTTAATAAGTGTTGGATACTCCCTCACTTAGTTCACCAAGAATGGAGCATGTAGCAACAATCCCATTCTGTGAATACATGAAATTCCTCCAAGTTGGAGCATGTAGCAACAATCCCATCCTCGTGAATTTCATATCAGCCTTGTATTTCCAAAGTACTCATTATCGATTGTGGCATGACGACGAGTGTTACTCTTGCTGAGTAACACGAACCTCCAAGCACTATAATGAAACCATGTACGAAAATACCCGTACAGTGCTGACTTTGGTGTGTTATACTAGCCCGATTGAGCCCCTCTCGGTGTGTTATACTAGCCCGATTGAGCATCCGGACTGACCGTATCAGTCTGGATATGATCGCAGTCATCCAACTCCATAAGCATGATTGGATGACCCAGATCAATTCCATCACCCCCAAGCAGGTATGGGATACCCACGGCCGACCCCGCATGGTCGGCCATTGGCCTAGCTTGCCAAAAACGTTCATACCAAGCATTATGGACGGAAAACCCTAAATTGGGGTTTGCGGCATATTACATGTGTTGCAAAGCAGCCTCAACCATCCATCTTCGCAGGTATAGATGGAGGGTGTGGATTTAGATTCAAAGGGCCCAGAGCATGTCAACACGATCACCGAGGGCCCGCCTACACACTTGACCAATCGGCCAGACCAACCATGGTTGGTCGTCCCACTCGTACGCCCAAAGGGAGCATGGTCACACGGCTATGAAAGCCAAAATTAGGGTTTCAAGCCATCACGAGCCCATCTTCTCCAAGCACGAATGGAGGGTCACAGACAGATTAGCAGTCCCACCATACCAAAGATGACCACCGTGGGCCCGTCTATCCCCTCACTTGATCGGCCAAGGCATATCATGCCTGGCCATCCCAAAACGCACGTCCAAACTTGCGTGGTCACACCTCCCAAACCGCAAACTAATCTCGACCGCTCAACTTCGCCTCGGACGATTTGAGTGGTTCGAATCACGTTTTCATGGGATAATCAGGTGTAGGCGTGAACTCCAGCCTACCATCTTCACGTCAAACCAACTGCCAAGACCGACCAAGTTAGGTCGTCTTGGAACACGCACCGAAAAAGAGCATGGTGCGCGCTTTTGCGGCATCAAATTCCTATTGCAAAATCGATCTCAACCACTCCTCTTTCTGGGTCCAAATTGAGTGGCCTAGATCGCACCTTCATGGGATAGTGAGATATGGATGTGCACACCGGCATGCTATCTACACGCACGCCCTGGGCCGGTCCTCTCCGAAATCCTTCCCATGCTTGGTTTCGACCAAGTCGAAGAGTGATGCCCTGCACCTCTTCAAAACCCTAATTTCATTAATCTGGCCGCAGATGAGTGTCTCAAAGATCATCTCATCCGTCCAACTTCACCTGCCGGTTATACAACCCCGGTCGTGAGTTAATTGGCCGCAAAACAGGCGTCATTACCCATCACTTTACCACACCATGATGCAAGACTCGCATAAAATACACACGATACTTCACAAGTATCGACTTCCTGAATAACGCAATTATTCAATTCAGCATTACATGCTATCTTTCGTGGATCCACGATCCACATATTCCAGACATCAATCATGTCACAAACTGGGGGATACATACTGGGTATTGGTCTCGCGGTTTATACGCGTGCGGCCGTGCAACGCGCCATCACAAGAACGTGTAGGAAGTCATGGACGGTTAGAGATGAACATGAGAAGTGGGCAAGGCTGGTCGTGTATCACCAACGCACAACTTCACTACTCCATCACTTCACTTCCTCCACTTCCCACGAGAGACGTGAATAAGACTCAATGACTTGTATAAATAGGTTCTCCGCCCTATTTCCAAACACAAGGAAAAAACAACAGAGAAAAACAACAAGAAAACACCCCGAGCTCCGCTTACACTCAATCGTAAGCTTATTCACTTTCCCGTTGCAAGTCATAAGCAAGTCTACACCTTCACAATCTCAACACCTTCTTCGCTTCCTCCCTAAGATCAACCCCATCTCCTTCACTTTGTGACCGAAACAAGGCCGGAACGGCCATTTCTTGGTTTAGCCTTTGCACAAATTGATCTCCGAATCTACAAGCACTCATCGCGAAGCAGATTTGTTTAGGTTTAGATTCATTCCTCATCCAAACCCCAAATTACCAAATTCTGCAGAGTAGTTTTCACCCATAAACAATTGGCGACCACAAAGTGGAGATTAATCTCTATTGTAAAGTCAATTTCTTCAATACCGTTCATTCAATTTCGAGATGGTTGGTCTTAGGACCGCTTCCACGCCTCAAATCTCGATGGTTCCTCCAACTGAGATACTCCTCCTCCTAACTAGCGTATCCGACGCGCATGATCGGAGATTTCCAACATTAAGCGAACTAGCACGGCACAGAGAGATTCACACGAAGAACATGGAGCTAATCAAAGAAGCCAGAACGGCATATATCGGATCTCCTCATCAAGATGACGCGTAGATGAGCACTGGATATTTCTACACCGGGACTAATTCCCCTCGCATCAACAAATTTTTACTACGAACCAGAGACCTATGGGATCAGAAGCGGCATCTCTAGTGGAAATCTTGTGTGAACTCTTGCACCTCTCGAGGGAATCAACTGACAAAGACGTTTATTTAAATTAATAAAATAGCTCGATGTACACCTGACCCCTTCTCGTCCAGAAGTCCTAACCACATCGGAAGTATCTGTAAACAATGTTACATTTACAGAAGACGACATGATGGCGGAGGAGGGTCACAACCGGGCCCTACATGTTACCGCACACATTAAGGGTTCGGAGTTTAGAAGAGCCCTCATCGACACAGGAGCGTCTTCGAATGTGATTACGCTCAAGACTCTCAGGACAGCCAAGGTTAGTCTATGCAAGATCGTACGGCAGCCCACCACAATGACAGACTTCGAAGGAAATCAGACCAGCACATACGGGTACGTCAATTTAAATTTGTCAGTAGGACCTGTTCAGTCGAAGGTGAAATTTGAAGTCATAGAAAAAGAACCGGACTACCATATGATACTGGGGAGACCATGGCTTCACGATAACAAGGTCATTACCTCAACGTATCACCAATGCCTGAAGACTATGCTAAACAAGAAAGTCATCCGCATTCCTGCATCATTGTCTCCGTATGCACCAATATGAGGAGTGGAGCTGTTCAAGCCAAAAGGTACCTCGCAGGGAGGATCAGACAAAGTCCTGTGCACCCCGCTACCCACGTGGGCTTCAATCAAGGAAGGAGACCGACTTGCATCACTGAGGACCAAGCAACACGACACTTCTCTGATGAGGCGTCCATCTCTATCCAGTGAAGCTTCAACCCACATTCACACCAAAAGGGAACGCACTTTCGAGGCAAAGCGTGATCGGCGGGGAGAACAATATACCAAGGCGTTAGCAATTAGCAGTGGAGACTGGAACCCGTGCTCTCCGCCCAATTGAATGTTGCAAGAATGACGAAATACAAGATGAGGTATTGATGCCCCGCAACAGCCTACAAGATGGAACCAATTCCACCACCGACGAGCTCGAGACCATCAACATCTGGAATGAAGAATCTCCCAAACCCGTCTCTATCGGGCTCGACTGTCATGACGAACGTGTAAATCTTGTTCACCTACTCAAAGAGTACCAAGATGTGTTTGCCCTCGGACATACGAGGAAATGTCCGGGTCTAGATGAGAAATTGGTCACTCATCACCTACATGTCATACCTGGATATAAGCCGATCAAGCAATCCCCGAGGCAATTCCGACATGAAGTAGAAGAACAAATCAAGAACGAAATTCAGAAGCTACTAGCTGTTGGTTTCATCGACCTATTCATCATCCGACCTGGTTAGCTAATGTGGTCCCGTAAAGAAGAAGAACGGACAGATCCTGTGTCGCGTGGATTTCGTAGACTTGAACAAGTGTCGCCCCAAGGACGACTTTCCTCTACCTAACATCGACATGTTAGTAGACGCCACCAAATGGACACGGCATGTTCTCCTTCATGGATGGTTATAGCGGATACAATCAGATAAGGATGTATGAGCACGATGCGAGTAAGACAGCTTTCCGAACCCCTCTTGGCAATTTTTACTATACTGTTATGCCATTTGGTTTAAAGAATGCCGGCGCAACGTACCAACGTGCTATGACGGCAATCTTCCACGACATGATGCATAAACAAGTAGAAGACTATGTAGATGATATCGTAGTCAAGTCAAAGGCTCGAGCAGATCACACCAACGTCTTACGTCAAGTATTTGAGAGGTGTCGAATACAAGTTGAAGATGAACCCTCTCAAATGCGCTTTCGGTGTCTCCTCGTAAATTTCTAGATTCCAAGTGACCTGTAAGGAATAAAGGTAGACCCGTCCAAGACTCGTGCTATCCTCACAATGCCGCCTCCCGAACCGTAAAGGAGCTCCGTAGTTTCATGGGCAAGGTGAATTACATTCGACGTTTTATACCCGGTTTAGCCCAACTTACCACCTCGTTCACCCCCTTATCAAGAAAGGAGCCGCCTTCGTTTGGACCGCAACCCAAAGAAGAAGCTTTTCGAAAGATCCAACGAATACTATCATCTCCGCCCATCATGAAGTCTCCCGTACAAGGAAGCCGATGTGTCTCTACACCGCTCGTAACACCTGCAGTGGGGCTCTACTTGATCGGGAAGATGACGAGGGAATCGAACGTCCCATATATTATTTCAAACCGAATATTGAAGGACGCCGAACTCAAAACCCCAGCGGAAAAGGCATGTTTATCCTTGATCCATTCCATTCTAAGTTTAGGCATTACCTACTTTGTCTAATAGGGTGATACTCGTGTCTAAATCCGATCCCGCAAAGTTTTTACTTTCAAAGCCGGTCCCGACCGGGAGGACAGGCAAATGGCTTCTCCAAATGTCGAGCTGGACATAACGTGTGCGTCACCTAAAGCTATCAAGGGTCAAGCGCTTTGCAGACTTACCGGCAAAGATTTCGGAGAAGGCACTACTAACTACATGAAGACCTCCCCGGAGAATTTCCAGACGTCTCGTTTTGGAGGAAGAAGTGTGGCTCCTATATTTTGATGGCTCTGCTACCCCTAGCGTATATCGAGGAGCGGGCGTGGTGTTAGTCTCTCCAACTCGGAGAAGTATTTTCACATTCCTTCAAGTTAGACTTCGAATGCACCAACAACTCGTTGAGAATATGAAGCTTTCCTCATTGGGCTTTCAATAGCTAAACAAGCAGAGTCACGCGTCTGGAGATAAGAGGTGAATCCAAACTACCGGTAAATCGATGAATGGAGTGTACGCATTGAAGGAAGTGACACTAGCCCCATACCTAGTCGGAAGCACGTGGTTATTAAACTATTTTGTCGACGCAACCATAATCCATATTGGTCGCAGCCACAACAAACATGCTGATTGTCCGGCAACATTGGCTTCTAAACCGAAATTCGAAGGAGCGGAAAAACCCTGACAGTGAAGAGGAGAACCGTAGAGTTGACATGGCTGTCGCACACGAAGACACCATGACCGTGATTGCGAACTCCGATCATTCAGAGCTCAACAACCCACTTTCCCAAGGAAAGGTCGGTCTCAAAACCCCGCGGAACTTCTTCATGCTTCATGGTATGTTGTACTATCGAAAACCGGATGGTTCTCTCGTCAAGATGTCTTGGAGATGACGAATCAAAGCTCAGCATGCTAAACCGTGTTCACAATTAAATTTGTGGGCAATCATTGGTGGTAACGCTTTACCGACGACTCCAGCGTTTGGGATATTACTGGCCGGAGATGGAGACTCAATCCCGGACTACTTGAAGTCCCGCTCAAATTGCCAAGCACCGCCATACCAATCGGAAGTTTTTAGTGTGAACCACACTGGGGACTGGAGAGAGCCATATATCAATTATCTTCGTGATGGAGCAACTTCCGCCGATCAAAAGGATGTCATCAAGATAAAGCAAAAGTCCAAGCGGTTCGTATACCACGAAGGGATCCTGTACCGCAAGAGTTTCGGAGGTAATCTGTTAAGATGCCTGGCTGGGTTAGAAATTCTGATAGGTGTAGAATACACCGTATTTTCTATGAAGAGTTTATGCTTTCTTTGCTATTTTTCATGTGAATTATGTATCTTATGTTTGATTTTGAATCTTATAGGTGTTTTGGGAGTCATTGGAGCAAAAACAAGTGGAACACGCTCAAATATTGGATTTCTTCTCATCAAGATGAAACTAGTGGCGAAAGAATGAGGTCATTCCGAAGTTGTGTGAGAAGGTTACGAGCAAAATCAATGATTAAGCTCATCGGTTCTCCAAAGGCGGCAAAAGCTTTTGAATCGTGAAGGGCAGCCCCTATCCTATTCATGGGTGCCTAGAGTCATTCTGGTCACCCCCTATCTACTTCACCAAAGTGGCTATATCCACTCACATTCCTACAGAAACCTAAAAATCAAATTCAGTTCCCAATCATTGGTCTAATCTTTCTTTCATCCCACCTGAAACCAATAGAGGAGATGACGGCTCCAGTATAGTCATAGAAACCTAGAGTGAAATCAACTAGAGTTTGAGCAGAGAGGGAGGTGAAGTTGTTGGAGCTGAGATAGGTAACGATTGTTAGGGTATGTGAGATGAACACGAATTACAGATGTGAAGATAATGTCGATTGAATCTGGTGGTTTATTGGCTCGAATTCAGGGCTGGATTAGTTCGAATCTGAGGAGATGTAAATAGAGTACAGAAGACGATTTCTTAACTAAGGACAACACCATCAGAAAATGGCACACAACACGTTCGAGAACAGACCTGAATGAGCATGTCTTCACCAATTCAAGTTCATCTCGTTAGTTGAGTGTAGTTTGATTATGAGCCGCACTGAATTGGTATGTGGTCTAGGCAGCGGTGGTATGACTGAGATGGAAGAGGTTGTTTGAGGATGAATTTGAGATCGAAATGGGGATGTTTGGTGCAGGGACCGATGATTTGAATTCGTGCAAGCAAGGATAAGGTGTGGGGGTTTTGTCTCAGGCTAACAATGATGAAATTCAGCATGGATATGGAGTTCGCTGTGTGTTTGTTAATGCACGATGAGTTAGACATTGAGTCCGTAATGAACTGAGAAGAGAGACAGAGAGCTGGAGTTCGGGTTTCTGCCAGAGAAGTGTTGCTCGATGCTGGGAGATTACGAGTTTACTGAGTTGCTTTGCAGGGCAGGAATGAATGCAGCTGCTATTGAGCCGGAATGAGCATTGCAGGCTTGATTTGAGCTTAAGGAGAAGCTGTGTTCTGGTGGTTGCTCAGTCTTGTGTTGGCAATGGAACTCGGTGATATGCAAAGATGCCTCGTGTGAGAGAATGGGTGCTTTGTGGTTCGAGAGGAAGTATGAGAAGTGCAAGTCATTGACAATGGCAAAACATGTATTGAACTGGAGTAATGTGCTGCTGGTTAGAATGGGACAGATGGTGTTGAAGATGAAGTTGCAGTTCAGTGATTGCTTGCAGTTCGAGTACAAGATGTACAAGGGTTGGCTGGTGTTAGTGGCAATGAGTGATGGGTCAAGCAGCCGGGTCTCAGAAATGCGCGGCAGGAGTGAAGCCGGAGTCATGCAAAGGTGCGCTTCATGGAGGAGAAGCTACAGGTGCAGGGTCATTTGAAATAGAGAATGCAGGTATGCAAGGAAGCTGAACAAGAAGGCACAGGTGATGTTTTGGAGAAATGGCACTGCAGGTTAGAGCTGTTGAATGTATGGCAAACTGCAGGAGTGCTCGAGAGCCGGAATGTGTCGGAGTCATAGAGCATGAAGCTTCAGGTGGTTTGCTCGTGGTGAAGTTAGGTCCGTGGTAATGCAGTATGTTGGATTGCAGTGGAGTAATGAGTCACAGGGAGTGGATAGTGAATACATCTCGAATGGTGAAATGCAAAGATCTTGGTATTGGCTGGCATTACAGGTCAGAGCAAATGGTTGCAAAAGCTGAATTGGTAGCTGATACTGGTGAACAAGGGTTAGTGGTGGTGGTCCTGTTATGGCCAGTGCTACTGGTGCCTTTGGATGGATGAAGAGAAGAGAAGCTGAAACTGTGAAGAAAGTAGGGCCATTATGGCCGTGACTGATAGCACTACACAACTGCAAAATGCACAGCCAAGATGGCTTGTGCAGCTTTGGCCTAGACCAACTCAGCGGTCACTAGACTCAAGAACCGGACTTCTGTTCGACTCGGTGACTTAGATCTTGACCTGGTCAATCTGTTAACCACACCGTTAGTCAACGCTTAAGTATAACGGAATCTTGACGGAATATTCCATCAACGGAGGTGTATTTTCGGGTAGTTTGGCGAACTTCCGGCCGATTTCCTACGCCGTAATCCCGCTTTTCCTCAACCGTTTTTGGGCGAGGAATTTTCACATGGGTTTTCTCACACTTGGGCTTGGTGGACTTCTATCTTTTGGACCTTTGAAGATTAGACCTAATTTTGGAAACAAGAGAGCTATTTAAAGGAAAGACTTCTACAACTTTTGGGAGATCTTAATATGATAACTCATACTCTTGTTCTAGGGTTTAGAACCATGAAGTCTTTTCTCTTTCTTCTTGTTATGAACACCATGAACATGAACTAAGTTTTTATTATTGGTTGAAGATGTAGTTGGATTTTGCAACCAAGTTATGATTTTTATGAATTAGTTTTCTCTCAATATTATCGTATGATTTCTATGGGTTATAATAATTGCATGATTGATGTATTGCAATATGATTGAATGTTTGTTTAGTTAAGTCTAGAATTGATTGAACTCACATCCATATCTATAGCTATTTTAGGGTTTTCATCAAGCGATAACCTTGAATACGAGTAGCATGATATGACTCTAGGTTGTAGTGATACATCCTTGTAATCATATGTAGAAATTGACCTTTGTCCGAATTGTTTGCGCAATGTATTACAATTGCATTGATTAGCCTATTTCTGAAACTTAATGCTCCTAGGAATTGAACTTGATTAGCGCAAGGCGTTAGGTTATTCTTTAGGTAGATTTCACATACGCAGCCTAATGTGTGTGTTGATAACTTTGGAAATTACGGAGTATTCTTGCAATAAGGTATTCTATGGCTTTTGATGATAGCGAGATTAAATACGAATTCTATTCATATATTCATAAACTTGTTTACAATTGAAGATGAAACCTTTATCCAATATTTTCACATCCTTGATTTGCGTACTTTGTTTGCGTTGCTTTTATTTATTTCCGTTTAAATCAGAAAATCCTCGGTGTTTTATATAGGAAACCATAACAATTTGACAACCTAGACCTCTCTGTATCGATCCTTTCTTGCCCTTGCTATATTTATATTTTGAGTAGTAAGAAAGTGTAATTATATTTGTGTCGGTGACAACCCATCAAATTTTGGCGATTCTTGTTTGGGAGGCAGCGTTGTTAATTGTTTTTGGTTTCTTATTTTTGTTTTAGTTTTGTTTTACTTTTATTATTCTTTGGTTCTAACCGAGTTTTGAGAATCTCGTTTCAGGTACCAATTTCTATGGACGGAGCTTATTGGAGCAATCAATACGGGTTTCAACCTCAACAACATGAAAACTATCACCCTTATGGGGAATATAATCAAAACCAATCCATTGGTTATGGTCAATATTTCACGTACCCTTTTAGTTGTTCTCATACATTCCAACCTTCTTACGGTGGGTATGTAAGTGAGCAACCACAAAGAGGGGATGATACTTGTGCTCCTATCAATTTTTCCTCTAGTTTGGTAGATGAAATGCAACAATTTATGGCCAAAGATGGAGTCGGTTGGGACAACCCAAATGTGGAACCAAGTATCATCGACCGAATGTGCTCATAGTATGTTTGGCCCAATTTCTGATCGTAGTTATGATCATCCACCCATTCAAAGGGAATATAATTGGCCTAACAATACTGAAGTAAGTAATTCTACTTTTTCTTTGTCGAATGAGCTTTACAAACAAATGGAACACTATATTCGAATTTGGATGGAACACTCCAAGAGCTTCAAAAAGGTGTTTCCACTTTAAGACAAGGCATTGAAGAATACAAGGAGGAAATGAATAATTATGTTGAAAAAGGCGAACCTTTGGGGACTTTCGTTGATATTTGTGTAGTTAACTCAACTCTTGATCGTAATAATGATCATTCACCTATTCAAAAGGATGAGTTAGAGATTAGCAACACTAAATTCAACGACGAACAATATTATGTTGACTATGATAGTGATGATTATTATGAAAATACATTGCCTAAACCAATTCATGGTGCCATCCCCGAGGAGTTTACAATGGAGTCTTTTTTGCGATCAAGGTGAAGACGAAGAGGAATGTGATGACACTAGTGTAGCTTACTCAAGCATTGATCTTTATAACGATCAACAGCCTATTCAAAAGGTAGAGCTTGGGGATGATGCAATGAGTGTTCTAAAGAAATTCCTTATGGAAAATATTGCATCCGCAAAAGAGTATGTGCCTTACAACAAGGAGGAGTATGTTGAGAATGAGACCGTTATGACCACTATTGTGGAAGACCCAATTGAGCTTGCATATGATTGTAATGATGATGTTTATGTCGAGACTTTGGTTAAGGCAGAAACGGACGAAGAATGGTAGCAAGGTTTGATAGAGGACCATGATATACAAGAGGTGAACAATTCACTTGAGTTTTTCAAGGATGAAGAGGATTCCGTAATACAAGACATTGTGCAAGGTTTGTCTAACCCGTTGCCTATTGTTTCTTCTCCTTTACCTCTTATTGGTTTGAATGTATGTGCTTCGAGAATATTGTTGAATGACTTTGTTTCTCGTTTTCCGCCATTAGAGATACTTGATTCTCATACTATACATGTTATGGAACAAGAAACCGTGGAAGTGCTCCGACTTCTATATTCTTTATACACTTCCAAGTGTGGACAAGAATAAGTGTGGGGGAAGCTTTTATCGGTTCATAGCTTCACTTTTGCTTTATATTACTAATATTTGTGTGAAGCTAGTGTTTGCAAAACAGTTCTATGGAAGGATCCTCAACTTTTCGCATTGTTGATATATGGGGAATGAATCTTGCAAGGATATAGTCGGGCTGACGACTTTAAACCAAGAGCTAAGTGGGAGGCAACCCACCGGTTTTGTATCTCTTATCTTTTAATTTTTTTCTTTTCTTGTTTTTAGCTTTTTCTTTTTGCATATTATTTGCGGAATTTCCCACCTTGGACTTTCTTTGGACGATTCAATTTTACATTGAGGACAATGTAAAGTTTAAGTGTGGGGGAGCATTTATATGTTTGTATAGTTTGTTTTAGTTTGCTTAATGCCCTTAAAAAAAAAAAAAAAAAAATCAGAAAAATTTGTGCTTTTTGAACTCCGAAATCTAGAATTTGTGCCTTTAGGATGACACCATTAGTGGATGGAACCATTTTGAATGTAGGAGTTGAGGAACCAATTAACTAAAAGGGGACGAACATAGCTCAGAAATCAAATACCATGATAGTTGTTACCATATCTCGGAATATCACCATATCGCATTCTATTTTTATTTTTCCATATTTATCTATTGTTCTTTAAGTGCTTTGGTGGGTCACTAAAAATCGAATTGTTATTACTGCTAGGATGAAATAGAGTGATTGAGTTACTAAAAAAAAAAAAAAAAAAAAAATGAAAAAAAAAATTGAAAAAAAAAAAGACCGACCAATTAGACCAAAACGGAATAAGAATGACACTTGGGAATAGCAAAGATGTGTGAAACGTAGTCCCCGTCTCCGTCGCCTAAACAAGCGTGAATGCAGGATCCAAGGCAACTATCATGTACTTGCCGACAAGAAGCATGCGCTTGGATCTAAAAGATCTAATCATGCCGTCTTTAAAAAGAGAAATTGGATCCATTTGATCCAATCATATAAAAAAAAAGAGAAGAAATTATTATTGTGTTGAATAAAGTCACTCTTGGTTCCCTTGTATATGCCAATTGATTTGATGTAGCATTCAGCGCCAACAGCTCAATCCAATAGGCATAGGTTCATCTTGGCAGTGACCTTCAGACAGATATGGGAAACATCGAACACTTGTGAATATCCGCCAACATCTACATCTATTTCCATCTATTTCCATCTTCTTAATCTTTTCATTGTGATTGTGGTTTGTTAGTTTCTGAGTATTGTGGCTTGTTCAACTATCTAATTAGAGTTTATTTACTAATATATGAATTGAATTTGCAAGGTACCTCCTCCTGTAGTCATTTTGGATTCATTCATTGATTTGTCACAAATAGACGGAGTTTGGAATATAGGTTTTGTAGGTATATCTCTATTAAACCTTCACGAGACTATAACTCGTCCACTAGGGACACCTAGGGGTTTAAAGGCTTGTTATTTATGCTAAAATTAACCGTAGCCTCGACGTCACGGAGTTGTATGTATGTTTTTATTTTGTTTGATTTGCTCGAGGACTAGCAAAGTCTAAGTGTGGGGGAATTTGATAGGTGTAGAATACACCGTATTTTCTATGAAGAGTTTATGCTTTCTTTGCTATTTTTCATGTGAATTATGTATCTTATATTTGATTTTGAGTCTTATAGGTGTTTTGGGAGTCATTGGAGCAAAAACAAGTGGAACACGCTCAAATATTGGATTTCTTCTCATCAAGATGAAACTAGTGGCGAAAGAATGAGGTCATTCCGAAGTTGTGTGAGAAGGTTACGAGCAAAATCAATGATTAAGCTCATCGGTTCCCTGAAACAGGCAGGCTTTTGAATCGTGAAGGGCAGCCCCTATACTATTCATGGGTGCCTAGAGTCATTCTGGTCACCCCCTATCTACTTCACCAAAGTGGCTATATCCACTCACATTCCTACAGAAACCTAAAATCAAATTCAGGTTCCCAATCATTGGTCTAATCTTTCTTTCATCCCACCTGAAACCAATAGAGGAGATGGCGGCTCCAGTATAGTCATAGAAACCTAGAGTGAAATCAACTAGAGTTTGAGCAGAGAGGGAGGTGAAGTTGTTGGAGCTGAGATAGGTAACGATTGTTAGGTATGTGAGATGAACACGAATTACAGATGTGAAGATGATGTCGATTGAATCTCTGGTGGTTTATTGGCTCGAATTCAGGGCTGGATTAGTTCGAATCTGAGGAGATGTAAATAGAGTGCAAGACGATTTCTTAACTAAGGACAACACCATCAGAAAATGGCACACAACACGTTCGAGAACAGACCTGAATGAGCATGTCTTCACCAATTCAAGTTCATCCGTTAGTTGAGTGTAGTTTGATTATGAGCCATGCAATGAATTGGTATGTGGTCTAGGCAGCGGTGGTAAGGACTGAGATGGAAGAGGTTGTTTGAGGATGAATTTGAGATCGAAATGGGGATGCTGGTGCAGGGGACTGATGATTTGAATTCAGGCAAGCAAGGATAAGGTCAGTGCGGGGTTTTGTCTCAAAGCTAACAATGATGAAATTCAAAGATGGATATGGAGTTCGCGGTGTGTTTGTTAATGCACGATGAGTTAGACATTGAGTCCGTAATGAACTGAGAAGAGAGACAGAGAGCTGGAGTTCGGGTTTCTGCCAGAGAAGTGTTGCTCGATGCTGGGAGACTACGAGTTTACTGAGTTGCTTTGCAGTAGCGTGAATGAATGCAGCTATTGAGCCGGAATGAGCATTGCATGCTTGATTTGAGCTCAAGGAGAAGCTGTGTTCTGGTGGTTGCTGTCTTGTGTTGGCAATGGAACTGGTGATATGCAGCATGTCTCAGATGAGAGAATGGGTGCTGTGGTTCGAGAGGAAGTATGAGAAGTGCAAGCTGTTGACAATGGCAGCTGATGTATTGAACTGGAGTAATGTGCTGCTGGTTAGAATGGGACAGATGGTGTTGAAGATGAAGTTGCAGTTCAGTGATTGCTTGCAGTTCGAGTACAAGATGTACAAGGGTTGGCTGGTGTTAGTGGCAATGAGCTGATGGGATGAAGCGGGCTGGTCTGTAAATGCGGGTAGAGGAAGCCGGAGGTTGTGTGATGCGGTTCATGAAGGAGAAGCTACAGGTGCAGGGTCATTTGAAATAGAGATTGCAGGTATGCAAGGAAGCTGAACAAGAAGGCACAGGTGATGTTTTGGAGAAATGGCACTGCAGGTTAGAGCGCCAAAAACTTGGTAGGCCTTGGGATGTGTATAAATTTAAGCCTACTTGTAATAAACCGCAAGTGCACGGCGTCTATCGGAGACGCGGCAAGTACGGGTCGATCCACATAGAAATGGGTGTGCTTAAAGTGATCTTATGGCTTCTTAAACTGATTTCAAGAGTGGCAATGTGACAACAGGGGTTTGTTTGCCGATACGGCTAAGATGAAATGAAGTGAACCTAAACTAAGGTAAAAGACAAGTGATAAAAGGGATGCTAGAGTCTTCAAATCAGCCACTAACTTCCACTGTGTCTTTAGCTAATTACATTACTCTTGTCCTTGTAATCGAGATAGGGAGAGTGTCAAGTCTACCACTTACCTAAGGTGTTTCACCAATGGATGATTCAATCACAACTACGGTATCTTTCCCAAGTATTACCTCGTCTTTAGAGTACAACTAATCGAGGATTGATAATGATCTAATTTAGTTGAGTTGCAAAGCATCATCATCACGGGGGTATTCTAACTACAAGTGCATCCATGGCATTGGCATGCACTCAGTGAGAGCAATGTGTTGATATGCTAAGATTAATTCTATCATAGAACAAATTAAACATTCAAGAGAAATATAATCAACATGATTAACACAAAGAAAAGCTAGGGCTTCATCTCAAACCCCAAAGACTTATATTTAGAACATAATAAAGTAACAAAGAACACAAAATTAAATCTAAATGCTGCTCTGGCTAATCCAGGCATGCCCTTCTACACACCCTCACAACTCTATTTATACATGCAAGAAATTTTTTCCAAAACTCAAACCCTAATTCAATTTAAAATAGAAATTAAATGAAATAATCTCTCACCCACGTCTCTGAATCGAGTGATGGCTCCACTCAATCGTCTCTTGCTTTGATTGGGTGAAACCCTAATTCCATTTATCTCTCACATAGCCTCTAGGGTTATGAGAGAGGCTCATGAGAGACAACTAAAACTAGGGGCTGCCGCGGTTGTTGGTCAGGTGTCGGGAGAGGATGGAGTTGGTGGTATAGGTAGCTCGGTGGTGGTATGGGTGAAGAAGGAGAAGAGCAGAGCTCGCTCCTGTGATGGAGACGGAGAGAGGAAGAAAGAGAAGATGGAGAAGAGAAATGAGGTGGTCGAATAGGGTATAGGGTGTGGGAACTTCGTTGTGAGGCAGGCACAAAGAACGGACGATGGGAAGGCCTCGGCGAGTGTTGGATGAAGAGCAAAGAAATCGAACGGCTCAGGGATATAGGCATCTTTGGTGTTGAGCGGAGCATCGAGAAGTAGATGTGAGCGAAGGAGCGACCGTATGATGCATCTGGGCGAGATCTCAACGGCTCGGGATGAGCGGGTTCGATCCGGGTCGTGGGTAGCTCTAGCCCATGTCTTCCTTGTTGGGTTGCAACCGATTCGCGCGTGGGCTTTGGCTATCTGCTCCATATATGGTCGAATCCAATTCTTCGCTCTTGGCTCCTCGGTTTCCCGAGCTTTATTTATTGCCTAAAAACACAAAATTAATTAATACAAATATTTATTCTTGAAAACAAAGAAAACACGAATGCTGGGATAATATCTCGATTTCTAAGCGCAAAAGATGAGTAAAATGCCAATAAAAGGTGTATAAATATGCACTATTTAGCACTCATCACCGGGTTGAATGTATGGCAATTTCTGGAGTGCCCGAGAGCCGGAACAAAAGCCGGAGCCGAGAGTATGAAGCTTGGTGGTTTCTTTGGGTGAAGTTAGGTCTGGTGGTAATGCAGTATGTTGGATTGCAGTGGAGTAATGAGTTGCAGGAGTGGATAGTGAATACACTGGAATGGTGAAATGCAAGATCTTTGTATTGGCCGGCATTACGTGTGAGCAAATGGTTGCAAAGCTGAATTGGTAGGCCGATGCTTCAGAACAAGGGTTAGTGGTGGTGGTCCTGTTATGGCCAGTGCTACTAGTGCCTTTGGATGGATGAAGAGAAGAGAAGCTGAAACTGTGAAGAAAGTAGGGCCATTATGGTCGTGGCCCGATACTACACACCGCAAATGCACAGCCCAAGATGGCTTGTGCGGCTTGGCCTAGACCAACTCGACCAGGTCAACACTCAGAAATCGACTCGGTTCGACTGACTTAGATCTTGACCTGGTCAACTGTTAACGACCGTTAGTCAACAGTTAAGTATAACGGAATCTTGACGGAATATTCCATCAACGGAGGTGTATTTTCAGGTAGTCGGTGGCGAACTTCCGGCCGATTTCCGGTCGTAATCCCAGTTTTCCGGCGACCGTTTTTGGGCAGAATTTTCACATGGGTTTTGTCACACTTGGGCTTGGTGGACTTCTATCTTTTGGACCTTTGAAGATTAGACCTAATTTTGGAAACAAGAGAGCTATTTAAAGGAAAGACTTCTACAACTTTTGGGAGATCTTAATATGATAACTCATACTCTTGTTCTAGGGTTTAGAACCATGAAGTCTTTTCTCTTTCTTCTTGTTATGAACTCCATGAACATGAACTAAGTTTTTATTATTGGTTGAAGATGTAGTTGGATTTTGCAACCAAGTTATGATTTTTATGAATTAGTTTTCTCTCAATATTATCGTATGATTTCTACGGGTTATAATAATTGCATGATTGATGTATTGCAATATGATTGAATGTTTGTTTAGTTAAGTCTAGAATTGATTGAACTCACATCCATATCTATAGCTATTTTAGGGTTTTCATCGAGCGATAACCTTGAATACGAATAGCATGATATGACTCTAGGTTGTAGTGATACATCCTTGTAATCATATGTAGAAATTGACCTTTGTCCGAATTGTTTGCGCAATGTATTACAATTGCATTGATTAGCCTATTTCTCAAACTTAATGCTCCTAGGAATTGAACTTGATTAGCGCAGGCGTGCTAGGTTATTCTTTAGGTAGATTTCACATACGCAGTTTCTAATGTGTGTGTTGATAACTTTGGAAATTACGGAGTATTCTTGCAATAAGGTATTCTATGGCTTTTGATGATAAGCGAGATTAAATACGAATTCTATTCATATATTCATAAACTTGTTTACAATTGAAGATGAAACCTTTATCCAATATTTTCACATCCTTGATTTGCGTACTTTGTTTGCGTTGCTTTTATTTATTTCCGTTTAAATCAGAAAATCCTCGGTGTTTTATATAGGAAACCATAACAATTTGACAACCTAGACCTCTCTCGTGGATCGATCCTTTCTTGCCCTTGCTATATTTATATTTTGAGTAGTAAGAAAGTGTAATTATATTTGTGTCGGCTGACAACCGGTCAAATTCCAATCATCTTGAAGGAAACACACGAAGGAGAACATCAAGGGAAGAGGAAATTGTTCCTCCAAATACACGAGAAATATTATTGGCCGACTATGGAGGATGACGCGGCCGCTTTTGTTCAAAGTTTTCACAATTGTAAAATTCATGGAGACCTTGTTCACGCACCTTCCACCCCCTGCACTCGATAAGAAGTCCGTGGCCATTCTACAGCTGGGGACTAGACATCATCGGGAAAATCAACCCGCCTTCATCGAACCAGCACGAGTACATCATAACCGCGATGGAATACTTCACCAAATGGGTAGAAGCTATCCCAATCGCGAGGAACTACAGAGCAACCATTGCGCTTTCATTAAAGAACACATCATTTGTCGTTTCGGGTATACCTAAGCATATTATCACCGATAACGGCACTCCCTTCGCCAATAAACAGGTAATAGAGTTACTTGATGGGTATGGCATCAAACAGGTTTTCTCCACCATCTACTATCCTCAGGGGAACGGACAAGCTGAAAGTACTAACAAGACGCTGATCCGGGATCACGATCCGAACCGTACATGACAATCCTAGAGAATGGCATGACCAGTTACCAATGGCGCCGTGGGCATACCGTACGTCACCTAGAAGCTCCATTGGGGTCTCCCCATATTCACTTGTTTACGGAGCGGATGCGATTCTCCCCGCAGAAATCAAAATCCCATCAGCCAGGATTACAGCGATGACCGGGATCCATTGGGACGAGGATGAAGCCTCTAACTCTCGAATAGCGGAATTAGACACTCTGGATTCCAGGAGAAACAAAGCGGAAGAACGCACTCAGGTATACAGAATGAATTCCAGAGCATATAACAAGACTGTAAGACCATGTATTTTCAAAGTGGGAGATTTGGTCTTAAAAACGGCCAAGCATATCCAGCAAGACATGTCTGCACCGAAATTCTCACCAAAATGGGAATGTCCCTACACGGTCACCAAGGCCTACAATACATGTAGGATCATAATATCGCAACGTACAAGGCTCGCGAGATTAATGAACGACGGCGTCGCGAGGGAGTCGCAGGGAGCTAAAATAAACGACGCAATGAATAACGACGGGCAAAACATAAAGAAGACGTGAGACCTGGCGAGGGTTAAGAAGTGTCGCGAGAGTGAATGTTTGTGCATCTGCGACACTTCGCGAGACATTCCCGAAAATAAAGGGGAGCTTAGCTGTCATCCACTATGTATTACCCTATATAAAGGGCTAAATGAGTCTGTAAGAGGGAGAGATCTCTTTGGAATTGTGGAGCAAGTCATTAGGAGAGAGAAAGTTTAAGAGTGTTTTAACTTCTAAGTGTAATTCTATTTTCCTGTGTAAACACTTCATGAATTCAATCAATAAATATTCTTGATCTTACATCTTTCAAGGAATTAATTGAGCAAAATCGAGTAAGGGGTGTAGTGTGGGAAATCCTGCTACTACATATGCGCTAGAAACAGGGAGGATCATTTGTAAAGGAGAGAAAATTGCAATTAAAGTTGTTTGAATCGGGGAAAATGAGAAAGGAAAATCTTAAATTGAATGAAAAAGATATGGCATGCGGCATAGACACCGTGAGTAATGATTAGTGAATTTCATGAAAATATCGAGGAAGAATACACAAACGAGATTTTGAAGGAAAGAAGATTACTGAGATAGAGAAATAACATCACCTTTGAAGGATTGGGAAAAGCAAGAGATAACTTTTACGACGAGGAAATATCCAAAGAAAACTTGGATCACGCATCTCCACCGTAATCGCAATAAACGCGTACAAGGAAAGAGAGAAACTAGAGAACACGGTAAAAACATGGGTAGTAAATGGAGTTTTAATTGATACGAGTAGTCTCGTGAACATCATGTTTTATCACGCTTACAAAAAGATGGGATATAAAGACGAAGATATGATTTTCGCGGCGTACAATATTCAAGGTTTTGGTAAATCTATAACAAAAGTTAAAGGGGAGATAAAAATACATATTCCGTTAGGGAAATTGAAACACAGGTGACGCCGAGTGTAGTGGATATGGAATCGCCGTATAACATATTACTAGGAAGACCATGGGTACATGCAATAAAAGCGTGGCGTCGACGCTTCATCAATGTATCAAATTTCCTACACCAACCGGAGTCGGCGAGATCAAAGGAGATGCTTTGCTAAAGGAAGAACATACTATCAAAATGAAGTAAAGTGTTGCGAAGAACAAGTAAACAAGCGAAGGAGTATATCAAAGTATCGCAAAAACTAGCAAAGGTGGCTAAGAAAGAAGAAGAATTCGAGTTTACATGATAAGAGCGAAGGAAGGAAAAGGCATACCTAGCGAGATCTCGGGAGAAGAAAATGATCTTGCGAAAGAACCAAAAGGACCGACTCCTATGGGAGAACCGAAGGCCGCTTACGTCGCGGCGAACAAACCAAAGAAGTGAATATTGGAACTAAGGAAAATCCCAAGATATTAAAGATTGGAACTAGCATGGAAGCGAGATGAGGAGAAAAGAATCGTCGATCTGTTGCGAGATTATAAAGACATCTTCGCGTGGGATATGGATGAAATGCCTGGTATAGATCCGTCGATCGCTTTGTCACAAGTTAGAAATTGATAAAAATGTGAAGCCATTTAAACAAAGAATTAGAAAGATAGCAACAAAGATATCACTCTCGAGATAGAAGAAGAACTGAGAAGATGTTGGACGCAGGAATTATTAGACAAGCAAAGTACCCTGAGTGGATAGCGAATATGGTTATAGTTCCAAAGAAGAACAAGGGAATAAGGATTTGCATTGATTTCACTGATCTAAATAAAGCTTGCCCTAAAGACAGTTTTCCATTACCAGACATCCCACAGCTAGTCGAATCGGCGGCCGGGAATGAAAGAGTATCATCGCTGGACGGATATAAAGGTTACAATCAAATTCCTCTCGCTGAAGAAGACCAAGAGCACACTGCTTTCTTCGCTCCAAGAGGATTATACTGCTATACTAAAATGCCCTTTGGTTTGCGAAATGCTGGAGCAACGTATCAAAGGATGGTAGAAAAAGTATTCGCAGAATGGATACATAAAACACTAGAGGTATACGTAGATGACATGTCGGTAAAAAGTAAAAAAGCGAGAAGATCACGTGCGAGACTTGAAAGAAATTTTTGAACAAATGAGGCGTTTCAACATCAAAGTCAATCCAGAGAAATGTACCTTCGGAGTTGCGTCAGGGAAGTTCTTGGGTTACATTATATCAAAGGAAGGAATACATGTTGATCCGGAGAAAGTAAAGCGATTCGCGATATGCCGACACTGCGACGGTAAAGGATGTTCAAAAGCCGAATGGGCTATTAGCATCATTAGGAAGATTCATCTCGCGGTCATCCTGGATAAGTGTAAACACTTTTTCGGTGTTCGAAAAAAGGATCGAAATTTAAGTGGACGGACGAATGTGAAAAAGGCTTTACAAGGGATCAAAGAGCACTTAATGGATATATCCATTATGCGGAAAGCGAGAACCGGGAGAGGAATTATTAATATACCTCGCGACAACATCGCATGCCTTAAGTGCGCTTTTCACGAATGGACGCAGGAGTAGAAAAACCAATCTATTATATCGGCAAAACTTTTAATGCTAAAGAAATTATTCGAAGATTGAAAAACTAATCCTGGCGCGTTAGTCTATGCGTCGTTTAAACTTCGCATATATTTTCGAGCACATACTGTTAAAGTGGTAACGAAGGTACCAATCGAGTCGATAATGAAAAATTCAAAAGATCAGGAAGAGTCGAGAGATGGAATGCTCAAATAAGCCATTATAAACTCAAATATGAAATATTATCTTCAACCAAGTCACAAGTTGTCGCAGATTTTCTGGCAGAATTTCCTTTGGAGGAAGATGAAGCAGTGGATGAAATGATGGATGTAGAAGAAGAGCATGGAGATCCAAAAGATTTGTTAACCTGAGCCGGATCGGTGGGAAATATTAGTGGATGGATCATCCAATGGAGAAGGTAAAGGAGTGGGAATTGTTGTGATTTCGCTTGTAAGGCAATAAGTTAGCTTTCGCTTTTAGATTGGAATTTGAGTCTACCAATAATGAAACGGAGTATGAAGCTATAATACATGCTCTACGATTCGCAATAGAAATGAAACTGGAGAATGTGAGGATTACCAGTGTGACTCATGCAATTAGCAATTTGTCGATAACGTAGAAGTATGCTACAAATGATCCATCTCTACGTAAATACGGGAAGCTTGTAGAAGTGTTGTCGGACAGATACCAAAAATAAAATGGAGGCAAATATCAAGAAGAGATAATAGACTCGCAGACGCTTTTGCCTTTATATCAAGTATGATGACAGACCCAACTGCGAGGAATATCAAAATACAGACGCTACGGGCGCCATCAATTAATAAAGAGGAGGGACAAGAAGCAGATATAATGATGGTGGTAGATGAAATGCAAGGTCGCGAGGAAGACTGGAGAGTGGAACTTCACGCGTACTTAATGAAAGGCGAGGTACCAAGAAATAGATTGGAAGCACACAAGTTAAAAAGCCGGGCAACGAATTATGAATTACGAGATGGCGTGCTTTATCGACGTTCTTTTGAGGGACCCTCGCTAAGATGTCTATCAAGGAAAGAAGGAGAAACCATATTGAAGATGCTGCATAGTGGAGATGCCGGAAATCACAGCGGCGGGAGATCTCTGGCATATAAGGCAAAGACACAAGGATATTATTGGCCATATATGCATGAAGACGCGAGAGTAATATCCAGGCGCTGCGAAGATTGTCAAAGACATGGGAAGAAGATACATGCACCGGGAGCACGGTTAAATTCTTCAAGAAGTGTGTGGCCTTTTGGAAAATGGGGTTTAGACATTGTGGGACCATTCTTACCGGAACAGGACAGAAGATACTTAATCGTCGCAACAGACTACTTCACAAAATGGTCGAGGTGAAAGCGGTCCAAAGACATTCGCGATAAGGATATTTTTACTTTCATATTTGAAAATATTATATGCGAATTTGGGATTCTGCACAATTGGTATCTGATAACGGGAAGCGGTTTGAAGGGCAAAATATAGAGTTGCTACTCAATGCATTTCGAGATAAGATGTGGAAAATCAACTCCATTATATCCACAAGCTAATGGTCAAGCGGAGGCAAAAACAAAACAATTGCCGATATATTGAAGAAAAAGTTGGAAGGACACAATAGGGGATGGTGCGAACAAGTACCCAATGCGGTATGGGCCTATAATACAACTAGAAGAGAAGCCACGGGAATGTCCCCTTTTTGCTTAACTTACGGAGTGGAAGCAAGTACTCCCAACAGAGGTCGTGATTCCGACAACCAAAAAGAGGTGCAGGAGAAAATCTTAGCGCAGCAACATTCTAATCAAGTTGGATGAATTGGAAGAAAAACGAGAAAAGGCCTTGCGACACATGGAGAATTATCGAAGAAGACTGGCTAGAGAATATAACAAGCGTGTCAAAATACGTGAGTTCCAACCGGGAGACTTGGTGTTGCGAGAAACCCCAATATATCAACGAAAGTGGAGGCAAATTGGCGAGAAAATGGGATGGACCGTATATCATCAAAGAAGTAGTTGGTACAGGGGCATATAGATTGATGGATCCCGAAGGAAGAGATGTGGGACAAAAGTTGGATAGACCATGGAATAGGTTATATCTAAAGAAATATTACCCGTAAAAATGAGAGAGGGAAAAAGAATCAAGATGAAGTACTTCTTCGCAAGATATTTGCGACATTCAGTAAAATGCAGAGAAAATACGCGAAGATCTCGCGACAAGAATAACAAAAAAAGTCATGAATGACTTAACAAAACAACAAGAGATAACGAATGATTAAATGAATGAATTGGCGAATATCTCGCAAACAAAATAGCAAAGGATGAAGAATGATTGAATAAAAGAATGAAAGAATGGGACGAACCTTTATGGCGTACACCCTAGTTCGCGAATAACATTTCGTAAGAGGCAAATGTAAGACCTAAAGTGCGTCATATAAGGGGGTATCTCTCGACATGGCTTAGGGGGAAGGTTACACCGCTCCTGAAGCCTCGAGTCATGGAAATTTGGGGCCCATGAAAGCCTATCCGGAAGAGGTACCTTGGATTCCCAACTATATATGTAGGTTATACCACAGTTTGGGCGACCGAGGGTCTCTTCTTAGGAGTCGATGTATGCTCAAGGCGCCGAGGTACACGGTTGAGCCAGAGTGCCCTGATGGATGAACCTACCCCCGGCCATTCTTGGCAAGTCTTGGCATATGTTGCACTCGCCCGAAGAAAACTCCACTTAGGGTGCAGTCTCGTAACCATAAACCCTATAGGTATAAGGGACAAGAGGCTGCGAAAACAACTTGGTTGTTGTTAAGACCGGATGGGAGGAGCTAGTCTTGTATGGCCGATGTTTCGCCTCCTTGAAGGGGCAACCGGGGAGATGATAAGGGCGACGCTCTCCATTAGGGGGTGTCAAAACAGCACGCAAATGTAATAAGGCTATGTTTTCGCAAGAAAATATAGGCTCGTCATATTTGTGCAATGATCCTGCAGAGGCAATAATACTAACGCGAGGGTAAGGCGAGATCAATGGGTCTTTACACGAAAGTGTACGGACGTCCTGCGATTTCGTCGCACGACGGCAATGTCATGGGGCTATGTGTTCGCAAGGATATATAGGCCTATCATATTGTCGCAACTAAAACATCTGCGAGAGGCAAAAATACTTGGAAAATGATAAGGCAAGATCAATGGGTCTTTACATGCACGTGTAAAGACGTCCCCGCGATTTTGTCGCGATGAAAGGTGGCAGGGGAAGACCTCTACCTAGGGAGGTCTAACTTGGAAGACCACACAAAATGATAAGGCAAGGTCAATGGGCCTCTGCATGAAAATGTAAAGGCGACTGCGACTTTGTCGCAGTGAGAAGAATTAAAATCAAATCCCTGATTGGGATGGATTTACTTAATAAAAGATTCAATGAGCGAACATGCTCGCAAGGTGATCTTAACTAAGAAAGGAAGAAAGAAATATGGAAATTACTCAATCAAAAGAGTTAAGTCACTCAAACAAAAAGGAATTCTAACAAATTACAAAGAGAATTTAACTCTACGCATCTCTGCAGAGGATGGTTGAGGCTTTTCTGCGCCTTTATCGCCTTCACATCCGCCGCCTGATGGATTTTCTTCGAAATGTTTTCTTCACCTTTGTTCTCGCCAATTGCTTTGGCTTTCATCGAAATTTTTCTATTCGGATCTTCATCGACGACTTCCTTATCGAGAGAGATCTTCGCCACTTTCATATTCATAATCACTATCCGGAGCATTGGGAACTTCATCATCACTTACTTCCAAAGGATCGACATGGATAGGATCAAGAGACTTGACAGCAAAATATTATTCACAAGAACTTCCGCTTTAGGAGAGAATTGGCGAAGCAATGCCTTCTGACGATTCTTACTATCAATGTCCTTACAATAAGACATATAATCAAATCTTCGTTCTGCACGGTCGCGAGAACGAGCAAGAGACGCGGAGAGTAGTCCGTTTTCCTTGCGAATTCTAGAATAATCAGACCTGAGGGTGGAGATAGTGGAGCGAAGCTTTCTCTCAGAGTCTGCATAACAAATACACAAGATCAGAGAAAATTCTTATCGAACATTATTGGCATCTTCAGGGTAATAAAGCATTCATGGAATAAATACATAAACTAAGATAGTCAAATAATTTGACTACCTTCCTTTTTGAGAAGTAAGATGTTGAATTAAAGCTGCGAAATTATTCCCCAAGCGGTCCATGACATCATCAAATGAATCTCCCACTAAGCCTTTCAATCGAGATCGCAAATTCTTTTCATTAGAAACAAGTATGGAGTTTTCGGTCGCCAGTAGAGTTGGATTTTTCTAATTTGACACATTGTTCTTGGAATTGCTTCGCTTTTACACTCAACGTTATTCTACCCTGAATAAGTTTATCTCTCTCGGCAGTAATTTCTTCAAGTTGGCTTTTCAAAGTATGATTAGCTTGTTTGTGTTCTTCACATAACTTTTGACAAGCATTATACTGCTGCGAGTAGCTCGCCATCTTATTCAACAGAGAACGTTTCTCTTGAGAAAGAGTTCGATTCTCATCTGATAAAGTTTCCAACTCCAAATTAGTTTTAGTCAAAGCATAAGAGAGCGAGATAAGTCATTACTTAATGAGACTTGCTCTTTTATATAAATCAAAATTCTCTTTAGACAAGTTATTTATTTGATCAGCTGCATAGGTATGAAGATTATCTAAGAGATTATACTTGCTCCATCCAAGCATCTCTTTCAACTCGAACTTCTTCGCCGATAGACTCCGTTTGATATATCTCCATTATTCGTTTACGGTTTAATACTTTGAGGACGAGCAAGGGTTTGAGTTGTAAAAAAAAAAAAAAAAAAAAAAAAAAAAATGGGGGGACGGCAAGAGCATACCTTTTAATTATTCATTCTTCTTGCGAAGATTAACACGATATAGTGAGATACTGAGAAATTTTTGATTTTAAAGGTGGAGATTATTGCACTTCACACCATAACTTGGAGATCATCCTTCAGCTTATTAACCTCTTGAACTAAAGGTGCTTGTGAGATCCTCTCGGAACCAAGATGCTTACTTAAAATCTCGCAGACATTCGATTTGACAGGATCAGTAGAAGTCTTTTTGGCATCATTCACGAGATCAGAAAGGACCTTAAAGGCCACATCTATCCCCTCCAAATTCTCCATGATTAGAGGAATTTGTTCAAACAAAGAAGACGAGTCGCCCTTTGTCAAAGGAACCTCATGAGAAGAGGAGGTTTCAGGGAGAGAAGTGATCGGAGAAATAGCAGGGATATTGATAGCAGGAGAAGGTATAAGATCATTTGTAGTAGGACAGTTATAAGGAACTTGGTCTATGAGGAGTTGAGGTATAGAAATATCGTCGTTGGTAGTATTACCGGGGGAAGGGGGCACAAAATTATCTTGCGAAGATTTCGCAACGGAGATGAAGGTGTGAATGAAGGAAATGGAACGTCGGGAGTAACGGGTTTGGAGTAGCGAGGCTTTTTTGGGAGCATGACCAGTAGTTTTATCATCCCGCGAATGACAAATTAAATAAGAAACAGAGGCAACAATGTATTGTTGATATAAAATAAATGTTTCTTGAATACCTTGTCACTTGCATCTGTCTTTTTGAAGCCATAGATTTTGCTCGCGAAGTGAGCTTTGGTTGTGCGAGGGATTCTTGTTGCGAAGTGGATTTCGATGGCGAGCCCAAAGAAAGAAGAGGGTCCTTCACGATAAACTTATTTACGGGTTGGTTTTTACTAAACAACAATGGCGAAAGAAAACTACAAACTTAATCATACCGATGATTTCAACAAAGAAAGCTAATCTCAAATTTGATCAACCACAAAATCAGCCGGATGTGGCAAAATTAACAAACCGGACGCCATGAGAGTAACAACCGGTAGGGAATAGTTAAGGTGGTGAAGAAGACGATAAGAGACAACAATAAGCAAACACTTGCGTACGATGAAGAAGAAGAACACTTGCGAGACGATGAAGAAGATGAAAAGGAAAAGGAAAATTTTTCACAAGGGATGCTCCTATAAATAGATGAGAAAAATGTTATGACCGGATAACATTAAATGCACCGGTAAAAGAGGTAAATATAGACACGTGTAAGCGGTCACTGCTAAATCCAAGGAAACCTGACGGAAAGAACTTTAGTAAAATCCAAATATACAGTGTATTTCTTGATAGGCGAGGAGAAATTGCGAAACCGATTATTTTCCTCAGAATTCCCGAGACAAGAAATGGCACTTCGCATATGTATTACAAAGAAGCTTCGAACTACACAAAAGAATAGAGGCAAGTACGTACTTTTTGAGAAAAGTATTCTTTCGCTCGTTCCTTCACCAATTGAAACCAAGGAATATGACAACAATGAATTTTTCCTTCAAAATCGCTCTTCAAGCAATATTCAAGGAAAAAGAGGCAAGATGTAGGATCATAATATCGCAACGTACAAGGCTCGCGAGATTAATGAACGACGGCGTCGCGAGGGAGTCGCAGGGAGCTAAAATAAACGACGCAATGAATAACGACAGGCAAAATATAAAGAAGACGTGAGACCTGGCGAGGGTTAAGAAGTGTCACGAGAGTGAATGTTTGTGCATCTGCGACACTTCGCGAGACATTCCGAAAATAAAGGGGAGCTTAGGCTTGTCATCCACTATGTATTACCCTATATAAAGGGCTAAATGAGTCTACGTAAGAGGGAGAGATCTCTTTGGAATTGTGGAGCAAGTCATTAGGAGAGAGAAAGTTTAAGAGTGTTTTAACTTCTAAGTGTAATTCTATTTTCCTGTGTAAACACTTCATGAATTCAATCAATAAATATTCTTGATCTTACATCTTTCAAGGAATTAATTGAGCAAAATCGAGTAAGGGGTGTAGTGTGGGAAATCCTGCTACTACAATACAGGTTACTACAAGATCATTAAAGTGGACGGAGGTCGGCTGGAAGCAGTCATCAATGGAAAGTGGCTCAAGGCATATAATGCCTGACCACTATCTCGCTGTGTCAAAAATACATGCATTTATTTTCATTACATGTTTGAATCATCAATTATATTCGAGAGATGTGTCAATGAAAAACTCGTTTCACCGATCAAAAACTAATGCGAAGCTTTATTTCGCAAAGACGTTCAAAAACTTTTTGACATAAACGTCATTAACAATAAGGGAGTGCAGTCTAGAAGAGGCCGTCTAGAAGATTATAGTTCCTTGAGAGCATCATCTCCAGTCTAGCTTGATATCTTTCTGTTCTTTTCTTCAAGTCCTGCACATCCTGCTCCACCTTCTTTGATTCCGCAGCCAGAGCCTTCTCCTCTTCCAAGACAGCTTTCGCAGCAGGAACAACATTTACGAGAATACTAGCTCGATCAACCTTGATGGTATCAAGACGCTGCCGCAACCAGCCCACGTTGAACTCCATGGATTCACAGGTAGATACCATATTCTCCCACTTTTCGAGGCTTGATTCAGCAACGTTGCGGATAGAAATACTCTCCATCTCAAAGAATCATGGGAAGAAGACAATTTACTGCGGTGACCAAAGCAGAGGAACAGTGTCGGACCACGTTTCTGGTTGCGATATGGATGTACTTCCTCCATAACTTTGTGTACAAAGGCGCAAACTCCTTCCGCACCAGGAATCCACCGACATCTCGGTAGCTGGAGGATAAACATTTCATGCGAACATCGAACGAAAGACCTGCATTTGGGTATTCATAAGATGAGATACCCAAGTCAGCATCTTCGAGGTTCACAGGGGTAAACGTGTTTGAGTTTGACGGAAGAGGACTGGTTAAGTTATCATCATCGATAACCGTCACACATGTTCCGGTAGGGTATCTCTGCAAGGATGAAGGGATTATTTACCTGATCATTATGACAAGCAATGGTCCGTAAAAGGAAAAAGAGACAAATCGGTATGATCTTCTTGACTCGGAGAACACGAAAGGATTGATCATGAAGCTCGACGCAGTCGTACACGTTTAACTAAGATCCCCGGATGGTATGAAGAAGACGATCCACCGTTGTTCGACATGATGAGGAAGCGGAGTTTCATGAGAAAGCCCTATTGAAAAATCGTAAAAGGGTTCAAAACCTCTACACCTCGCATATATCTTGAGGAAACCTAAAACGATTACGGCGCCCGATATACGAGGATTCAACACCGACCAAGTCGGGCTTTCTTTGAACCCTAATCAAGAGAGCATTTGGATACGAGCGCGATTCAACCAGTGCACAGTGCAAGCACCCACGCCTGGTGATCCGGTAGAAAAGAATCCTATCCCCGACTCAAACACCCCGAGGAGAAAGACGGCTCATCAAGGCTGTGGTCATGCACGCGTGGAGGATTACCCACGGCGAAATCCCTCCAGTAGACTTCCTTTATTTTGTCTCCTTACGTTTGTATATATGTCACCATCTCATGCCTACCCCACAATGGTGTAACCATTATGTGCTAGCTAAGGGGACTTAATGTTGATGGTGGATTTTCGTTTAAGGTTAAATTTGTAAAACCTAAAAAATTATGCGCCGACATCTTGTAAAAGATAAAGCCGTTAATAAGTGTTGGATACTCCCTCACTTCGTTCACCAAGAATGGAGCATGTAGCAACAATCCCATTCTCAGTGAATACATGAAATTCCTCCAGGTTGGAGCATGTAGCAACAATCCCATCCCGTGAATTTCATATCAGCCTTGTATTTCCCGCACTCATTATCGGTGTGGCATGACGAGTGTGTTACTCTTCAGAGTAACACGAACCTCCAAGCACTATAATGAAACCATGTACGAAATACCCGCAGTGCCGACTCTCGGTGGGTTATACTAGCCCGATTGAGCCCCTCTCGGTGTGTTATACTAGCTCGATTGAGCATCCGGACTGACCAGATCAAACGGGATATGATCGCCCAGTCATCCAACTCCATAAGCATGATTGTATGACCCAGATCAATTCCATCACCCCAGCTGTATATGGGATACCCACCGCCCCTCATGGTCGGCCATTGGCCTAGCTTGCCAAAAACGTTGATACCAAGCATTATGGACGGAAAACCCTAAATTGGGGTTTGCGGCATATTACATGTGTCGCAAAACAGCCTCAACCATCCATCTTCGCATGTATAGATGGAGGGTGTGGATGTAGATTCAAAGGGCCCGAGCATGTCAACACGATCACCGAGGTCCCGCTACACACTTGACCAATCGGTCGGACCAACCATTGTTGGTCGTCCCAGATTCGTACGCCCAAAGGGAGCATGGTCACACGGCTATGAAAGCCAAAATTAGGGTTTCAAGCCATCACGAGCGTCCATCTTCTCCGACACGAATGGAGGGTCCAGAAAGTAGATTAAGCAGTCCTGGTCATACCAAAGATGACAACCGTGGGCCCGTCTATCCCCTCACTTGATCGGCCAAGGCATATCATGCCTGGCCATCCCAAACGCACGTCCAAACTTGCGTGGTCACACCTCCCAAACCGCAAACTAATCTCGACCGCTCAACTTCAGGACGATTTGAGTGGTTCGGATCACGTTTTCATGGGATAATCGAGTGTAGGCGTGAACACCAGCCTACCATCTTCACGTCAAACTAACCGTCCAAGACCGACCAAGTTAGGGTCGTCTTAGAACACGCGCCGGGAAAAGAGCATGGTGCGCGGCTTTTTGCGGCATCAAATTCCTATTGCAAAATCGATCTCAACCACTCCTCTTTCCGGTCAAATTGAGTGGCCTAGATCGCACCTTCATGGGATAGTGAGATATGGACGTGTACACCGGCATGCTATCTACACGCACGCCCATCTGGTCCTCTCCGAAATCCTTCCCATGCTTGGTTTCGACCAAGGTGAAGAGTGATGCTGCGCACCTCTTCAAAACCTAACTTCATCAACGGTCGCAGATGAGTGTCTCAAAGATCATCTCATCCGTCCAACTTCACCAGCCTGGTTATACAGCCCTGGTCAGGAGTTAATTGGTCAGTGAGGCGTCATTACCCATCACTTTACCACACCATGATGCAGTACCCGCATAAAATACACACGATACTTCACAAGTATCGACTTCCTGAATAACGCAATTATTCAATTCAGCATTACATGCTATCTTTCGTGGATCCACGATCCACACATTACGAACATCAATCATGTCACAACTGGGGGGATACATCCTTGGGGTATTGGTCTGGCAGTTTACAGCGTGCAGCGTGCAACGCGCCATCACAAGAACGTGTAGGAAGTCATGGACGGTTAGAGATGAACAGGAGAAGTGGGCAAGGCTGGTCGTGTATCACCAACGCACAACTCCACTACTCCATCACTTCACTTCCTCCACTTCCCACGAGAGACGTGAATAAGACTCAATGACTTGTATAAATAGGTTCTCCGCCCTATTTCCAAACACAAGGAAAAAACAGAGAAAAATAACAAGAAAACACCCAGAGCCTGCTTACACCAATCGTAAGCTTGTTCACTTTCCTGTTGCAAGTCATAAGCAAGTCTACACCTTCACAATCTCAACACCTTCTTCGCTTCCCTCCCTAAGATCAACCCCATCTCATTCACTTAGTGACCGAAACAAGTCCGGAACGGCCATTTCTTGGTTTAGGCCGGACTTGCAGATTGATCTCCGAATCTACAAGCACTCACCGCGCGGTATTTGTTTAGGGTTTAGATTCATTCCTCATCCACACCCCAAATTACCAAATTCTGCGGAGTAGTTTTCACCCATAAACAACCCTATATAAAGAGCCGAATGAAACGACTTAAGGGAGAGGGAGATCTTTTAGAATGGAGAGAAAGTTCTGAGGAGAGAGAAAGTCTAGTAATATTTGTATTCTTGATTTCACTTCCTTCTTGTAAAATTTCTAACTCAATTAATAAAAAGTGTATTGTTGATCTTAAAGATGTGTTGAATATTATGAATTCTTGTGAGGGATGTATTGTGGGAATTCCTGCAACTACATAATGGCGCTAGAAACAGGGATGAAGGTTGATATTGTGATTTGAAAGAATTTGGAGTAATAGGTAAAGAATTTCACATAATTTTCAACAACTCATTAAAGTTGAAAAATGACTAGAAGAAGAAATAACTCAAAACAACCAAAAACTGTTAGAAGGAGTAAGAGGCTTGCTGGTAGAGAAAGAAATGAAATGGAGGAGTCTTCAAGGATGAACATGAGAAATGATGGAGAAAATCAAATTCAACAACCAATTCAACGTACACCAGCACAAAATAGAACTATAGATTACGACAGAGTGAGTATACATACTTAGCGATCAGATTCCGTAGATGAAATGGAAGAAGAGCATCAATTAAGAAGCAATAGACGAGAGGAGAGATACCGAGAAACAATTGGAGGAATAATTCATGGAAATGAAGAGATCGAAGCGTTAGAGGTATTGAGGCAAAGAATACACGAGGAGAGGAGATTAGAAGCAGAAGAACATGCAAATTTGACAAGACAAAATCATGAGTTGAGGATGGAAAACATGAGATTGCAGAATAGAAGGTCGAGAAGCACTACAAGGTCAAGTTCAAGATCAATTAGGGGAGAAATAAGGAGAAATTCACATGTAGAAAATGTTAATGAAGATACTCGAGAGGAAGTACAAAATCCAGACGGAGAATACCGCGAAAGAAGAGAAATGATTGAAGATCGTTATATCCCACATGGAGAAACTCTCCAAAATGGACACAACAATAGAAATCGGGGGAATGGGCAACATCGGAGCAAAGTAATCAAGATGGTGAAGAAAATCAGGAAGAAGGAAGGAGAATATTACAGGGAAGAGATGTTCAAAGGAATCAACGAATAATTGAAGAGGAAATAGAGAGACATTATGCTGAACAAGCACGTTTAGCTTGCGAAAGAGAGAGGCCGAGGCGAAATGGAGGAAAATGAGCTCCAAAGAGGCGGTTAGCGCGAACAATCATGATAATCGAGAAAGAAGGCGTGAACAAAATCGCAATAATTGTAATATCAATGAAGAATATGATAGAGTACAAAGGAGAGCTGAAAGGCGGAAAAAAGAATTGAGGAGGAATGAACAAAATCGTAGAGAAGAAGATGAGAGACATAATCATGTGTGAATTCATGAAAGGGAAGATCACAGAAAAAGACAAGAAGAGGATAATGAGGAAGAAGCGAAAAATTTCGCAAAACAAGACGGACATGAGCGATGAAGAAGAGAAAAAGAATTAAAGAGGCCAATGGACCAAAATCCCGGTGTAAATGAACAAATCCTGAGAGAATTGGCGGAGATGAGAGGAATACCCCCAAAGTGCAATCTACCCGCGCTAACTAGCATTTTTGATGGAACAACTTGTGCCATTCAACATATCAAAGCTTATGTGAGATGTATGTTACAGTGGGAAAACCATGATACTGTGTTGTGCAAATATTTTGCATCAAGTTTAACGGGAGAAGCCTTAAAGTGGTTTGAAGGTTTACCCAAGAATACCATAACATCTTTCAACCATTTGCAGACTACGTTCTTAGGGGCGTATATAAGTAACAATTCCTCACGACCTGGCATTGAAGATGTATTTGGGTTAAAGCAAAGGATTGGCGAAAGTTTGAAGCATCTAACCATGAGGGGAAGACAATGTGTAGTGATATGGCTGGCCAAGTGGATGAGATATATCTCATTCTATCATTCATTAACGCTATGTTCGCAACCAATTTGTTGTACATTCAAATTTTCAGAATCAAGAATAAGATCACAATGACTGAGTTACGAGAATTTCAGGAGGAATATATTGCTCTTGAGGAAAAACAAAATGGGATGGAATCATACCAAGTTGCGAACACAAGTTCAAAAGCAGCGAATATAAGCTTATTACCTAAGTTGATAATTACAGTGGCGAGCACCTCACAAGGACAACAAGAGAGGATAATGGGTGATAGTCAGCAGAAGCTAGTAGCTATGGGAAGTCATGATCAAGAAGAATTCGAGAGAGAGAGAAATTTCTATAACCATGATGGAAATAACAAAATCCAAAGACTTGACCAGCCACAAGAAACTTATGGAGGTCAGAGGCAAAACTATCACAGAGGACAGCGAAATCACAAGGTAATATGGGAAGAAATCAAAATGCCACCTCTGAATGCTAGTGTGGAGAATATATGGGAAGCTATAATCCTGATGGAAAACATACCCGCGCCATGGAACATGGGCAGTGAACCACCTCCAAGCCACAGAAGTCATGAATTTTGCTCTTATCATCATTTCCATGGACATACAACAAATGACTGCAGAAATATAAAGAGAATCATTCTTAGAATGATAGATCAGTGAAAATTAATTCATTTTCTAGTAGGACAAACTCAGCCTCAAATATTACCACCTCCACCAGATATTCGTAGGACAAACATAGCAAAGGAAAGAGAAACATTTGTGATAGAAGTTGGAGCAAAGGCAAAGAATCTGTTTTGTCACTCTATTGTACATTCGTACAATACAATTGAAGACTTTCACGATAACACTCTCAGCAGGGTTTGCGCAAGAGATGCCGATAATAGAGAAATAATGAACATTGCGAAGACATCGCCACTGAAAGAATGGAAAAAGCAGACTATTTCTTTTACCGCAGAAGAAGTACCTGAGGGTGGAGAAATGCACGACAACCCATTAGTGGTAAGATTGGAGATTAACCCAAAACCTAGCGATGATGAAGATAATGAAGCTGAGAATTCATGGGCAATCAACAGAATTTTAATCGATACTGGAAGTTCCGTGAATATCCTTTTTTATCATACTTATAAAACTATGGGAGGGAAAGATGAAGATCTAATACCTTCAACTTACAAAATCTATGGTTTTAATGGTACTGCCAATATGCCTAAAGGGGAAGTTCATATGCGAATTCCACTGAAAGGATTGTCCTCTGAAATTATATTCTGTGTAGTCGATGTGGAATCACCATACAACGCATTGATTGGACGACCTTGGTTACATGAGATTCTAGGTGTAGCATCGACTTTCCATTAATGTATCATGTTCCCTCATCCCAGTGGTATTGGTATCATAAAAGGAGATTGGATTGAAGGAAAGAAGTGTTATGAAATTGATGTAGAATCTTGCGAAGAAAGAGCTGCGAAGAAGAAGAATTAGAAACATAACATCAAAGAAAGACAAAAAAGTGAAAGATTGATGGTAGAAGCAATAGAACAGAGAGAAGAAGAAACGCTGCGAAGCCAATGCATGCTGAAGATAAGAAGCGACGAAAATTTCACAAAAGATAAGAAAATAACAGAAAAATTCAAAAATGCAGAGGCAGAAAATAGCAGAAGTAAAAGACTTAAAGAGTGAATGTATTTGTTGATTCTCTGAATGCAAAAGTAAAATTGCGAGAAGAAAGAAAGTTGTTTGACTGATTTGTCAAAAAAAAAAAAAGTTGATATGCAGAAGATGAAAGTATATTTTATGAATAATAAAGATGAGATTGCGATATTACAAAAGAGCTGATATGCAGAAGAAGAAACAAAACAAATAAAGAATACGCGAAAATTTCGCAAAAGATAATGCCAAGAGATAATCAAATATCAATGACATACTAGAAAGGGGCGAACCTGCTATGGCGTACACCCTAGTTCGCGAAATCAAAATTTCGCAAGAGGCAAATGTAAGACCTAAAGTGCGTCATAGAAGGGGGTACCTGTTGCATGGCTCAGCGAAAAGGTTACACCACCCCTGGAACCTGAGTCATGGAGATTTGGGGTCAATAAAGCCCATCCAGGAGAGGTACCTTGGATTTTCAATCTAAGCTTATGACTTAGGTTGGACGACTGAGCGTCTCTTCTAAGGAGTCAGCATCTGATCAAGGCGCCAAGGTACACAGTTGAGCCAAGAGTGCTTGGGGAGTTTGAAGCGTCTCGGCCATTCTTGGCAAGTCTTGGCTTATGCTGCACTCGGCCCGAAGAAAACCCCACTTAGGGTGCAGTCTCGTAACCATAAGCCCTATAGGCAAAAGGGATAAGAGGCTGCGAAAACAATTGGTTGTTGTCAAGACCGGATGGGAGGAGCCAACCTTGTATGGTAGAGGTACGTCTCCTTGAAGGGACAACCAGGGGGAAGATAAGGGCGGTACCCTCCATTAGGGAGCTGATAAGTGTCTTAAAACGCAAATGTCATGAGGCTTTATTTTCGCAAGAAGATTTAGGCTCGTCATATTTGTGCAACAATCCTGAAGAGGCAATAATACAAAAGAGAAAGATAAGACGAGATCAATGGGTCAGTACATGAAAGTGTAAGGACGACCTGCAATTTCGTCGCAAGACGACAATGTCATGGGGCTTTATTTTCGCAAGAATATTTAGGCCTGTCATATTGTCGCAACAAAAATCACAAGAGAATAAAGTTAAGGCAAGATCAAGGGGTTTTTTGCATGCAAGTGCAAAGACGTCCTGCGATTTTGTCGCATTGACAAGAGGTGGAAAAATAAGACCTTTAACTAGGAAGGCAAAATAAGACCACATAAGAGAAAAAGAAAAAATGAAATCTTGGAAGAAACCAAGAAATACCTACTTGCGAAAATTCAGCAAAAACAACACAGACTGAGGCATGAATACATGTTGCTATTCAAAAGCAACTTTCTTAATCTTTCATTTGAATACAAATAACAGAGGCAAGTATGGGAATGAATAGAATAAGAACATGTTATTTGTTTCCATATGATAGATTTACGCACACATAAAATGAAAGATTGATAATATATTGATTAACCATATTGCAAAAAAGAATTGCTTTTTTAATATGTTCAGAAAGGAACAAAAAAAGGTCGAACTTGCATTTGAAGATCCAAGAAATTCGCAGCAAAAGATTACAAAGAATGAATGTACAAATATTACAAAAAGAGAAAGAAGGAAACAAAACTATTTCTTGTTTGATTATCCTTCTTCATCATCTTCATCAAATCCTTCTTCTTCTTCATCTCCATCAGATTCCTCTTCTTCACTAGCATCACTGTCAGAGATATCCAGAGGAGGCACATTCTTGGGGATTTCTTCTAAGAGGCAAGGATATGTAGAATGAGGGATACTATTATCGTCGCAGACCGTCTTAATAGTCTGATTGAGAAAAAGAGTAACATCATTCTTAAAGTTCGCAACAGTAATCTTTAGTTGACTCTTCAATCTAGAATATTTATCATTACGAGAAGAAAGATTCTTTGCGAGCTGCTCCTTCTCAGATTCAAGTTCTTTAATCCTTTTGAGAAATCTCTCTTCAGCTCCTGCGAACATATGACAATGAATCAGCAACTTAATGACAATTTATGAAAGACAAATGATCAATAAAGAAGAATAATTAACAACCTTCTCTGTCAGAAATCATATCCCTAACCAAGGCTGTGTGCTCAGCTTGAAGACTAACGTTTACACCTAAATTATTTCTGGCGTCATCTAGAACTTTCGCAGCCCAAGCGAATTCATCATCATTATTTATGAGCAGAAGGGAGCGAATTTTATTCTCTCTTTCGCTAAGTACATCATTTTTGCGGTTAGATTCATCTCGTTCAATTTGAACTTCAAGAAGAGTTTTTTGGAATTTCGCTAATGCTTGAGCACCTTATCTAGCGATGCGATATTTTCCATCTATAAGGTTACTGATCTTGGATCTTAAAGCATTAATCTCCTCTTTAGAATTGAGATAGAAACGCTTAAATTTGTTGGCTAAGCCCAAGATGGATCTATGGTCAATTTCTAGGAGGCGAAGTTTGGATCTGAGTTCATTTGTGGGAAGAGATTTAATCTTGTCATTTGAAAAACTATTTAAGGAATTATTAAGGTGTTCAAGGAGGGTATTATTATCCATAGAATTGGGGAATGAGTGAAGGAGAATGGCTTCATCAAAAAGATCATAGACGTCTGCGAAAATGATAAATTAGATGAGGGAGGATAATGAGAAAACGAAATAAAGGAAAAGTGAAAAATTTCATACCATAAAGTTGCTTATTGGCATCTTGAAGACTAGATATTTTATCCTTTTGAGTAGAAAAATCAACTTCTAATTGTTTGTTCTTATAGAGAAATGAAGGCATACCAAGACACCAAGTGAGTTTAGAAAGCTGGGAGTCACTGATCTGGAGACTCCATGAAGAGAATCATCACCATCCAGTAAAGGAGCATCGCAAATACTCGCAAGAGCTTTGCATGTACTAGAGAGACGATCATCCCCAATCCCTTGCATGGAGTCAGAGAAGATGCTAGATAGTTGTGCCATAGAAGATTCAGCTGGAAAATCTTCTCTTGCAAAAGGAGCATCAACATCATCGTTATCATCATCATCAGAACTTTTTCCAGATCGAAGATTTGAAGGAGAAGGAGAATGAACTTTTCGCTTCTTTGAAGGTGGAGCAGCAGATTTCTCCTTGCGTCGAGAACCTTTACCTTTTCCTTTGGTCTTCGCAACCTTAGAACTTTCTTCTTCTTCAACAGCTACAACACCAACCTTCGCACACAAATGAAGATAAGAAACAGAGGCAACAATATTGTTAAAAGTATAAAAGATGTTTCTTACTTCATCTGTGATGGAGCGCAGAGCAGATAAAGTGCTAGCCTTCCCAGTCCTATTATAGCTCGATCTCAGCTTTTTAATCTAAAATTTTCGCAAGAGTTAGAAAACAAGAAAGTAACAATAAATGAAAGATTATGAAGTGATCAAGATTCGAAGACATACCTCTTTCGCTTTCTCGGGCCAATTAAATACCCAAGGTTGATAAGTGGCGAGATTCGCAGGAAGCACATTTGGACCTGAAATATAAGGTCCCTTCAAAACCAGTGGAAAGACGCAACATCTGTCGTCTTTAGAGTGACGAGGAATATTATTCTTGCCAGAATGCCAATCAATGTCCTGCATAAGTATTCTATCGCTGGCAACATTTCTTTCCTCTTCAAGCGAGCACCCCAGTGAGTTTTATCATTTTTCATGTTTATTACTTCGTAATTTTCAAAGAAGCTCTCTACTGTGTACTTTTCGGTGAATATTTCTAAATCCTCAAATTCAGGATCCCTGACTTCTTTTGGGTAAAGAGATCCTTTACCAGCACCGCGGTTGGCGAATTCAAGCATTAAGCGAATACAGTCCCCACTCAATTGATAGACGGCTCGCGAGAATTTCGCATGAGCAAGAATTTCATAAAAAAAGGGAAGATTTGGATCATAAAGAGGGATAGGAAGGCCAGCGAGAATCTGACCAAGTGAAACTATGATTTCTTTATCATCACAATGATGATCAGAAAACAATTTGGCAGAAAGAATGGATTTAGATTCTTGATTGGGAATAGTGGTTAATGTAAAACCCTTGTCTTCGAGATCTTTCTGAATTCTTTCAAGAGAAGTTTCATACTTACGAACAACTGGAGGCATTTTCAGTATGGGAATGAAGAAAAAGCTAAAGAACAATTGAAATAGAAACAAGGAAATTTACAGTAGCAGGAGCGGAATTTACGGAGAAACGATGAAGAGAAGTTGCAGAAAATATAAGAAGGAAAGTAAAAAAAGAAGAAGAGAAGAGTGAGAAGAATATATATAGAGAGAAGAAGTATCGAGAAGATAAGCACATTTAATGCGAAGACTAGACGTGAACGGTTGAGAAATAACGGTTGAAAAAGACGTGTCAAGAAATGAAAGGAAGAGGAAATACGTGTAATAAATTCTGCATAAAAGTACAGAATTATGTCAATACAGAAAAGCATGGGAAAATGAACGGCTGCGGCATTTTGAAGCACTAATTCTCATGACATTCTCTCCTTCGCAGAGAATACATGAGAAGAGGCAAGATGTAGGATCAGAATATCGCAATATCTATACCTTTGCGAAACCTTTGAACAACACACTGCGAAGATGTCGCAGAGTAATTACATAAATGACGCAACAGATGACGACAGCCTAAACACAAGAAAGATGTGGAGACCTAGCGAGATTTAAGAGTGTTGCGAAATTTAAAATTTGTATACTTGCGAGAATATCGCAAGCCAGATCCGAAAATAAAGGACAGCTTAGCTGTCACCCACTATGTAATACCCTATATAAAGAGCCGAACAGGCTTAAGGGAGAGGAGATCTTTTAGAATGGAGAGAAAGTTCTGAGGAGAGAGAAAGTCTAGTAATAGTTGTATTCTTGATTTCACTTCCTTCTTGTAAAATTTCTAACTCGATTAATAAAAAGTGTGATTATTGATCTTAAAGATGTGTTGAATATTATGAATTCTTGTGAGGGATGTATTGTGGGAATTCCTGCAACTACTGATACAGACACCCGTCGCGTCAAATAGTTCGTCTTCCTCCTTCTACTTCTTTCACAACAACTAGGTTTCAAAGAGAAAATGGTTTTCAGTGCGGCTGTTTTTTTTTTCTTTTGTGAGAAAAGGAAACCCTAGTCTCCTAATACATCCTCTTAATTAACTTGCCAAAACATTTGTGATATTTCTTTCTCCAAAAATATCCGACCATTACTGCGGAATAAATATGGAAACCCAAAACTAAGGCTTCTGCTAAATAATATACTTTTTAGAATAAGGGTATTTTACAGGTTGTTGATTGAAATTGATTGATCCTTGAACATTAGTCTTTGGTACCGTTAAAGTTACTACTCTTATATTCAATCGGGCTCGCAAATTTCTATTTGTTGATTGCAAATTGAATTGAGAGATAGAGATATAAACTCTTTGATATACTTTTCTAAAGATTGAGTCTGACTGTCTAGTTGATTCTCTTGAAAGTATATTGGAGTAAATCCTCTTAGATTGCCAAACGAATTGTTGAGAGTGGTTGTTGTACCCCCGCATTTTCAATTGGTATCAGAGCAGGCAAAAACGTTTAAGACCTCATAAGTATGTGTTTGTAGCGATCTGAATATGGACAGAAGTGTTATCTCTAATAACTTACCAGTTCATAAATTACCAGATGATTTTCAAATCTTGGATTCACCTGAGAGAACTGTCACATCTAGGTCAGTATATAATCATTCTCTTAATGTACAAACTGTTGAAGTCTGGGAAACACGCCTAGAAGAATAGTTAGATGAACTTTCTGATAAAGGTGATTCAGATATTGATAGAGATGTTAATGAGGAAGTCTCAGAGTATGTTAAGATATTGGATTCGGTGGAAAAGAAGAAGATGAGAACTTCTCATATCACACCTCTTCTGATTCCTCTCTGTCGAGAAAACAAGAAATTGAGAAGATGTTACGCAGGTGTTTATGTTTCGAATCGTTCTAACGAATCGATCCTCAAGGATTCTGAGGAAAACCTACGTATGAAGTCACTTGAATGTGATAATCTTTATCAAAAGTACTTTTCGATGGAAGAGAAACTTGCAGAATCTGAAGCAAGGATTAACTCTCAAAAAAATTAGTTTTGATGACAGAGAAAGTGCTTATCTCGATCGAGAAAAAACGCCTTGAGGCTGATTTAACTGTTGCTCTTGATAAAATCAAGATGTTGGAAGATGACTTGAAAAAGTTCAATACTAGTTCAAGCAAATTAACCACTATGCTAGGAGCAAGTAAAAATCATCGTGATACACGAGGATTGGGCTATAAGGGAATAAATGCTCCAAGTATTAGCAAAGAGGTAAAATTTGTCAAGGCTAGTGATTCTTCTCAACAAAAGGTTTCCACTGATGGCAAAAGTGAAATACCTTTACCGGCAGTTAAGGTTCAAAAGAGCAAAGTATATCAACCTCCAAAGTCAGCACGTGCGGATCGAGGTAAGAACATTCCTTATGTTTGCCATTATTGCGGAAATAAAGGTCACCTGAAAAGGAGATGTCGTTTCCGTATAAGGAATGAGAAACTTCATGATGTTCTTGTTTGGGCATCACAAGAAGTTGTGAAACCAAGATCATATGTTAAGACTAATCCCCTTAACGTTACGAGTTGTAACTCGTCCAACCTTTAGGCAAAGGAATCAGTGTTGTGATAAACCTAGATTTGCCTATAAACGTCATACGAATCCTTTTCACAATCGTAATGGTTATCAAAAGGATAACTTCATAAAGACGAAGACAAGATCCGATGCTCCCAATTGGAGAAAGACTAACTTGCAAAAGAATAGTCAATCCAATTCTCTTTCGAGAATTCTGGAAGAGAGTAATGGGAAAAAGGTTTCGGTTGTTCCTAAACGCACTCAGAAGTGGATACCAAAGAAAGTCAATGATGATTTGAGTGTGAAAAGGAATGATCTCCCAGAAAATTCCATGACTATGGAGAATGCAGTATTCATGATGTTGGAACTTAACAACTTCTTTGGAAAGATGGATTTGGATGTGAAAGGTTTTAAAAGCGATCTCTTTCATGATAATCCAAAAGTCACTTGTGGTGAGCAAGACATTGTTCACCTCAACACAACTTGATTGTGTTGTAAGTACATCCTCACCAAGGAATGCCCTACTATGTATACGGTGAGGGAAGCACGAGAATTGGGGCACACAGATTATGTTCGGTAAGGCTGTAGAATTCGATTGGATTCTTCTACAAAGGTATTCTATAAAATTGAGAAATAATTGTGTTTTTATTTGCTTAGAGTACTTATAATGATCCATGTACCTTGCTTATCGTTCATTTCTACCTAACTTGATATGTGTTTAAGGTTCTTAAATGTTTGGGTTTGAAAATAGTAGTTCGGGATGTTTGGACTTCATGGTACACATAAAAAGTATGCATACCATCATTTAAAATCAAAATCCAGGGATTTTAGTATGCATACCCGTTTGCATACTGCTCCAGGTCACGAAAATTCGTTTGCAAACCGGTATGCATACTGACCTGTAGACGTCGATGTTCGGTAAACTTGTTTTGGTCGTAACTTCTTCGTCCGAACTCGGAATGACCTCATTCTTTTTGCATTATCTTCCTCTTTGAATTATCTTCAAATTGGAGATGAGAATTCTTGAATTTGGATGAGTTAAGATTGATCATTGTCCTGTCTCTTGTTTTTGAGTGTTTTGCTCCGTTTCGTCGCACTTGTTCTACTTCTCTTGGACTTGGGCACTTGTATTATTGGAGTAATCCTCTTCTAAGCTCATTTTTAGATTTTACAAGAATGATATTGGTGAATCACAAAGAAGAAAGTTCAATAATGGGCAGTAGTACGCATTGCTATGGAATTCTTGAATGTTCACAATCATTTTATGTGAACTATGGTGCATATTCGTTAATGACTTTGTATGTTCTTCTTTGTTAAGAAAATCTTTTTATACTCCTTTGGTAGCTATTATTGGAGTAAATCCGGGTGAAAAAGATTGATTCTACCCTTTAAGGACAAATCATCTTATATGTGCATTACGAGTTTGTCTTGATGTCTAGGAAACTTCTTATGAGAATTTATTCTTGTTTTTAAGAAGGATAACTAGGGTTTGGAATAGCCATTATTGTGAGTACACATAGTTATTGCCAACGTTTTCATCTTGCAATGTCTTTAGATTTATTTATTTAAATTCTAAAGTAGATTTGGAAGATGATTTTTGCAGTATTAATCTTTATGGTTTTATATATTGAAAATTGTTATGGGATATGTTGTTTACATCCGTGAACCTTGACTATCCCATACTTGTTCAAAAGTTATCTCTATTATATGTCGGTATGAAAGTATTGATGAAAGATAGAATGAACTTTTGACTATAAAAGTTGAGCCTTTTATGTCATTATTTGATGGAATAAAGGATGAACTTTTGTTTACAAAGATTAAGTCTATTATATGTCATTGTGCAAATAATGATGAAAAATAGAAAGAATCTTTGTTTATTCCGCAGTATTGGTCCTTCCATGATCCACATGTTTGTGCATATACTGTGTTGCTCCGTAAGTTCTCTTATGTTGAGCATGGCCAATTGAATCGATCATTTTCGTGGCTAATTCAATTGTGATTTTTGGATGATTTGGTTATGTCCAAAATAATCCTTCTTTTCTCATAAAAGTAAGGTCGCTCTTGTTGTTCTTTCAGGAATGACATTTTATGGGGGAGAGTTCTTTTTGAACTTGTGCTTAATTGCCAAATCTTTGTGGGGAGTGTGGATGTGGAATATTGTAAGGGTTATCTTGTATCTTTATAAACTCCTTGATGAATGCATTTAGCTTCGGCTATATTATTGCATCTAAATAAGTTGGTATGTTATTCTCTTTTGGTCATGAAGTATCTCTATGAAAATTTCATGAGGATCCCACTAGTTTTCGTACCTTTGCCAATTTATATTGAAATAAAAGGGGGAGAATTAATGTGTAGTTTCATACTACAAATACATATGGTTAACGGATCATTATGTAAGGGGGAGTGGTTTTCATGTCGAGATGAAGTATTGACTAAGGGGGACTGATACATATCACCATAGTATTGTTGTCAAAGTTGTGATACAATTGAACTTTGATGATATGTAATGATACTATGACACTGTATAACAATGATTGAGAGCATTTGTTTTCTCATTGTTATTGCTACGGATCTTCAACTACTATGATGTTGAGTTAAACACGTTTAGAATCATGGATTACTTGGAAGTGACGAATATTTCGAATTGTGTTGAAGATGCCAAGGAGATCAAGCATTTGGATAAGAAGCTACAAAGTTTTATTTATTTTGTAATCCATATGTATTGATAGTTTTGTCACTAAAATTGACAAAGGGGGAGATTGTTTGAGCACTGCTCGGTCGACCTCGCATGCGTTGTTACCTCAAGCATGTTTGTCAATGTTAGTGATCAAAACTATAAGTCTTGATTTCTAGTCTACTTATAGATGTCTCGGACTAGGACATAGATTGTATAGTTGAGCCTTAGACTTCACGGCGTTCATCATTTGAAGACGAAGAACTACTAAGGAGAGCTTGTGGAACTTCATCAACAAAAAGTATGTAGAAATTGAAACTCATTTATCACTTGGAAAGTCTATTTCTACTCTATCTCCTATATTGAGACATAAGTCATGTTACGATATAGTTTTTTATTATACAATTTGAGATTTCGAGCTGAGTTTAAACTCGCCTACATATTTCTCGGAATATGTGTTGGCAAGCTTTCGCTTCGACCAAGTTCATCTTATATTCTTGACGCAAGTCAAAATATGATCATGTGAAAATTGCCGAGTAACATCTTACATGGTTTGTGTGATACAATCATTTGATGTAGACTTGGAATGTTTCGTTATGATTATTTCAATAACTTGAAAATTGCTTTGATGCTAATAGTGTGTGAAAACGGCTATTGTCATCCTCTAAGAAAGTTTCAATGATTGAAATAAGAGTTTAGAACACTTAACCATTATTGGATATGGCATTTTGTGTACTCTTGCACATATGTAATCCATGTCCGGGAACCATAGTATGCGTACACGTACCTGTTGGCTTGAGAAATCCGGGAACCTAAGTATGCGCACCCGTTCGCGTACTGGCATAAGGTTCATGTCCGAATATTTCTGTTGGGATTGGAAGTACGCGTACCCGTTTGCATACTGGCGAAACCCAATCTTGGTCCGGGTATTTCAAGTATGCGTCCCCGTTTGCATACTTGAAGGTTAAAGTTCTAAAATCGGTTGTGTACATGAACTTAAACATTTATATAATAAGAAATGCATATCTTTGCAAACTGTGGCTATAATGTTCATGAATTGATTCGAGTGAATCAAACCGATTTTGCTTCAATTGTGTTCTTGTATACTTCTATGAGAATATATCAATTGAATAACTCTTTAACTAGTTTCATTTGAGTCATTTGAACTAGTTATGGTTAAGATGAATAAAGTTGATATGAGAGTGTTCATATGGCTAACCTCGGTTAACTATTGTTGAGCCAACATGGTGTACAAGTTTAGGTACGGTTACATAAACCTAAATGAGGGTACATTTCATTTGTGTGTAACAAGCTAAGTTCGATCTAACGGTGAATATTGAATGCTTTGTTACCAAGGTAACTTAGATTGCAAACCCTGATTTGAAAACTATATAAAGGAGAACTCTAGCAATTGGGAAACCTAATCCCCACACTTCAGTGTGTTACTAGTTGCATAACTAGAGTCGATTCTCCTTTAACCTTAGGTTTCTCACGAGACCCTGTAGGTTAACGACTTGAAGACTTCATTTGGATTGTGAAGCCAGACCCAACTATTTTCTCTGTAGTTGCGTGTTCTGATCTTTCCTGATTCTATCGTCTGAGTATTAACTTCTCTAAGATTTGCTCGAGATTTAATCTCAGATAGGCAAGATAAAAAGTAATCGCAAACACCTTCGTCTCATCGTTTGTGATTCCATAATATCTAGTTTCTCTTCCATACGATTTAGATTATTGTGAGGTAATTGATAATACTATGCTGTTCTTCGGAAATATAAGACCTGTTTATCAATTGGCCATGTTCACCTTGATTTATCAAAAGACAGAACAAAACTCATAGGTATTTTTGTGGGAGACAGACTTATCTATTCCAATAGACTTTTGTGTGTGAGACAAATTTGTTTATCAAGTCTTCGACTTTGGGTCGTAGCAACTCTTAGTTGTAGGTGAGATCATGTAAGGGAATCAAGTGCGTAGTATCCACTGGGATCAGAGACGTAAGGAACGCAACTGTACCTTGAATCAGTGAGATTCATTAGGGTTCAACTATAGTCCGGTCTGAAGTTCATTGGTAGTAGTCTAGTGTCTGTAGCAGCTAAATACAGTGTGGTGTTCAAAGATAGACAAGGTCTCGGGGTTTTTCTGCATTTGCATTTTTCCTCGCAACAAAATTCTGGTGTCTGTGTTATTTCTTTTCCGCATTATATTTTGTTATATAATTGAAATATCACAGGTTGTGAGTTGTATCGATCAATTAGGAAATCCAACCTTTGGTTGTTGATTGAAATTGATTGATCCTTGAACATTGTTCTTTGGTACCGTTCAAGTTACTACTCTTATATTCAATCGGGCTCGCAAATTTCTATTTGTTGATTGCAGATTGAATTAAGAGATATAGATATAAACTCTTTGATATACTTTTCTAAAGATTGAGTCTGACTGTCTAGTTGATTCTCTTTAAAGTATATTGGAGTAAGTCCTCTTAGATTGCCAAACGAATTGTTGGGTGTGGTTGTTATACCCCCGTATTTTCAAAAAGGATGCTTATATGTGGAAGATAATGCCAAAAAGAGACAGACCTGGCAAACCTTTCAAATTTATAAATGGATGTGGGGTGAAGCTTCAACATCTCAGTAAAATACCGGCTTGAAAAGTACTGCATACTTAAGAAACTGGACATTGATGCAGAACTATTTCCACTGGGATAATCCACTACCAACCTCTAAGAAACCAAGAATAGATGATTTAGATTTGAACCTATCGAGAGTATTGGTAGTCAGGCAGAAACAAGAGAGATTGAGGTTATTGAGCCAGAAAGATCTTTCAAGGAATTTCCTCATTAATGGTTTAAAGGTGAATCCTCCTCCAACAATGTTGCTGGTCCAAGTGAAAATCAACATGGTGATAATATTGAAGAAAATTCCGATTAAATCCAAATCACAAACAAAGCTAAATCTCAGTTGTATCCATGTACAAAAGCCATCGATCCTATGAGCTCTAATTTCTGTTTTTGCATGTTCTTGTTTATTGGCTTTGCTTTGTTTTCTGCTTTACTGTTTTCTGCTTTTAGTTGTTGTAATTTAGGTTTCATTTCCAGTTCTTGTAATCTTCTATCAGTAGATGTTATATTTGTATCTTTTAGTAGTTTCTTTTCTGTCTTTAAGTTTAATCTGCACTTAGGTTGTAATATCAATTACTTTCTGTCCAGTTCAGTGTGTTGTTATCTTTGCCAATCGTCTTTGTCATTATCTTTCATTTACAGTTCCTATTAATCCGGTTGTGTTGTTATTCCTTATTGTGCCAGTTTACATTTCCTAATTTGTTTAAATTTTTATATCCTATCCAATCTTGCTTCTCTGCATTTTAACTCTTCTAAAATAAATTGTTTTCTCTCTTTTAGATTGAATAGGTGCATAATTTATTTTTTAAGAGATTTTTCTTTTGTTGAGGCTGAAGATCTTTTGGTTGTATTCTGACAAATTATTACAATATGCCTTGTTTTTTAGGTTGATGAACAATGATTCCAGTGTAGTTAGAATAATCCATCAATTTTTCCCTCTCTCATTCTACTTGAATTTTTATATTTTGTTCAACTGCCTTTGTGGTGCTCCTGGTGGTGTTGGTTCTTTTAGCTTTGTAATAGCTGTTTTACTAATATGTACTTTCTTAAGTACTATAAAATTAGTTATGAAGCTTATAGCGTGGAATGTCCAAGGAATTGGGACACCAATCATTAAGGACCATTTAAACCACCTTTGTCATCTGCACAAGCCGGATATACTTTTATTATCCGAAACAAAGGCTTCGTTCGGGAGAATGGACTTGGTGTTAAAAAAATCTAGTTTTCATGATTGGTTTATTGTTTCGTCGATAGGAATCGCTAAGACTTTAGCAATAGCCGGGCATAATAACATAGAATTAAAATTAATCTCTGCATATTTAAATGTTTGCCACTTTAGGGAAAATAACAATGAAAAAGAAATAAAAATTATATACTTGTGTATATGGTGCGGTTGATGCTGATGAAAAAATTGCCCAATGGATACATATTTCAGACGTGACCAAACATATTCAAAAACCATGGGTTCTAATTGGAGATTTGGACATCATCCTGGATCAGGATGAAAAACAAGGTGGAAACAATTCGAGATTAAGCAGTAAAGCCTTTGTTACGCAAGTTATTGATTCTATGTGCCTTCAAGATGCGGGATTTGAAGGAGCTACATTTACTTGGTCAAAAAACAAAAAAGGAGAAGTCAATATATGCGAAAGGATTGATAGAGCGTTGGTATCTTACCAATGGATACAAATATTCCTGGATACAAACGTAAGTCATCTAGCCAGAGTAGGATCTGACCACTCCCCTCTACTCTTTGATACAAACCCAGAAACAAAAAATCTTCAAAAACCCATTAGATGCATTAGATCCTGGCTATCTCACCCTACATTAACCACAATTGTGGTGGCTTCTTGGAAACTTCACTCTACGGATTCCTCAGATAGGAAGTTATCAACAAACCTAAAAGCGCTATCTTCGGACATAGCTCATTGGAATTCAGATGTTTTCGGTAATATTCACAAAAACATAAAGAAACTTTATGAACATATACAAAAATAAAAGCTCTTTACAGGAAATTGGTGGGGAGCTGAGAAACAAGCTGTTCTCCAACACCTTTCTGAATCACGACGCCTAATCTATGGAAAAAGAAATTTCCTCGTTTGGCGTTAGCATCATACCTACAAAAATAATTATGAAGTTTTTGCAAAAGATCAACAAACTCTTCACTTAGTTCTCCTAAAGAAGAAAAAGCTAGAGCTTTGAAACCATAACCATGCGAGACACATGTGTCTAAGTATTTGTTACGCTTGCGGGTTACCGCATTGTCCACCGCTTGCCCCGGGCAGAGTATGAGCACAAACACCGGTGAAAGGGGATACACCAGTGACATAAAAACACGTGTCACGACCACTATCCCAACTCGTACACTAATAAATCTGCCGGTCGCAATGCCTTCCCGTTAGGTGAAATAACCACAAATCAGAAATTTCTCATCTAATATAGATATCCCCAAAAACCTACCAGTTGAACTTGGAAAATGGTACGAAATCGAAATGATTATTACCATTAACTCTCTAGAGATAATTTTTTAAAATAATATGATCAGAACATAGAATATTTCCATGCCTCGGCCAAAAGTAAGAAGAAAATAAATACAATTCACACCATTCGTGATCTTTTAGGCCTTTGGGTTTCAGACCATGACCAAATCAATTCTCTCCTTATCAATCATTTCACCCAAATTGCTCTACACAAATGACTAACTATATCATTGATTTATAAGAGACAATCAAGCCGTGTATTTCAGATTCAGAAATTTTTTCTCTAGTTCAAATCCCATCTAAAGAAGAAATTTGGTCCACACTTTCCAATATGAACCCTTGGGGGTCCAAGCCGGACGGTTCGAACCGGGTTTCTTCAAGGCTAGCTGGGAAATCATGGGTCCGGGTATAATTCATTTTATTCAAGAATTATGTAGGATAGGGGAGATGGTGCAAGAGTTTAATCACTCGTATATTACTTTTATTCCAAAAACTTATACTCCACAAACTCCGACGGATTTTAGACCAATCGGTCACCGACAACATGATGATCGCCCATGAACTCCAACACTCGATGAAAACTTCCAAAGCTAAAAAAGTTTTTTAGCTTTAAAGATAGATCTTTCTAAAGCTTTTGATAGGGTGGAGTGACCGTTTATCAGGAAAGCCATAACTTCTTTAGGCTTTTGTGACGCCTGGGTTAAACTCATTTCACAATGCATTTCCACTACATCTTCGTTCTTCTTAATGGATCCCCAGGCCCTTTTTCCACTTCTAGAGGAAGTAGACATGGTGATCCCCTATCCCCTTACCTCTTTCTTATCTGCATGGAGATCTTATCAAGACTCCTTGAAAAAGCAACAGATGATAAAAAAATCTCAGAGATTAAAATAAATAAACATACGTGGGAGAAGCAAAAAATTTACTAGATATTTTATATACTTCCGGAGAAATCACGGGACAAATGGTAAACCTCCGAAAATCTGGAATCTATTTTAGCCCTAAGATTCATCCAAGACATGGAAAATAATAGCGAAGATCCTAAAAGTTCCCTTGATGACAAAGAAAAATAGATATCTTGGCACACCTCTTTTCTTTGATGGAAACGGGAAGTAAAACCTTGAACCCCTTCCCCATCGATACTATGCGACTTTGCAAGGTTGGAAAACAAAACTTCTATCTCAAGAGGGTAGGACAGTCCTAATTCAATCCATCCTCCAAGCTTATCCAACTTACCAAATGCAAGTTCTAACTCTTCCTAAAGAAACTCTAGATCAAGTAGATAGAATACAAAGAGATTTTTGGTGGAATAAAGATGAGACAAAAGGAAAAGGAGATTATATAAAAGCGTGGATTAGCATGTGCAAGCCAAAATCGCAAGGGGGGTCTAGGTATCAAAAATCCTCATGAATTCAACATAACTATCCTAACGAAGTTGGAAAGTAGGCTAATGATAGACAAGGATCAATGGGTGAAACTACTCGAAGCAAAATATTTCCAAAACTCTAATCCCATGGAACCTACAAGAAACTATGAAATTTCCAGGATTTGGACAAGTATATAAAAAGGACTAAGTATTATTAAGGATATTTTGTTTGGAAAGTGAAAAATTGAGCTAACACAAAGATATTGGAAGACATTTGGATCCCCAATTCAGATAAACTCCAAAGGCCAAGCGATAAATAAGATCTGTTAGGGCAAGTCTTATGGTGGAATCCATCCATCTTCCATCTTCCACGCCACCTCAGCACTTGGAACTGTGGATGGAAGCGCAAGTGTAATGGTGGAATAGTAGAAACGCTATTCTTAATGGAGCTACGCCATTCTTATTTGCGTTTTTTTTCTCAGCCGTTAGATTCTCAACAACTCAGTTTAAATCTACGGATAAAAAAAACGCTATTCTTATTAGCGTTTTTTGTCTTTTAGCGCTATTCTTAATAGCGTTTTACGCTATTCTTATTAGCGTTTCTATGGATTCCACGGACCATTCCACCAAATCATGGAACCCTGCTTGGATTTTCTGTGGAAGACCCCAACTTGGAAGCCATTAGACTTGACATTCCATGGAGTTTCCACACTTGGAATAGGTTGGATTCCACCATAAGACTTGCTCTTACCGGAAAAAGTCCAAGAACTTATAAATTCTGAAGGAGTTTGGGACAATGAGAAATTGGAGAATCATTTTTTTCCAAAAATAAAAGAAAAAATTCTAGCTATTTCACCAAATAAAGGAGAAGCAGATAAAACTAGATGGAAACATCATCAATCAGGAGCTTTTTCGGCGAAAAACATATACAAGTTCATAATTAACCAAAATCGGGAAAATGAGAATAACATTGATTTTCCTTGGAAAAAGCTTGGGAAAATGCAAGTAATTCCAAGAATTAAACTGTTGTTTGGAAAATATATCAGAAGGTTCTTCCTACGACGAGTAGACTAGCAACTCATAACCCGAAACAACATCATTTATTCGTAAATTGTCCTTCTCTAGATCCATATGGTTTGGTTGTTCTTTAGACGCACTAAACTCCCGCATCCAAACGAATTCAATCACCTCTTGGATAGAAAAATGGATTACAGATGCAAATTTTTCGCAATTTAGTGAAAAAAATTGCAACAATCTTATGGTTCATTTGGAAGTACAGATGCGAAGTGGTTTTTGGAAATATCATCCCAAATCCAACAGTTTTAGTCGAAAAAATTAAGAAATTTACTATCTCTTCGGATATCAAGGACAAAATAACAATTTACTATCTCTTCGAATATCAAGGACAAAATAACAACACATTGCGTCCAGAAAGTGAAGAGTATTAAAACTTCTTGGTCCAATATAAAGACGGATTGGATAATATTCATAGATGCTTCATATAAAAAAGAAAATTTATCAATGGGATATGCTTACATTCTGTACTCAGTATACCAAGAAGCTTTCATGCGGGTTCAGAATGAGCATCTTCAGCACTCTATGCAGAAGCGAAAGCTCTCCTAAAGGTGGTAAAATGATTAGAAGAAAATTTATTGTCTAGCGTATCTATTGTAACAGATCAGAAAATTCTAGCGGATTCTATTATCAACAAAGACGAGGATACTTCTTGGTTAGCGAGAAAATACTATTGAAGAAAAAGGGGTAATTTGCGTTACCTCCCCTGGCAAGATCGCTAATTTGAGTTACCTCCCCATGGAGATTAAATTAGCAAAACCTCATTTGGTTACGTACTCCGTCCAAGGCCAGTTAACTGAGCCACCAGCTATATAGAGATGTCAGAGAAAAAAAATTGGTCAACTACCCAAAATATCCTCAACTTATCCGGTTCATTAAACCGGAAACAAAAGACACCCGATCACATAACCTCTGCTCACGGTTTCATATTCACTTCCAAATTCATCGAATCCAAAACCAAAATAATCATAGCCATCGCCGCGTCTCTCTTCAATCCTTTACAAACCCCAACTTCGATCACATCTTCTTAACAACAACCATCAACAGATCCCATTATTTCTCCCCATCTTCTATCTAATTTATCCCCTCCCAGAAAACCATGTCAAGATCTTCATAACTGCATCGAACAACGCTATCAAACAATTAAATTTTTCTGAATCTTCTTCAATTTCTTATTTTTGACAATGACAGCAGCTTGAGTTTCATACTTTGTTATTTCTGGGACCTTTAATTTGGCTGGTCCTTTAATGTCCATACTGTTAAATAGTACCACATCGCCTAGGGCAACCTAGGGCCCATGCTTAATAAGCCTCGGGAAATCCTAACCTTGCAAGCCGGTTTTCGAGGTTAGTTAGGCCCGTGGATTTCTAACATGGTATCAGAGCCAGACCCCTCTCAACGTTAACCATGTGTCCGTGTTTCCGTACCCCTCCGTATTACCGCCAGTGTGCGTCCATGGTTTCCGTACCACTCCGTATCCCCGCCAGTGTGTCCGTGGCTTCCGTGCCACTTCGTTTGTGTAGCCCTAGTCGTTGAGGGGGGGTACTAAATAGTACCACATCGCCTAGGGCAACCTAGGGCCCATGCTTAATAATCCTCGGGAAATCCTAACCTTGCAAGCCGGTTTTTGAGGTTAATTAGGCCCGTGGATTTCTAACACATACCATGGCTTCTCGCATAATAAAGATATGCTAACTGTACAAAGCTATAAAACTGCACAAACAAATTACAAAAACGAAAAAAAAACAACTTAGATTTCTGGATTCAATTTTTCAAAACCAAATAAATTTTATTAGTGGTAAAAATTAATTTTTATCAGTACCTTATATCTGGTTCTTCCATTCACAATTGCAGTTGGGAAGTAACTTGCTACATCTCTTACAGCTGTTCTCATCTGTTTAATTACAAGCAAATTAGATTTTAGGGAAAGACATGTAGACAAGGGAGGCTTATTGGTGTTTAAGACAGAGACTGAGACTCACCGATTCAGACATAAAAGTACGATCAGGATTGTCAACAATTAGAGAAAGAGTACCATCATAATCCGAAAACATTACAATTTGTTTTTGGATCCCATCAATTCTCAACCATCTTCTATCTAAGTTATTCTCTCCCTGAAAACCCATGTCAAGATCTTAATAACTGCATCGAACAACACCATCAATCCATTCAAATTTGTCTGAATCTTCTTCAATTTCATGATTTTGACGATGGCATCAGCTTGAGTTTCTTTGCTCGAGATCTCTGTATCAACAGTTTCTTCTCTGGATTAATTTCACAGATCCGTTTTCTCTTGATTTCAGGTGCAGTAGGAGAAAGAAAGAGACGAGATGGAACTTGGGTATAAACCAATTGGTTGAAGCCATGAACAGATGGGGAAGAAATTACTTACTCCGTTCTTGCCGTTATAGCCATGAACAGTTGGTATAAATTTATTTGTTGGAGGGTATTTTAGGTAAGAAATGTGACACGTAATCGTTTTTTCCACGTGTGTATAACTAGTGACTCAGCTAACTAGGAACTGGACGGAACATATAACGAAAGGAGTCCATGGGGGAGGTAATTCAAATTAGCGATCTTGCTAGGGAGGTAACGCAAATTACCCCGAAGAAAACCTATTACTACTTTAGGAAATCTTCCTTAAACTCAAGTTAGATATATAAGCAGAGATCACAATGCAGCAGCGGACTCGGTTGCAAAAGAAGCGAGGATCAGGAAAATTCAACACAGGTCTATGCATATACACTAAAGAATTCAAAAAGCAAGCATTACTTCTAATATTTTTGATATAAATGAAATTGTAAACTTATTGTATTACATAGTTTAATTAATATATTACTAACCTTTTCATAAAAAATAAAAAAAAACTAGCAGTGCATGGCTAAACATGCATGAACAATGGTTATAAACCTGAATCTTTTTGGGCTTCTCATTATAAGAAAAAATACATATGTTAGAGCACTGCTAGGTTGAACTCACAAGTTTTTATAGCTAAAGCTTGCTGTCAATGTTAGATGCAAAAAAAAAAAAAAAAAAAAAAAAAAAAAAATCTTGATTTCTAGTCTACTAAAGTCAAGTCTCGGACTAGGATTAGAGTATGGTAGTTGAATATCAGACACCACTGAATAACCCTCGAAGATTGAACACTGAAGATCAAACGAAGACATTTGGAGAACTTCCTTGACAAAGAGGTATGTGAAGACTGGACCATCTTATTGACTCACGACATTATGATTCTATCTGTATGAGACTATGTCATATGATTTTTTAGTAGATTTAATATTGCAAAGAAGAAATTTCGAGTCAAGCTTGTCGTTTTAAATATCTTGAAATATGATTCAAGCAATGGATGTTCATAGATCCTTAACAATCATAGTTAATAACAATTTATTGTTCAAGAAGTATTTTTGTTTCAATTTGATCATTTGGAAAATGCCCAAGCAATGATATTTCACATATATAGCGATTGGGAATGTTTTAAAACATTGAAACAACGTTTTCAGAACTATTGAGATTTCGGACACATGGTAGGTACTCATACCCATTACGCGTACCCTAGTCAACTGAGTTCCGGAATATAGGTAGGTAAGCATACCTAGTACGCGTACCCTAAGGTTCCTAATTTGTATAAAGGGTGGAGGTACGCATACCCAGTACACGTACCCCAATGGCCTGAGTTCGTGAATAACTTAGGGTATGCAGACCCAGTACGCATCCCCTATGAAATGATGAGGGTACCCAAGTACACCATAATATTTTCGATATCAACCTATAAGTCTGATACCTTGTGTGATCGTCTATGGACAAAGTCGAGACAATACAACAACAAGGTAATCACTTGATAATATTTAAGGTACAAGACCAATACTATATGATCAATATCAAGTGTCTTGGATTAACTTCGTATAGTTATGCGTAGTTCAATCAATTAGATAATCCAACCTTTGGTTGTTTATATAAATTGATTGACACTTGAACATTGGTCTTTGGTACCGTTCAAGTTGTTTCTCATATTAATCAGGCTCGCAGATTTCTATCTGTTTGATTTGCTGATTACTTTGAGAAACAGAGATATAACTCTTGGATATATTTTCCTTGATTGAGTCTGACTGTCTAGTTGATTCTCTTGGAATTATATTGGAGTTAGTCCATACAAATTGCCTAAACGAAATATTGGGTGTGGTTGTTGTACCCCGCTTTTACAAATCTGACACTATAAATGGATCCCTAGTCTTAAAATATCTTGGTCTCAAATGGGCTTGCCCATTAATTCAAATCTAACACTTGACTGCAACCATAAGTGGAATTCAACCTTGCTTCATTTTTATATTCTCTCTCATGTAGTTTTTTGAAATTCCGAACATTAATCTATTTCTTAACAATTAAGGCTTACTAAATAAAGATAAAATGAGGTGACTTTTAATTAGGGACAGAAACTACTTTGTCAAATCAATGAATGATGAATCAAATGACTCATAAACGAGTTAGCTAGTCCAGACCTTTCTACAACTTTCTGTAAAAAAAACTTTGGAATCTAAACATCATCGAAAGATTAAGCGTGATGTATTGGAATAATTAAACGATGCTTTATCAGTAAACATCAAACTTTGTAGATTCATATGGATAACTTCCTTTAGATATGTGTGTTCTGGGGCGTCAAATGAAACTATCCTTGTCCGTCTAAATGTACATGTTAATGTTACATTCAAACACTAGTATAAATTTTGGAGTAAGAATAAAATACATAGCATTTCAATTTAATTTGCAGTTACTAAGTGCCGATTCATTTAGAAAGAAAGGTGCAATAGGATTAAAAATCCTCTCCTACAATACAAAGACATATTCATTACTGGAACCCTAGGCATGAAACTCAATCTTAGGCTCCTAATAATAATAGCATGATATCAATGATCTTAACTACTACTAACCATTTTGGATTCAACCAACATAAAATGAACTAAAAATAAACATTGACGCCTCCTAGAAAAATCCTGAAACTAATGTTGGTTTTTTGCTCCTTTTTTATAATCATATAGGGTATTTCGAGGAGCTCGTTTGGACCAGGTATCTCAACCTCGGTAGAAGAGGCAAAAGAAATAACTGCTTAAAAGTTGTGAAATAAGCTAAGGACAATGAGCTTAGAAATAAACATTGACGCCTCCTAGAAAAATCCTGAAACTAATGTTGGTTTTGTGCTCCTATTTTATAATCATATAGGGTCTTTCGAGGGAGCTCTGGCTGGACCAGGTATCTCAACCTCGGTAGAAGAGGCAAAAGAAATAACTGCTTAAAAAGTTGTGAAATAATCTAAGGACAAGGAGCTTAAAAACTTCAACATCGAATGGGGGTTGTAAAAGAGTCATCAATTATCTCAACAACATCATTGGTGAAATTCAATGGCAATGTGAATCCATGCTCAATAAAACAACAAAAAACAGTTTTAAATTGTAATAATTTTTCGGGTTTTTATTCCTACACAAGCTAATAAAGAAGCTGACTCTCTATAACAAAAAAAAAAAAACAGTTTTATATTGTAATAGCTTTTCGAGTTTTAATTTTATTCCTATAAAAGTTAACAAAGAAGCCGACTCTCTGGCTAAAACAACTATATCTACAATTTATTAATTGATTGAAGTAATAATTCTCCTTTTTATATTGAACTTAATTAATATTTTAATAGATAGATCCAATGTTAGATTGAATCATCTTATATTAGATAACTATACTGATAATATTGTAACTCGTTTGATTGGAAGTTTTGGATAGTTGTTCTATTTTATCTTATATTAACAATAACAATAACAAAAATAAATAAATTATCTAAACAGAAAACCTAGAATAATGGCTACGGGATAACTTGAATTACTACATAATAACCGTCAATTCTATGTCGTGCGAGGCGCAATGCGAGAATAGATGCCCGCACTACGCAACGTGCACCTTGGAAGGCACCTTGCTTGCCTTTGACAACATATTACTAAAAATGAAGTCATTGTATGCCTTGGGAACATGTTGACGAGGTGAGGCACATGTTGACGAATCGTGTGCCTTGGGCGCCATAGACCTCCACGACTTTTATCAATGTGGTTGGAAAGTATGATCATATGGATAGCATAACATGGTCCCCTTAGGCCAAGCACTATAATAGCATGTTTCGCTTAGCTTTAGCTTAATTATAACGAAAGACAAGTATCATGGGGCACCACTTGGTTTTAATGTTGTGAATTCGCTTAACTTAACTAGCGAGTGGAACAAATCTATTCCTCGTTTAAGCTAGGCAATGGGTCATGAAAGCTTTTACAAAAACTGATGGTTTTCGACGAAACTTAGTTTCTGTATACAATTCTTTAAAATAACACCCAAATTTTAGGAATTTCTCTATTTATCTGAAATATCGGATATAAAAAACAACATAGGGAAAACTTTACAATTTGAATGGAAACCGATTTTCCGTCTAGTAACTAAGCTAAGCCATTTTTTCATAGTGAGGTACAACTTAATTTTATTTTTGTTTGGCTTCATTCAAGCTATAGCCAAACTATACTTCTTGGCCTCATATAAGAGCAGTTCCTATGGCATGAACAAATCATAGATTTGTTCATTTTGATCCCACTATGGACTCAACAAACATGAAAAACGGATGGGAAAACCAACAAATTTGTTGGTTTGTTGAGTGAGATGGAAGAACAGACGTGCGCTTGATGGAACATTGAGAGGTTGAGGCATACTCGCTGGCGTGTGATCCAGAAATGCTGGCGTGTATATCAAACTCGCCAGTTTTTCCATCACACGCCAGCGTCTCTGGTGAACCCTCCCGCGTTTTTCCCAAAACCGCCAACGGCTAAATCTGAACGGATGAAAACTCTTATGATCCAACGACTATAATTTTGAGTTCTATAAATACTCCTCATTTAAACTCCAAATTCACACATTCTTCACTCTCAAATCATCTACAAAAATGCCTCTCAGAGTTCGTGGTGTTAGATTCACTCAACAAGAGGATTTAACTATTTGTAGATCCTTTATTTTTCACACACAAGATGATGTCGGTGGGAATATAGCTGAATCAACGTTGTGTTTCTGGGAGAAAGTTTATAGAATGTTTGCCCCTGAAACGGGGAACATTAATGGGCGTGATTCTTGCGTATTTTCACATCGTTTTAGTTTAATTAGTCGTCATGTATCGGAATTCGTCGTTGTACTAGTGGAGAATCACAAAAATAAACTCAACGGTGAAGCTGTACATGAAGTGGAACCAAGAACACTAGCGGTGTGGGCAGTATCTCACGGCAGGCGTCCTTTCGACTTCCAAGCTTGTTTCAACATTCTTAGGTTTCTCAACAGATACGATCCCGAAATCGTCCTAGGAATTCCACCACCCGACGAGAATTGACGCTATGTAGTAGTTGTTTTAATCTAATGTATTTATTTTATTCTCATGTATGATGTGGTTGTTTAATCCAATGAAATATGTTTTTATTTATGATATTGATGGGTGCAATGTTTAGTCCAAGAAAAATTTAAATTAGTTATGATATTAATGGTGCAAATGTGAAGACATCCACATGTTTGGTTTAGATAAGCGTAATAACACAAAATAAACAACAAACTAAATAACATAACCACAATGAATCGATTTTTCCTTCAACTTTAATCAGCCCAATCCATCAACAAACACCTAGGACATTTCCAGAAATGCCTTCCATATGTGTCTTCTTCAGTAGAACTGCACAAATGCAAAAAAGTCATGCAACCGAGATTTGAGCATCCATTGATTCTCTGTGGACAATGTTTGTATTCTTGATCTCCATCTCCACAATGCTTGCACTGTAATAACTTCTTCTTCAATTTGGCTTTAAGTTTGAAGTTTTTGCAGAGTGTTGCAAACTTTTCTTCTTCTTTAATCTTCATAACATCATCTAGCATATGTGGTTCCTCTGGAAAGTTGGGATCTTGACATTGCAAATACCCGAGCTTTTCCGGTTGTGATTCAATCACCATTCTGATGCGTGAACAACCTTCCCGCGGACACTTTGAATACATTCAAGAGCATTGCATAAGACTGTGGTTATCCATGAAACATAATGGACAAACCTCTTTTGCTTCGACACATAATATTTGCTTCGCTTTGCCTTTAGAAAACATGGTGGATGTTGTTGTCTTAAAAAAGAAATCTGTTGGTTTGGTTGAGAATGAAACCTAGTGTTGTATTTATAAAAAAAAAAGGCATTGGTAATTCAAACGGACGATTGTAGTAAAACCGCGCGGTTTTACTACAAACGCCAATGGCTAAATTTCCAACGACTCGATTTTCTTTCTCGCCCTATAAATTCCATTCTTCCCATCTCCAAATTAACATCTTCTTTTTCTTCTTTCTTTCTAAAACTCTTAATCTCTCTCAATATGCATAAATGTCTGTTAGAAATCGTGGTCCCAAGTTTCCTGAAGAAGAGGATATAACTATATGCAAAGCATATTATAGTTGCAGGAAATCCTACTGATGAGTGCCAAATATTGCATATTTCTACATCTATTTATTGGCATTTAACTCATCTTTTGTGCTCAGAAATCAGATATTATCCCAGATTCTGTATTTTCTTTGTTTTCAAGAATAAATATTTGTACTAATTAATTTTGTATTTTTAGGTAATAAATAAAGTTCGGAGAAATTGAGGAGCCAAAAGAGCAGAAAATTGGAGGCGAGCGTCTATGGAACAAAAAGCCAAAGCCCGCGCGCGCGTCAGTTGCAACCCAACAAGGAGCAACCCATCTACAAGACATGGGCCCAAGCTATCCAAGACCCGGATCCGAGCCCGTCCTTTCCGAGCCGTTAGATTTGATCTATTCTTCATCCAACGCTCGCTCCTTCATGCACATCAATTCTCGCTGCTCCCGCTCAACACCAAAACTGCCTATAATCCCGAGCCGTGAGATCTTCCACTACCCTAGATCCTACGGTCGCTACATTCTTCACATCATCCCCTGCTGTACCCGCTCAACACCAAAATCCCCTATACCTACACCCTTCGACCAAACCCATCTTCTTTCTCTCTTCTCTTTCTTCCTCTCCCGACAGAACTTGTAGAGCCCCATTTCTTCTCTTCCCCCGACCTTACCAGAGCCATCACCGCCACCTCCATCTCCTGACACCCCAACAGCCGCACCACCTTCTCCCCCCTACTTGGTCTCTATCTCACTCATAGCTTCTTCCTTAGAAGCTAAGTCCGAGATAGGAAGAACTAGGTTAGGGTTACATCAAATCGATTGAGGGAGTTCTTTGAGACGAATTGACATAGGAGACAAATTGATTGAGCGACGTGGGTGAGAGGGTACTCTTTTACTTTTCCAATTTGAAGTAAATTAGGGTTTAGAGTTGCATGTATAAATAGAACTGAGGTGAGGATGTTTGAAGGCATGCCTGGGCTAGCCAGAGCACCAATTGTAGTTGATTTGTATTTTTGTTTTAATATGTTCTAATTTAGTTTACCGGGGTGTTGATGAAACCCCGATTTTCATGTCAAGCATATCTACATTAGGTTTTATTCTTCTTTGTGTGATATTGTGAATGATTAGTAGTTAACTAATGAAGCTTATGAGCTTTGTGATGAGTCATCTTGTAAGAAGACAAACTCATACTAGGGGTTAGTTAGCAAAACTAGTTAATAAACATCTAGCTTAGACTTTCATGGGAAAGCTCAAGAATATGGCTTAAGTTAGATTGCATGCACATGAGATTAGAGGTGGATTCACCACCCTGGTGCTCTCCAACTTGTTATAATCTATTTTGTTTGCCTTAGTTTAGAGTCACAATTCAACTCGCCGCATCGACAACAAACCAAACATTTGTGATACTTCTTAGAAATCAGTTAGGAATCCCTTGATCAACTCTATAGCACCCCATTTCTCTATGGGATCGACCTGTGCTTGCCACGCCTCCAACAGGCGCTGTGCACTTGCAGTTTTAACTTAGGAGAATCATCTTTAGAAACCTACCAAGTTTTTGGCGCCGTTGCCGGGGAATTGGCGTGTGATGTGTTGATTTTTGTCTTGCTTCACTAAATTTCAGTCTCTTCTTTATATATTTGCCTTGAATTTTTTGTTTTTAGTCTTTCTTAGTGTAACTTTGTTGTTAACCATCCATCTGTGTAACCTGCATTTTAGTTTTGCTTTACAACCTGTAGCTTGGTAGCTTAGTTAGTCCATGTTTCTCTTTTTGCATTTTGTAGCTTTCACAATTTACATTGCCCTGTATTAGTATAAATTAGCTGAGTTTTTCTTTTTCTTGCATCCTTTACATTCTTGCATCTTGTATTGCATCCTTTAGTGCATTCTGTTATTGCATTGTTGCATTGGTAATTCTGTTAATCTTCCTGTTTATTCTTGTTTAAGTCATATGTAACGCACACCCACAAGCTCTGCATCTTTGCCTAGTAGTGTCACTTAGGGTAATTATCTTGTCAACATTTGTAGCTTAGTTGGAACATTAGTTAATTCTCTAAGCTTTCCAGCCTTCATGTCATACTCCCATCTGTACATATCATCACTAAGGTTACTATTGTAGTGTTAACCTTTCTTTGTCACCTTGTTGATACTTGCTGTTTCACTCAACATATGGTTTAACCACAAGTGCTAGATTCCTGTCACCTGCACTTAAGCTTGACACTTCAAAGCCTGAGTTTCTCCATATCTCAGCAACATTATGACACCCCCTTTTAGATCACCAACCTTTGGTTGTGTTAGCCAATCTGCGAGAACTAAATTTTCTGTGTCAATTGCATAGTACTACATTTCTTTTGCCATTAATCTTCACCGAAAGTCGATTATTTATCAATAGTCGTAGCACCAAGCGTGGCAATACTAGTTAGTTGGCGGTGTAAAGTTTCTCGAAGATCTTGTCCATCTCATGCAATACGTGTGATTTTGTTTGCGCACACTTTTTGGTCTGTCTACAACAAAATACTTCAAGCTCGATTAGTAGAAGCAGTTTCATACTTCTGTGTATCCACAATTTTTGTGTACTAAAAATCTTCTCTCGAGAAAGCGGTACCCATAACCTCTGCTTGCAAAATCCAAAGGAAGGGAAGGCAAGGAGCGAACAACACGACCATTGTGGCTTAAACCGGTTGGTCATTCTCAAATCCTGTTATAATCTATACCTGCATGAATGATCTGTGTGCATTGCATGATTGGTGAAACTAGCAGAGTACTGCCCTGCTGAATATTCTATCAGTGAAATCCCAATAGAATCCTTGCTTGCTGAACTAATTGTTGTGCAACATATAGCCAAGTTGTGCATAACTATGGACTGATTAAGTGAATAAGTTGCTAGCTGAATGCTTGATAAACCAGCTACTTTGCTAAGTGTGCTCCATACCTGAAATCCATGCTTGCATGATGCACTAGCTAACTTACTAAGCAATCATCACTGTGTCTTGTGCTATAACCCCTTAGTTTCATCTCTGCCTAGCTTAACTCCATTTGAAGCTATTGAGTGTGAGCTGCTACTTGGATAGCCCAAGTTAGGCCGAAACCCAAGTGAAGTCAACCGAGTGAGTTGACACAATTGCCGTGTACCTTTGCATACCTTGATCTGTTAAGCCCGCAAGCCTATTGAAACCACACTGTCAACCGGCCTGCAAACATCAAACTGTGCTTACAGGCAAACTCCGTGTGTTTTCAACTACGCTGTACTTTGTTCAACTGTTGCATCTGTGACCCGAGTGAATTTTGCATAACCACCGCATTGCATTTTTAGCCAAGTTCACTTGATATCAAGCGAGATAGTTGACGTCAAGCCAACCAGTTGACCCATCGACCTATTCTTTGCTTTGCTTGGGCGATTGCCGGTGATACTCAATAGAGCAGTTCACACTTTCGTGGCTTGCCAAATTGGTGTAAGTCTTGACTTTGTCATCTCACAGCATCAACAACCCTGTTGAGCCAAGTTATTGCACGACCCCTTGCATACTATAACTCGCCAACTAAAGCCATCTACACCCTTGTGTGATCGGTTATTGAACTGTTGAGCCCGTTGAGCCATCTACCTTACCTTTTTGGTACATAACCGGTGAAAATTGTGTTTGCCAAACCCCTTGCATGCTCATTCCCCCGTGCAACCGGTGTAATTACTCATTGTGCACCTACACTGAAATCTTGAGCTCCCCATGCTCTGTGCATCCGCCCTGCAATCATTGTGCAAACATCTGTGAATGAGAGGGTCAAGCGACCACGTTGACACTTTGTGGTCTGCCAAATATTAGTCATCTGCTGTTGCATTGTTCATTTACTGTTGCATCTGCTAATCAGTACATCGTGTAACAACATCATGATTTGTGCATGACCCTGAGCTATTTGAGTGATTGTTGAGCGACTGAGTTTGCATTAGCATGTCATTTGTATGCCACGCACAAAACCTGCATATGCTGCACCTTGAGCACCTCATACAATTTTTTGTGAGTTTCTTGCGCACCTGCTAAACAGCCCTGTGCTGTATTACTCTGTGCACACAACCAAAGACATAGCTTTGAGTATGTCTTTGTGACTTGCATGAGCCGTGTCTTTGTTGCATGAGCTGCCTGTGCATTTTTACACAATTGTTATTTTTCCTATGCTCGCACTCGCCAAAGCACCCCCAGTGTGCTAGAATTTGTGTATGATTTTTGTTGTGAATTGTGTTTTACAACCGGGCCGGAACCCACACCCACTAGGCCTCCCACATAAACCAGGCTGTGCAAACCGCACATAACACAGGGCCTTACATTACCTCAGGTTGAGACCCATTTGTGCAACAAATCAAGAAGCCATCACTGTGCCTTTGGGCTGTGCAAGCTGGGTTGTGCAACAAAAAATCACACGACACAGGATCTGCACATACACCTGAAGCCCACTTAAACCAAAATTGAGCCCACAACAGCTGGGCTTTGCATAACAACTAGGCTGTGCATCTTTGCATAACTTGGGCTGCACATTTGCAGCAACACCAAGCACTCTTGTGGGCTTAATTCTTAAAATTGGGTGCCATTTTCTTGTATCACCCTTGCTTCTCTGTGTTAACATACTTGATGTGTGCTAAGCTATGGCTGCTTCTTTTTGAATTCAATTTGAGTGGCTAGATCATGTCAGGATTTTGGTCTGCAACTGGGGATGAAAACAAATCCATCAGAGAACTTGCTTACGGGCATGATTCATGTTATGAACCCCCCACATACCATAGTGATTTTAGGGAGTATTATGCACCTTCTCAGGGCCCTGACCTTGAATATCCATACCCTAATCATTATGAGCACATGTATCATCAACCACCATGGGAGGATGAACAATGTTATACTCCCCCAACCCCTTGTATGCATTCACTAATGGAAAAGCTCATAGAACAAAACAATGATATACTTGGATGGAAAATGCATGATCATCCCTTCTCTAGTGAACCATGTGCACAACCATATAATGATCCTTCATATGAAACATGCATACCCACTAGTGAAGACTCCCTTCACTTGAACATCTCACTATGATTCTTCAAATGAACTGATTGAGGTACAAAATAAAGATTGGAAAGAAGTTTATGATAGGATGTTTGTTATTCCTGATAATTTTGAAAATAGTATTTCTATTCCTACTCATGCAACTGACACTGAACATGAACCTAATCTAGAGGTAAATGAGTACACTAGAAATGCTACAATTTTGAATAGGGAAATGCATTTTTGTTATGAGGATGATGATGATGATGAATATGATATGTTAGAAGAGCATGTGCGTCTTTGAAAATATGATGGAATCTTTGGGTTCAGAGACGTTAAGCGTCTCTTCTGTGAACCCTATGAATGATACTTCTTCTAACATTCATACATGCGATGTTGACTCTGAGTTTGGGTTTGTGAAATTCTTCAGTGAAAGTGAGCATGCTACACAACTTGTTTGTGACTTAAGAAAGGATGAATCTTCTGTTGACACTAATGTTCTTATGGATCATGATAGTATTTTTGTGTCTGATTCCCTACCCATGTCACAATATGTTGCTTCCTCTGATTTGCCTATGCATGACACAAAGCTTATGGATAATGATGATTATGACATGGAGATTGATGAATTGTTCTATGCATGTGAGCATGATTTACCTTCTTCTGACCTTAGGAAAGTGTGTGATGGTGCAAATGATCTTATACATGAAAACAACTTAGATGTACCTAATCTCTCTCCTAAGGCACAGATTGAAACTCCTCCACCAAACCTAGGTGTAGTTTGTAACAAAATTGCAAAACCAACTTTTCTGAAAATGCCTAATTTAGGCCTAGAGCTTTGTGCTTCCCAAGTCCTCTTGGACTATTTTGCATCAAAGTATAACACTTTTAAGGAACCACAGTTGGAATGTGTATATCTGCCTGTTCTTAGCAAAACTCATTTTGAGTTAGACCTTTTGCATGATGTACCTTTAAAATGGCAAGATTTTATGCTCAAGAACACATCTGTTGACAAGTTTAGGTTTGGGGGTAACTTGTTCACGTATGCAATCTTTCCTACACTCTCATGTTATATCTGTTTAAGGCTGTTGATGTTTGTACATATTGTCTTTTGGGTTGATCCTCAACTCTTTAGATTGTTGGTGTATGGTGAATTTTCATTGTATATAATTCAGTAGGACTTGTTAAATTTTTCTTTCTTGAATCGGTTGAGTCTTCTTGTGCATATATTGTACTAATCCGATATGATCTCCGCTGAGAATGTTGGATTCTAGCCTTGACAAATGAAGCTCTAACCTTGCTCCCGCCGACATCCGGTAATCTCTTCCCTTTTCTCTTATCAGCATAGTTCTCATGGTATGTGACTATTTATTATCTGTTGAAACATTGAGGACAATGTTTGATCTAGGTTTGGGGGTGTGATTTGCATATAGAGTTTTTAGTCTTTTTGTTTTACTTAAAAAAAAAAAAAAAAAAAAAAAAAAAAAAAAAAAACTCTTTGTAAATACTTGCATAAAAACCTCCAACTTTTAGAGATTTTAGAGTCACTAGCATGCTTCTAGCTATGTTTACATAGAGTCTGGACCGAAATAACAGAACTTGGAAGTCTTGGAGAACACAATCGGGTTTCTTAGTTGATTAGAGCGTTAAAGTTGGATTTAACCATACCGGAGGGAAAATTAGGTCTTTGTTTTTAGATATTCGGTAGTAGAATTGTGATCACCCATAGTGGAGACTACCCATTTTACATCAAGTGAGGCACCAACCTTCAATTTTTGCAACTTTCTAGAAAAGATGTTAGAGTGTGTGTCACCGTACGTCAATTCCGGGTAGGAATGGTGAGCTACCCAACTTCGCACCACTTTCAGCACTATTTTTGATCTCTTGAGTGCTAATTTCGTCAATCATGAGGGTGACGTTTAAAGATGAAAACTCCTTCTAAATATCGATTTGCAGTTAGCATCACTCTCTCCTCTCAAAGAACATCAACACATTCATAGAAACACATCATCGTCGCCAAGCGGAGCATCATCGAACATTTGAAGAAAAGTTGAAATAGTCCAAGGTTTACGTGCAACAAAGAAAAGAAAAGAAAATAGGATGAGAATTAGTGAAGTTTATGAAATCAAGACAATACAAGTTTTATTGTTTTATTGTTATTTTCATTTCATGTATTTCTAAGTTTTTTTTTTTTTTAAAAAAAAAAAAAAAAAAAAAAAAAATTGTTTGTCAAGTTTTTGTAAAGTTCAGAAGTTCGTCATCAAACAGTTGAAGACCGAAGATTGAAGACATTTCTATGAATGCTGAGAGAGTGATATTAATTTTCGATCGGGTGAGAAGGTAAGTGAGTACTCCCACCCTTGCTAATGGTTGATTTCCCTTCTTAGAGATCATCAGAAAAAGATTCTTTTTGTCCACAACTCTGTGGAGTCTCCGAAATTATTTCGGAAGGTTATCCTTCTTACCTACAACGTGTGCAGGATTTCTCTCTTTATTCCCGCTTTGCACACATGAGAGACTAAAAAACGATCTTTTGAGTGCAATTATCATAAAACCCTAATGGTGAGGCGAAGTCGAGGCTTATGATCACAATCGAATCCGAATTCTTTCATATGGTATGGTTACTTCTCGCTCGAAGACTTAAGGATGAGAATGCATTCTTTGGTAGTTCTAACTTCGTGTTACTAGCATGCGAAACTCTATGTCCTCATAGCTCCTTGGATGCTTGAGACTCTTTTACACTCGAAGTTGGAGAAGGTTTTGTGGGTACACCTCTGGTAAACCCTCACGAGACTACAACTCGTCCACTAGGGACACCTAGGGGTTTAAAGGCTTAGTGCATACGCTAAATGCATTCGAGAGACCCGCGACAGTGGTATAGTTAGGATTTCTTAATTTGTTTTTACTTGAGGACAAGTAAAATTCGGGTTTTGGGGTATTTGATGAGTGCCAAATATTGCATATTTCTACATCTATTTATTGGCATTTAACTCATCTTTTGTGCTCAGAAATCAGATATTATCCCAGATTCTGTATTTTCTTTGTTTTCAAGAATAAATATTTGTATTAATTAATTTTTTGCCGAGGACGGGCTTGGTATCCCTTTGTTTGCCGAGGACGGGCTTTGTTCTTGTTGTAACAAACCTATGGACATTTTTGGTGATCATGCACTTCAACTGCGCCAAGGATGTAGGGATTAAGTTTCGTCATGATTTGGTTCGTGATGTAACTTGTGGATATTTGTTTCAAATCCGGTGTTCACCTTTCGCAAGGAAGTTTCCTTGGGTTTGTTGTCAGAGAACAAAAAGGATCTTCGTCCAGCTGATATGCTAGTGCTCAACTGGGAAAATGGTAGGGATGTGTGTATGGATATTACAGGCGTTTCACCCTTTACTGGTGACGGAGTTCGTGGTTTTGTCCCAGGCCAGGCTATTTCAAGAGCTATCTCGCGTAAGCGTAATAAATATTTGAATGAGTGTGATTCGCATGGCCTTGGTTTAGGTGTTTTGGCTTTCACTACGTTAGGAGAGCTCAGTGAAGATTTTGTTTGTTTTTTCAAGCGTCTTAAAAATTGTTTAGTTAGTAACGATGTTGGTAGGGGTCTTGGTAGTTTTATTTTCCATAGATTGGGTGCAGCTATTCAAAAGGGAGTTGGTGCCCAGCTTGTTGCTCGGCTTCCAACTAAAAACTCCTTTGTGTAATAATTGTCTTCCTTTTTATTATTAATTTTGTATTTTTAGGTAATAAATAAAGTTCGGAGAAATTGAGGAGCCAAAAGAGCAGAAAATTGGAGGCGAGCGTCTATGGAACAAAAAGCCAAAGCCCGCGCGCGCGTTAGTTGCAACCCAACAAGGAGCAAACCATCTACAAGACATGGGCCCAAGCTATCCAAGACCCGGATCCGAGCCCGTCCTTTCCGAGCCGTTAGATTTGATCTATTCTTCATCCAACGCTCGCTCATTCATGCACATCAATTCTCGCTGCTCCCGCTCAACACCAAAACCGCCTATAATCCCGAGCCGTGAGATCTTCCACTACCCTAGATCCTACGGTCGCTACATTCTTCACATCATCCCCTGCTGTACCCGCTCAACACCAAAATCCCCTATACCTACACCCTTCGACCAAACCCATCTTCTTTCTCTCTTCTCTTTCTTCCTCTCCCGACAGAACTTGCAGAGCCCCATTTCTTCTCTTCCCCCGACCTTACCAGAGCCATCACCGCCACCTCCATCTCCTGACACCCCAACAGCCGCACCACCTTCTCCCCCCTACTTTCTCTCTATCTCACTCATAGCTTCTTCCTTAGAAGCTAAGTCTGAGATAGGAAGAACTAGGGTTAGGGTTACATCAAATCAGTTGAGGGAGTTGCTGAGACGAATTGACAGAGGAGACAGCTGATTGAGCGACGTGGGTGAGAGGGTACTCTTTTACTTTTCCAATTTGAAGTAAATTAGGGTTTGGAGTTGCATGTATAAATAGAACTGAGGTGAGGATGTTTGAAGGCATGCCTGGGCTAGCCAGAGCACCAATTGTAGTTGATTTGTATTTTTGTTTTAATATGTTCTAATTTAGTTTACCAGGGTGTTGATGAAACCCCTGATTTTCATGTCAAGCATATCTACATTAGGTTTTATTCTTGCTGTGTGATATTGTGAATGATTAGTAGTTAACTAATGAAGCTTATGAGCCTGTGATGAGCTGTACTGTAAGAAGACAGCTCATACTAGGGGTTAGTTAGCAAAACTAGTTAATAAACATCTAGCTTAGACTTTCATGGGAAAGCTCAAGAATATGGCTTAAGTTAGATTGCCTGCACATGAGATTAGAGGTGAATTCACCACCCTGGTGCTCTCCAACTTGTTATAATCTATTTTGCTGCCTTAGTTTAGAGTCACAATTCAACTCAGTCGCATCGACAACAAACCAAACATTTGTGATACTTCTTAGAAATCAGTTAGGAAGCCCTTGATCAACTCTATAGCACCCCATTTCTCTGTTGGATCGACCTGTGCTTGCCACGCCTCCAACAGGCGCTGTGCACTTGCAGTTTTAACGTAGGAGAATCATCTTTAGAAACCTACCACCTACACTACACCCCTCACTAGAATTCATACAACTAATCCATTTGAAGATGAATAACTATGAATTTTATTGATTATTTTCTTGAAATGTTTACAAAGGAAGATAGAACAGAGCTAGAGAAATTACAATCACTCCAAATTTTCTCTCTCCTAATGACTTGCTTAACAATTCAAAAGAACTCTCCTACAACAGTCTTGCTCAACCCTTTATATAGGGTATTACATAATGGATGACAACTAAAAGTTTGTCCTTTATTTTCTGGAATGACTTGCGAAATATCGCAAGTGTACAAATACATAATCTCGCGACATTCCTCAATCTCGCCAAATATTCACACTTTTCTCATGTTACGTTTTGTCGTCATTCATTGCGTCATTTATATTATTCCCCTGCGACGTCTTCGCAATACTGTCGTTTATTAATCTCGCGAGATATTGGTGTTGCGATATTCTGATCCTACATCTTGCCTCTTCTCATGTCTTCTCTGCGAAGAAGAGAATGTCATGAGAACCAATATTTTGAAATGCCGCGATCGTTCATCTTTGTCTGTTTTAGTTCTGTAATTTTACACGGAATTCATTACAGATGTTTCTTCTTCCATTCCTTTCTTGACACGTCTCTTTCAACCGTTTATTCTTGACCATTCATGTCCCATCTCTCATTAAATGTATTTGTTTTCTCGAGGATTCTTCTCTCTATAAATAGTTTCCTCACCCTTCTCTTCTTCTCTTTTATTTTCTTTCTGCAACTTTTCTTTAACTCTCTCTCCCTCAATTAATTTGCGTTCCCGTAAACCTTCCCTTTTTTCATTCTCTTGATCTTCAATTCTCTATCCATTCCCATACTCTAATAATGGCTTCCCTTGGTCGTACATATACACCCCTTTTTAATGAAGCTCAAAAGAATTTACAAGAGAAGGGCTTCACCCTATCAACTATTCCTGATCAAAAATCTTCGTCTATACTTTCTGCAAAATTATTTTCTGATCATCAGTATGATGATCAAAAAATCATAGTCTCGCTAGGTCAAATCCTCGCAGGCCTTCCCATTCCTCTATACAATCCCGAGATGCCATTATTCTATGAAATCCTTGCTCATGAGAAATTCTCGCGAGCTATTTATCAATTGAGCGGCGATCGCATCCGTCTAATGCTTGAATTCGCCAACCGTGGCGCTGGTAAGGGATCTTTATATCCTGATGATGTCAAAGATCCTAAATTTGCAAATATAAAAATAGTCGCCGAGAAGTATACCGTAGAAAACTTTTTTGAGAATTATGCAGTGATAAATATGAGAAATGATAAATCTCGCTGGGGTGCTCGATTGAAGAGAAAAGATAATATTCCCAGTGATAAGCTTCTTATGCAAGATATTGACTGGCACTCGGGCAAAAATAATACTCCTCGCCACTCCAAAGATGAGAAATGGTGGGTTGTTCCTTTACTTTTGAGCGGACCCTATATTGCAGGTTCACATGTACTCCCTGCGAATCTCGCAGACTATCATCCTTGGGAATTTAAGTGGCCCGAGAAGGCAAAAGAGGTATATTTCCTATTTCAGGTTTGCTTTTGTGATATTTCCTTCTTCTTATATTTACTAGAATTGCAAAATTTTCAGATTGTCTAACTGAGAAAGAGTTATAAAACAAATCCAAAGGCAAGTACCCTGGCGATACTCCGATCAATCACGAATGAAGTAAGAAATATTTTCTTTTGTTATTTTAAACAATATTGTTGCCTCTGTTTCTTATCTTCATTCGTGTGCGAAGGTTGGCGTTGAAGAAATTGATGTTCCCGAAGCTGCGAAGACTAAAGGCAAGAATAAAATCACTTCTCGCAAGGATAAATCTTCCGGTCCATCTTCTAAAAAACGGAAAATCCAATCCTCTTCTCATTCTAATTCCCAATCTAGCGAGGATTCTGACGAAGATGAAAATGAGATTGGTACTTCTTTTGCAAAGGAGAGTCATTCGGTCGAATCTGCTATGACGCAATTGTCTAGTATCTTCTCTGATTCTATGCAAGGATTGGGAGATGATCATTTATCTGCTACTTGTGAAGTACTCGCTAATATTTGCGATGCCCCCTGTTAGTGGATAATGATTCTTTTCGCGGAGTTTCCCGAACAATGACTCCCAGTTTCTTAAATGCTCTCAATGCTCTGGTATGTTCATATTCCTTTGCTTCTCTGTGACTTCGATTATAAGCTTTATCTTAACAATTTCTTTACTTTCCTTTATAGTCTGGGAGAGCTTCCTTTGTTGTTGCCTCAGATCTCGAGAAAAGACGCGACAATCTTGAAAAGAAAAATCTCCAACTCAAAGAGAAGATCCAAGAATTAGAAACTGAAGTCATGACGTCTCGCAAGAAAGATGAAAAAATTCAACAGCTTGGAAGTTGAGTCTACATCTCGAAGAAGGATAAAATATCTACTCTTCAAAGTGCAAATCAACAACTTTATGGTACAAAATTTTTACTCTTCAAGTCGTCTTTATTTTATCATCTGCTTTTCTTTGCCTGACTTATTATTTTCGTGAGACATATATAATCTCTCTGAAGAAGCCATTCTTCTCCATTCATTTCCCGAGCCTATGGATAATGATGTTCTTCTCACTCATCTCAACGAATCTTTAAGTAGTTCCTCAAACAAAGTTAATTCCCTTCCATTAAATGAACTTCAAGCCAAATATCGTCTCTTAGAGATTGAGCATAGATCCAGTTTAGGTTTAGCCAACCGATTTAAACAAATGTATCTTGATTCCCATAAGAAAACCGAAACTTTAAGGAAGAAAATTAGTAGCCTTATAGATGACAAAGACCGCATTGCTAATAAAGGTGCACGAGGCATTAGCAAAATTTCAAAAATCTCTTCTCGAAGTACAAATTGAACGAGATGAATCTCTTCGTCGAATGCCATACTTAATGAGCGAGAAGATCAAATTCATTCGCTTCTCGTTATAAATAATGATGATGAATTCACTTGGGCTGCGAAGGTTCTAGATAATGCCAGAATAACTTAGGTGTTGATGTTAGCCTTCATGCTCGATACTTGCCTTGGTTAAAGATATGATATCGACGAGAGAAGGTTGTTTATTATACTTTACTTTGCTCCTTATTTCTCGTAGTATTGTTATTGAGTTGTTAATTCATTGTTATATGTTTGCAGAAGCCGAGAAGAGATTTCAGACAAGAATTGAAGAGCTTGAGTCTGAAAAAGAGCAACTCGCAAAAGGCCTTTCTCTTCGCAACAACAAGTATTCTAAATTGAAGAAACAACTGCAAGCTACGGTAGCGAATTTCAATAACGATGCTGTTCGTTTTCGCAATCAAACTATTGAAACAGTTTGCAATGATCACCACATTCCTCTTAGTTCATATCCTTGTCTTCTTGATGATATTCCTGAAGATATGCCTTTCTCGGACGTTTCTGATAGTGAAGCTAGCGAAGAAGAAGAGTCTGGCGAGAAGAATGATGGAATCGAAGAATCTGACAAAGAAGAAAAATCCACAGAGAAATAACCTCTTTTTCTTCTTTCGCTTCTTGTAATATTTGTATATATACTCTTTTAATCTTCCATTTCTGTAACCCCTTATCGCAAATTTCTTGGATTGCTAAATATGAATTCAATCTTTATTTCCTTTATTTGACATATTAATCAAGCAGTTCTTCCTTGTAATACATTAATCTTTATTTCCTTGTTTCCTTTATGCATAAATCTATCATATGAAAATGAATAACAAAATTTCATCTCATTCATTCCCATACTTGCCTCTGTTATTTATTTTCAAATGAGAGATTTGATGAATTATCTTTGAGTAATGAAACCTCTGAGTTTTGCCTCTGTTATTTATAGAGATTTGGCAACTCTATATGAAGAAATATACTCATTTTCGCAAGCTTATTTTCGCAAGCTCATTTTCGACAAGATCGCAGGACGTCTTCACAAATGAAGAAATCTATTGATCTTGCCTTATCATTTCTTGTGTGGTCTTATTTTGCCTTCCTAATTAAAGGTCTTATTTCGCCACCCCTCGTCGCGACAAAATCGCAGGACGTCTTTACATTTTAATGTAATGACCCATTGACCGTGTCTTATCATTTCTTAAGTATTTTTGCCTCTGCAGGATATTTTACTTGCGGCAATATGACAGGCTTAAATATTCTTGCGAATGTAAAACCCCATGATATTGCCGTCTTTGCGACGTGATCGCCTGACGTTTTTACATTTTCATGTAAAAACCCATTGATCTCGCCTTATCCTTGCGTTAGTATTATTGCCACTTCAGGATCATCACACAAATATGACAAGTCTAAATTTCCTTGCGAAAATAAAGCCTCATGACATTTGCGTCTTTTGACACTTATCAGCTCCCTAATGGAGGGTGCCTCCCTTATCTTCTCCCGGTTGCCCCTTCAAGGAGGCGTACATCGGCCATACAAGACTAGCTCCTCCCATCCGGTCTTAACAACAACCGAGTTGTTTTCGCGTCTCTTATCCCTTATACCTATATGGTTTATGGTTACGAGACTGCACCCTAAGTGGAGTTTTCTTCGGGTAGAGTGCGGCATATGCCAAGACTTGCCGAGAATGGCCGAGACACTTCAAATGCCCCAGTTAATCTTGGCTCAACCGTGTACCTCGGCGCCTTGAGCATACACTGACTCCTTGGAAGAGACCCTCGGGCGTCCAACCGGGGTATAACCTTATATATATATAGTTGGAAATCCAAGGTATCTCTCCCAGGATAGGCTTTCATGGGCCCCAAATCTCCATGACTCAGGTTCCAGGAGCGGTATAACCTTTTCCCTGAGCCATGTCAAGAGATACCCCCTTATATGACGCACTTTAGGTTTTACATTTGCCTCTTGCGAAATAGCATTCACGAACTAGGGTGTACGCCATAAAGGTTCGTCCCATTCATTCACTCACTCATTCATTTTTGTTAATTCATTCAATCATTTATTTTTGGTTATCTCTTGCTATTTTGCTTGCAAAGCTATCGCACAATTTTGCTTTGTTTGTAATAATCTCATTTCAATTCTTCAAACAGATTTTCATACATTCTTGATAGCGAGATTCTCGCACATTTCTTCTTCATTTATTATTTCTTCCTCCTACTCTTGATATGCCTCTGTTACTAATTTTGATAACAATGACTATTCACTTCTTACACCTTTTGACCCTGCTTGTTTTCTACTTCGCACCATTCAAATCTCCTAACGATTCCTTTCCATCACAATTTTCAACTGCCTTCATGCATTCACTTCGCAATGTGTCTTCTCCTCTTGTATCTATGGTATCCACCATAAACCTTTCTCTTCTTTGTTCATCTTTTATATTTTTCTTCCAGCCCTTCCTTTTGCAGCTCTCTCCTCGCAACTCTCCACATCAACCTCATAACATTTTTGTCCTTCCATCCAGTCTCCCTTTATAACTCCAACACCACTAGGATGAGGAAACTTTATATACCGATGATATATTGACGCTTTACCCGTAATTTCATGCAACCATGGCCGTCCGATCAATGCATTATAAGGGGACTCCACATCGACCACACGAACAAAATTTCAGTTGATAATCCTTGCAAGGGTATTCTCATATGAACTTCTCCTTTAGGCTTATTCGCTGTGCCGTTGAAACCATATATTTTGTACGTCGAAGGTATCAAATCTTCATCCTTTCTTCCCATAGTCTTGTAAGTATGGTAAAAAAGAATGTTCTTGAGCTCCCGTATCAATTAAGATTCTATTGATCGCCCAAAGCAATTTTCTCTTCATCATCTTCGCCATCAACAGGTTTTGGATTAATTTCCAATTTTACAACCAATGGGCTATCATGTATCTCTACCTTGAGGTATCTCTTCTGCAGAGAAAGAAACAATCTGCAATTGCCACTCCTTTAATCTATGACGTCTTCGCAATATTCATTACTTCTTTATCATCAGCATCCCTCGCAAAAACCCTACTGAGTACATTATCATGAAAATCTTCAATTGTGCGGTATGAATGTACAATAGAATTACAAAACAAATTTTTAGCTTTCGCCCCAACTTCTATTACGAATGTTTCTTTCCCATTTGCTGAGTTTGTTCTGTGCATTTCTGGTGGTGGTGGTAACGGTTGAACTTTCTCTTCACCTTTTAGGAAATGATTCAACTTTCCTTGGTCAATCACTCTAAGGATGATTCTTTTTATGTTTCTGGCAATCATTTGTTAGATGTCCATGAAAACGGTGGTAGGAACAAAATTCATGACTTCTATCTCCTGGTGGTGGTTCACTTCCCATATTCCATGGCGCAGGTATGTTTTCCATCAAGAGTATTGCTTCCCATATTTTTTCCACACTAGTATTTAGTGGTGGCATCTTGATTTCTTCACATACTACACTGTGACTTCGCTGCCCTCCATGATAATTCTGCCTTCGACCTCCATAAGTTTCTTGTGGATGATCGAGCCTTTGGATCTTGTTATTTCCACCTCGGTTGTAGTAGTTCCTTTCTCTCTCAAATTCTTCTTGATCTCGGATTCCCATGGCTACTAACTTTGGCTGTCCATCATCTATCACCCTTTCTTGTTGCCCTTGCGAAGTACTCGCCACCGTGTGTATTAATTTGGGTAATAAACTTGCATTCGCAACATTTGAACTTGTATTCGCAACCGGGTATGATTCCATCTCATTTTGTCTTTCCTCCAGAGCAATATATTCTTCCCGAAGTTCTCTCAACTTAGTCACTGTGATTGTATTCTTGACTCTAAAAATTTGAATATATAACAAGTTGGTTGCGAACATAGCATTTATGAATGATAGAATGAGGTATCTTTCATCCACCCTTCCAGCCATTTCGCTACACATTGTCTTCCATCTCACAGTTAAATGTTTCAAACTTTCGCCAACTCTTTGTTTTAGGCCAAACACATCTTCGATACCAGGTCGCGAGGAATTGTTACTTATATATGCCCCTAAGAATATAGCTTGTAAATGGTTAAATGACGTAATTGTGTTCCTTGGTAAACCCTAGAACCATTTCAGTGCTTCTCCTGTTAAACTTGATGCAAAGTATTTGCACAGTATAGCATCATGGTTTTCCCACTGTAGCATACATCTCACATAAGACTTGATGTGTTGTATTGCACAAGTTGTTCCATCAAAAATGCTGGTTAATGCTGGAAGATTGCACTTTGGGGGTATTCCTCATAGCTGCACCTCTAATGTAAAAGGATTTTTCGCAGCCTCTGCGATGGCTTCATCTAACTGTCTTCTTCCTCCTTCTCTTCTGTTGTTCAATATTCCTCTCATCTCTGCCAATTCTCTCAAAATTTGTTCATTTGCCTCAGAATTTGAACCTATTGGTCTTTTTAATTCTGCCTCTCTCCTTCTGCGTTCATGTCTACTTATATTTTCTGGTTCATCATTCTCTTCTCTTCTTTCTCTGTGACTTTCTCCTTCATCTCTTTCTCGAATTCGCACACCATTATATCTATCATTTTCTCTTCTTGGTTGTCTATCAGTTCTCCTTTGTATCCTTTCATATTCTTCGTCGATATTTCCATTGTTGCGATTTTGCTCGCGCCTTCTTTCTCGATTGTCATAATTATTCTGCCGAATCGCCTCTTCCAATTCCCGTTCTTCCATTTCTGCTCTCAATCTTTCCCTCTCGCAAGCTAGGCGTGCTTGTTCAACATAATGTTTTTCAATTTCATCTTCAATCTCCTTTTGTTTCCTCTGTGTTTCTCTCCCATGCAGTATTCTTCTCCCTTCTTCCTGATTTTTTTCACCAATTGGATTGTTCTGCCCTTGACGTTGCCTATTTCCTTGATTTCCATCATTTTGGCCATTCTGTAGAATTTCAGGTCGTGGAATGTAACGATTTTCTACTACTTCTTTTCTCTCGCAGCATTCTTCACCAAGATTTGGTTCTCTTTCTAAATTTTCTTCATAAACAGTTTCTACAGGTAATGTTCTCCTCATATCTTCTCTAACTGATCCTGATCTTGACCTGTTATTACTTCTCGATCTTCTATTTTGCAACCTCATATTTTCCATTCTTAACTCATGGTTTTGCCTTGTTAAATTTGCGCGTTCCTCTGCTTCTAACCGCCTTTCTTCATGTATTGTTTGTCTCAATATTTCTAACGCTGTGATCTCTTCATTTCCACGAATTGTTTCTCCCATCTCTTCTCAGTTTCTCTCTTCTTGTCCATCATTTATCAATTGTTGCACTTCTTCTCTTTTCTCCATAGAATCTGATCTCCATGTATGCACACTCACCCTATCATAATCTATTACTCTATTTGGTGCTGGTTGAATTGGTGGTTGAATTTGGCCTTTTTCTCTATCTCCTGTGTTTACTCTTGAGGGTTCACCTACTTCATTTCTCCTTTCTCCAGCTAATCTCCTGCTTCTTCTAACAGTTGTTTGTTGTTCTGATGTATTCCTTCTTCTAGCCATTTCTTAATTTCTGCAATTTGCCGTAAATTATATGAAATTCTTTTCTTATTACTCCAAATTCGTCCAAATCACAATGTTGATCTTCACTCTCTCCCTGTTTCTAGCGCATATGTAGTTGCAGGAAATCCTACACTACACCCCTCACTAGAATTCATACAACTAATCCATTTGAAGATGAATAACTATGAATTTTATTGATTATTTTCTTGAAATGTTTACAAAGGAAGATAGAACAGAGCTAGAGAAATTACAATCACTCCAAATTTTCTCTCTCCTAATGACTTGCTTAACAATTCAAAAAGAACTATCCCTACAACAGTCTTGCTCAACCCTTTATATAGGGTATTACATAATGGATGACAGCTAAGCTGTCCTTTATTTTCGGGAATGACTTGCGAAATATCGCAAGTGTACAAATACATAATCTCGCGACATTCCTCAATCTCGCCAAATCTTCACACTTTTCTCATGTTCTGGTTGTCGTCATTCATTGCGTCATTTATATTATTCCCCTGCGACGTCTTCGCAATACTGTCGTTTATTAATCTCGCGAGATATTGGTGTTGCGATATTCTGATCCTACACATATTTTTTTCATAGGGTGATCGTTGGTATGGGCTTTCAAGACGGTTCTTTTTGGGAGAACGTTTTTACAATGTTCATCTCACTAACGGGGAACCCGGGAAACCGAGATGCTCGTCGATTGTATGCTCTCTTTCAATCTATTAGGCTTGTAGTCCAGCCATTTCTTGCTCTAGTAAGGGAAATTGATCGAGAAAAGTTCATCGATGTAACAGAAGATGAAGTGATCCAAACAGCTCTTGATAATTGGGAGGAAGCTCACGGTAAACCTTTTCATTACGAAGCGTGTTTCAGAATTCTAAAAAATGGTCCATCTCAAGCACATTTGTACTGCACTCGAATGCCTCTCCTAGTCTTTACAATGGAAGAAGATATTACTCTTGTTCGATGTTGGTTACATCGTATGATGAGACCAATGAACAGTGCCTATTTCTGGGAAAGAGTATTGGGATATTTTGTAGCATCGTGGAATGAAACCATAAAAAACAGTAAGAGCCTAGAACTAAGAATTGCATTCATCACTAAGGAAGTCAAACATTATAGAGAAGTTTTGTGGATGGTTCACCGTAGAAATTCTGGATTATCCAACGAAGAACTGGTGAGTATCTTACTTTTTCCCCACTGATCAACAGCATCATGTTAGAGCATAGCTCGGTTGAACTCACCGAGCGTGGGTATGTCAAGTTTGGTTGTCATATTTTAGTGTGCCAAAACCCATCTAAAGTCGCTTGATTATATACTAGAGTCAACTTCGTTTAGGTTAGACTAGAAAGTCTAGGAATGTTGAGACATACAAGTATTAATCCAAACACCTGAAGAATGTGAAGAAGTAATGAACTACAACGACGACACCATCCTTCCACTTGAGGTTAGTAATATTGACTTGAACTGTTTCATTCCTAACGTATCTTTCAAGTCGTGTTATATTGAAAACATAACTGCGAAGTTGTACATATTGTATAATACTCTAATAATGTGGCATGGTCATATTTGTATGATCATAGTATTAGGGAATTGAACTACGAAGTATAACGCTTATCTTTTGAACTTCGTATATATGAAATCGACAAAATCTTGTATATATTGTTATGATTATGTGAATGGGTTATGGTGAAGAATTCATCATATGAAACAATGTTTTACATTTGGCTTATTGGTACGACTATTCATTGCAAATCTTTGGATTACCAACATGTGTGAGATGGTAGAACCGATCGTAACTTTATTATGTATCTTGGTATAACTAATCACAATGCCTGACTTATGATTTTGTATGACTAGTTTTTATTAATTGGTGTAACCGATCCTAAGTAATCACCATGAGATGGTATGATCGAAATTTGTAATTGGTGTGACAGATCGTATTAATTAGTGTGATCGATCACATAGTGTGTGTAACTGATCCTTGTAATTGGTAACCGGTCTTGGTAATTGGTATAACCGATCCTTGTAACGGGTGTGACCGATCACAAGAAATACCATGAGAGTAAGGTAACTGGTCCTGGTAACTGATGTAACCGATCCTGGTAATTGATGTAACCAGTCCTGGTAACTTGTGTGACCTATCACAAGTATTTCCATAGTGAGGTAGAACCGATCCTAGTGATTGGTAGAACCGATTGAACCCATGTATGTGATTTGATATTTGATCAATCACATAGTTATCTTGGAATACAGGTGAAGCAATTCTAAACTTGTTTGGAAGTGTGGTATAACCGATTCCAAGAATGTAAATACATGTGAATATGAGTAAGGATTTACAGTGAAGAGATGTCAACAAACTTTGAACACGGACAATAACTCTTATCATTTATTGTTCAAAGATATTCATTAGTACTCAAGGAGATCCTGTGCGGAAATAAATTAAGAATCTTTTAATTAAGGTTGTTATTTTATACATTAATTACCAGCAATTAATGTGTAGCTCTAGAAAATAAGAGTTAGTAAATGTGCATTTACTAATCGGAGATTTTCTATTGAGAGATTTCAGAAATATTGGACAAGCATTTATTGGAATTATGAAAATTGGATCTTGCTATTCATTGCATATCTTGAGAATATTTTCGGTTTTGGAAATTCCTTGGTGTCCAAACATCCTTGGTCTACAAATACCTAAGTTCGCATTTCTAGCAAACTAACCTAAGAGCCAGGAAAACTTCATTTCTTATTGTTTCTGGTGGAGCCGTTTATTCGGGGAGGAAAGTATCCTAATTAGGTGAAATCTCTTACGACCGCTCGTTCAAAGACTTTTGTGGGATCAAGAAGCTCTACGAGTGTTGAGGGGTGAACTTCAGTTTAGGTTCTACCCGTCCTAGCTACTACACATGACCTCACAATTCCAATAATAGTAAGAGAGAGAGTTGTCTTTCCATTGTACCTTGTCCTTTCTTTTATAGGCTTTTCTAAAAGCCCCTCTTTTTACTACTTCATGACACATGTCCTAATACCTTTTAATTACCCTTAATGCCATCCTTTAACATAACCCCTTCCTTCTTCATTAATTCCTCCTTTATCCTCCCATCTTTCATGGGTATCTTCTATTTGGGCTTGGGTTTAGTCCCCAAGTACTACATCTTAACCCAAGTTCACCTCTATTCTTAGGGGCATCTCCAACTCGTTAAGGGGTATTACTTTTTGTAGGATCAGAATATCGCGACATCAATACCTCGCGAGATTAATAAACGACAGCATTGCGAAGGCGTCGCAGGGAAGTAACATAAATGACGCAATGGATGACGACAGCCAGAACATGAGAAAGGTGTGAAGACTTAGCGAGATTTAGGAGTGTCGCGAGATTATATACTTGTACACTTGCGATATTTCGCAAGTCATTCCCGAAAATAAAGGACTGCTTAGCTGTCATCCATTATGTAATACCTTATATAAAGAGTTGATCAGACCTATTGGGAGGAGGTTCTTTTTGAATTGTTAGGCAAGTCATTAGGAGAGAGAAAGTTTTAGAGTGATTGTAATTCTATAACTCGTTTCTATTTCATATTGTAAACATTCAAGAATTCAATCAATAAGAATCGTAATTGTTCATCTTAAAATGACTTAATTGTGTATATTCTAGTGAGGGGTGTAGTGTAGGATTTCCTGCAACTACATAATGGCGCTAGAAACAGGGAGTGATGGAAGATTGAAGATAAAAGATTGTAACTAAAGTCATTCAAATCAAGAAAATGAGGAAACAAAATGTTAAATCAGATGAAGTAGAGAAGTTAAAAACCAAAGAATGTAATGAAAATACGGAATATAGTTTGATTACAAAAATAATGATTAATGAATTTCATGAAAACATCAAAGGAAGAATACATAAACGAGATTTTGAAGGAAAAAAGATCACAACCATGGAGAAGATATTGCCTTTGAAAGATTGGGAAAAACAGAAGATAACATTCACAGCAGCAGACATACCAAAAGAGAGCTTGAATCACACATCTCCACTAGTGATTACGATAAATGCACGTAAAGAAGGAAGAGAACCAGCAAAAGCAGCGGAAGAATGGGCGATAAATAGAGTTTTGGTGGATACAGGGAGTATGGTAAGTATCATGTTTTACCATGCCTACAAAAAATTAGGATACAAAAATGAAGAAATGATTCCCCCAACGTATCATATCCATGGTTTTGGTAAGTCTATAACGAAACCTAAAGGGGAGGTAAAATTACGAATTTTGCTAGGAGAAATTGAAACACAGGTGACGTTATGTGTAGTAGATATGGAATCGCCATACAACATGTTGTTAGGGAGACCATGGGTACACACTATTAAAGTTGTAGCATCAACATTTCATCAATGTATTAAATTCCCAACGCCAAATAGGATTCGCGAGATCAGAGGAGATGCTGATAAAGGAAGAATGTATTATCAAGTCGAAGTAAAACATTATGAAGAACAGGTGAAGAAGCGAAAAGATCGCAAAAAGATGGCAAAAGCAGCTAAAAAAGAAGAAGAATTTAGAATTTATATGATAAGAGCAAAAGAAGGAAAAGGAATACCTAGCGAAATCTCAGAAGAAGAGAATGAGCTTACGAAGGAAATGAAAGGACCAACACCTATGGGAGAACCGAAGGCTAGTTACATCGCAGCAGAACAAACAAAAGAAGTGAACGTTGGAACTGAAGAAGAACCCAAGATGTTAAAAATTTGGACTAAGATGGAAGCAGATGAAGAAAAAAGAACCGTTGATTTGTTGCGAGAATACAAAGATATTTTCGCATGGGATATGGATGAAATGCCTGGTATAGATCCGACTGTGGCGTGCCATAAATTGGAAATTGACAGAAATGCAAGACCATTCAAACAAAGAATTAGAAAAATCGCAACAGCATATCATCCCCAAATAGAAGAAGAATTGCAGAAGATGCTAGATGAAGGAATCATTAGACAAGCAAAATATCCCGAATGGATAGCAAATATGGTCGTAGTCCCTAAGAAGAAAAAAGGGATAAGAATTTGTATAGATTTTACTGATCTAAATAAAGCTTGTCCAAAAGATAGTTTTCCGTTGCCAGATATCCCGCAAATGGTTGAATCAGCAGCAGGAAATGAAAGGATATCATCCCTTGATGGATACAAAGGCTACAATCAAATACCACTCGCTGAAGAAGACCAAGAACACACTGCTTTCTTCGCTCCAAGAGGATTATATTGTTATACAAAAATGCCGTTTGGTTTGCGAAATGCCGGAGCGACATACCAAAGGATGGTAGAAAAGGTGTTCGCGGAATGGATACACAAAACACTGGAGGTGTATGTGGATGATACGTTAATAAAAAGTAAAGAAGCAAAAGACCATGTACAGGACTTGAAAGAAATTTTTGAACAAATGAGGCAATTTAACATCAAAGTAAATCCAGAAAAATGCACCTTTGGAGTGGCATCAGGAAATTTTTAAGGTTACATTGTGTCAAAAGAAGGAATACAAGTTGACCCAGAGAAAGTACAAGCAGTTCGCGATATGCCAACACCAGCGACAGTAAAAGATGTTCAGAAATTAAATGGACTATTGGCTTCGCTGGGAAGATTCATCTCGCGATCATCTGACAAATGTAAACATTTTTTCAACATACTCAAAAAGGGAGCGAAATTTAGATGGACAGATGAATGCGAAAAAGCTCTACAAGGAATAAAAGAACCTAGCGAGATTGGGGTATACTCAAACTAATTGGGGTATACCCAATTTTAAGTGGACATGTGACCTTACTAGGGGGAGGTCAAATTTGGTTGAAGTTACAATACTACCCTTGACCTTTATAATTCTATTACCATAATCAGTTTTTTTTATTTTCATCTTCCTTCTTCTCTTCTTCTCTTCCATAACCAACCACACCGGCTCCTTCCCCACCACCACCACCAAAACTCGTCGATTAATTCGTTAACATCGTCGATTCGAAAACTCCGAGTAATCTTCAACAATGGAACCACCACAGCGTAAGGGAACTCGTATGAAAGGCGCCAATCGCAAACCCAATCAATACAACCCTGAAATTGCAAAAATTAGTTCAACAAAAAGAGAAGAAAAAAACCGTTGAAGAAGAAGAGATTGAACCCGCTCAAAACGAAGAAATGGTGCGATTAAGAAAGTAAGGGCCTACTTAAACTCACTCTAGTACTTCGATTTCATGTTTGCATGTCAAATTAGGTCAGAAAAATCGATTCTTTGATTTTCAGTTATTTAGCCGGCATGTTGTTTGTTTCACGACCTTGCCGGGATTTCATATTTAGTAATCCGCCGGGATGCTCTTTGGTTGAATATCAAGCCGGCGGTTTAGTTATTGTAACTGCTTTCACAGGGTCGGGATGTTATTCAACCTATAATCTTGCCGGCGAAAATTTTATTTTTTAAGCCGGGTTGGTTAAAAATTTTAAACTTGCCGGCGGGATTTCAGATTTTTAGCGTCTCCTGATGCCTTGAATGATAAATGTCGGAATGGTATCTAAATAATACAACGCCGGCGTTATGTTAGCCGGTGTTGTTTTTATTATATACGTCGCCGGCGTTTGTAGTTGAAAACCCAGCCATAGTTGTTAAAAGCCGGCAGGTTATTGGAATAAAACCCTCTCGACCCTTGTTTAGCCGGCTTGATGTTTAGATATCGACCCTTCCGACCTTAGTCCGCCGGAATGGTTATATATGTTGAGCCTTCCGACTTAATTTTTTTTTTCTTAATTGTTCTTGTTCAGGTTGCAAAAGGCAAACAAGAAAGCTCTGAAAGCTCTTAGTCCTCCTTCAAGACCTCCTCGTGTTGGTGACAAACTCTTGACTTCAAGACATCGAGGGGCATACGTTGTGGCGGGAACGACAAAGATCCGTGTGCCGAATGATGATTATCAACCACCATCAGAACCCAGTGATTCGGCATTTGGTGACTCAGGATGAAGACCAATCAATTCCATCCGGTAGAAGAGGTGAGGATGATGATGTTGATGAAAGAACTCCTAAATTGCTGGAGGAGGGAACAATGATGATGATGATGATGGTGATCAAGACATGCCTAATGTTGGAGGAGGTAATGATGATGATGATGTTGGTAATGGAGATAAAGGTAAGGCTAGAGAAGATGAAATTGTTGAAGAGGCGTTGGAAGAAGAAAAAGAAGAAGAAGAAGAAGAAGTTGGGGAACAAACCCAAGCTGCAAGTACTAGTGCAACCGGAAGAAGAAAAGGGTTATCACTAAACCAAATTAATTCCCACATGCCTTCCTCTGAATTGAAGATTAAATTGAAACCAAACGAGCTTCCCCGGGGGACCCCAGAAGATGGTGGACGTGTTCTTTTTTGGATACAAAGACTCGTGGGCATGTGAAATCCAAAATACTATCGTAAGTAATCTCAATCCGTCTTTGTTTTTCATTTAAGTGTGTAACTATCTTAAATTTGTGTCAAGTATTTGTATTTCTTTTCATTTTGTGTTTTTGGTATTTAGGATCACAAGCATGCTATCCGTCTCATGAGGCGCCAAGCTTCATGTTCAGTGACTAAGACTTGGGATCTTGAGGATGAATGTGAGGAGGTGAAAGTGATTGTCAAGAACTCCGGGTTGTTGCCTGCGGTGGAGAGTTCGAATGTTGAGTATGATAGAGTTACCGTATCTGCATTCTGTGAGAGGTTCTACGGAGAGACCGATACAATGTTATTCCCATTCGGTGAGATGGCGATAACTCCCGATGATGCTCATCAAATTTTAGGCCTCGAGGTTGAGGGAAAAGCCGTCAGTGAGGGCTTCGATAGTAACATTTCTTGGGAGGATATCTTCAAATTGACCAACACTTTGTTCGGTTGGGATCAGATTAAGACTGAGTCTATGCTTGCGATGAAGGATGGTAATCTAAGCAAGAAGTTTAATCTGAAGAAGCTGAGGGATACATTGTCTGGGACCAAGAAAATCTTTGATGTGGAAGGAATGGTGAACCCCGTGCGAATCAATGCTACCGCGTCAGGTTATTTGCTTTACGTCCTGGGCAGATGTATCTTCCCGACGCCCGGGAAGCTTGGTCGACGCATGATTATTTGCAACTATTGGATCCCTTAGATAAGATGCATGAGTATTCTTGGGGTACTGCGGTGGTCGCCTTCTTGAACAATGAGTTGACAAAGGCTTCAAGGGCACTCACTGCGCAAGTTAACGGAAACATATGTCTCTTCCAGGTAATTGTATTGTCTAAATCATTTATATTTGCCAAATGCTTGTAATGTTTGATTCTTACTAAACTTTGTGTTTGCATAGGTTTGGATATATGAGCACTTCCCTACTTTGGTGAAAACCAACTCCCACGTCAAAGTGAATGAAAAGCTTGCGATTGATAAGCCAAGAGCGCAAAGATACGATTTTAAGGGTGCTCGGGGGAAAGGATATGCCGCAGTTGCTTATTAACGTGCGAATCGCCTTGGACAAATTGATCAACGGATGAGGTAATATTTGATCCTTACCGAGATGCTAGAAATCAAGGTTTAATCCAAAGGAGAGATGATGTTGCATTATACTACGGACCCTTGTTGTTCTCCCATGGATTTTCAATGTACGATCCGCATCGGGTAATGCGACAATTGGGTTACGTCCAAGAAGAACCCCATTTCGATCTTGAGCCTTTCTTTAAAGTGTTAAGGGAGGACTGCAGCACATCCCAAAAAACTATTAACGTCGCTTAAGCTCCACCCCCAACTCTAGGACATTGGAACGAAAGACTTGACCGTAAAGTCGATACGAGTCTTTTGGACGAGGTGACCGAAGGTCATGAAGCTCAGGAGAAATACATGTCGTGGTACTTGGGTTGGGCTCGTCCTACTGTGATTAGGGAAATGACTGGTGAACAATTGGCTCGTAAGAGGAAGATGGCATCGAATGACTCAACAACAGTTCCTAACTTCCTTGTAAGTATTTTGGAGTAGCTCTTACTGATTTAAGATTACATTATCGAATAATTCTATTAACTGTTTGTTGTTTAACTGAAAATAGAAGGGGCATTTGAAGACCTTTGTGAAGTTGTTGTGTTGCGCGAGAGAAAGAGGAGAGCCTTTGTCGATTGAAGAGCAAACCAAGCACATTCACTATGCTAGCAATGTTGACAATGAGGATGCCCATGAAATGTTCAAGCAAGTGAGGTTTGAAGTAAGAAGGGAAGAAAAAGCCAGGAGGGAAGCACAAGCCAAGATGAATGCTGACAAAAAGAGGGCTCGTAGTGGTCGTGGTGGTGAAGGTAGTAGTAGTGCTGGTGTTCCTAAACGGGGCCGAGGTCGTGGTCGTGGTCGTGCTCGTGGTGAATGAATGCAGTCTCTAGTTTATTTCTTTATGTTGGGTTGGACAAATGTAAAGGTTAATGGTTGGACAAATGGTTTTTTAAGGTTTATGGGACATGTTTTCTTATTTTGGACAACAAGTGTTTGATTTCTAATTGTTGAATGAAAGTTTTATATAGCTACTTAAAGTTTCAAGACAAATAGCCGGCAAGGTTTTTAAGTGTCAGACTGCCGGCCCTGTCAGCGGAAAATGCTTGCATACCAGGGTCGGCAAGTGAGTCAGATCATTACCAAGCCGGCGAATATACAGCCGGCAGTGTATTATGTTTTCGAATACGCCAGCATTTTGTTACGTAAAATACCTTCTCCCGATGCCAAAACCATCATAACGCCGGCTTGGTTTTAAATTTATACCCTTCCGACCATATCATAGCCGGCAGTAAAATTTCAAAATATATTGCCGGCGTATTGACAGAAGAAAATGATTTACTGATGCCAAAACCATCATAACGCCGGCATGGTTTTAAATTTATACCATTCCGACCGTGTCATAGCCGCATCTTGAGAAAAAATAATCTCGCCGCGAATTCAAAATTCAAATTTTTGGCAAGTACAATTTCATTGATTGACTTGTACTTGGGCACTATAACGGCCAAATTTGGGTACAATCCTATAAATACACTACTTCTCTCTACAAAACAACATACAAATAGTTTCATATACTATCCAAAGCTCATATCATCATACAATCCATCAAACTCACCCAATAGCTAAATAAAAATGGCATCATTTGATTCAAACGAGGATTTGGCAATCACCAAAGCATGGTACGCGGAAACTCGACTTAGACGTCAATCCTCCGAAAAGGGAGGATTCCACGACCTTTTGGGCTAGGGTACACAACAAATTTTGCGGCGAGTTTGGTAATCCTAATGGAAGAAGTATTCAACAAGTCCACGAAAGGCACCTAGTCATCGAAAAACGCGATACTTGCTTTTTGGCTCTCCAACCTCGGATTTTTAACACTCGCCCCTTCACCTTGTCCATTGCACAATTTGTAAGCAATTTTGTGGTTTTTTTACGCAACCCATGTTGTTTATCTTCCAATGAAACACCACTAACATATGTAAGTTTGTTTTTGTGTTTTTGTAGCATGAAGTCGTGAAAGCGCGCTACTTGGAGGAAAAGGGGGAAGCATTCGCGTTCGATGCAAGCTATCACTTCTTGGCGCAAAGAATCCCGGAGGATAACCCGAGTACTTGGATGCCGATCGTCTTCGGATGAGGAAGATTGATGGCTTTAGAAGTTTTTGTATAGGTTGTGTGGGTAGACCTCTATGTAAACCCTCCGTTTCAATCAATGTAGTAACCAAAATTGCATGAATAAAGTGAATTAGATCTTCCGATATTCTATTTTATGTTTGGTATATTATAATGTCGGCATGGTTATAAATCCTTAACATGCCGGCTACACATACGCCGGCGCTGTCATTATAATGTCGGCATAATCTTCATTCAAAGACCCTTCCGGCCACAAAACGGTCGGCGTTTTATTCATCCAAGGACCATGCCGGCTAGAATTGGTCGGCATTTTATTCAAACAAATACCATGCCGGCTATATTATAGCCGGCACTTTATTCAAACACAGACCTCCCGCTTGACCTTTCATATTTTCAAAACAAATTTTTTGGATCGAAATCGAACTCATAAGACGGATCAAAAGGTTAATCTACTGAATTCATAATTTGAAAATTTTAATCTAAACTCAATTAATTAATCTAATCATAATTTTAGTGTTAATTAAACGAGGGCAATTTTGCCATTTTGAAAATACAAGGTTAAGGGGTGGCTTGGTTTTACTTCATAATGACCAGATTTTGTCTTATTGGGTATACCCCAATTAGTTTGAGTATACCCCAATCTCGCCAGGTAAAAGAACATCTAATGAATATATCAATTTTGCAAAAAGCAAAACCAGGGGAAGAATTGTTAATTTATCTTGCGACAACCTCGCATGCATTAAGTGCAGTGTTACTGCGAATGGACGCAGGAGTGGAAAAGCCAATCTATTACATCAGCAAAACATTCAATGCCGCGGAGACAAATTATTCAAAAATGGAAAAATTAATTTTGGCATTAGTTTACGCAACATTTAAACTTCGCATCTACTTCTAAGCACACACAGTTAAGGTAATAACAAAAGTACCAATTGAGTCAGTAATGAAGAATTTGAAAAGATCAGGAAGGGTTGAAAGATGGAATGCTCAAATAAGTCATTGCAAGCTCAAGTATGAAATACTATCCTCACCCAAATCACAAGTTGTTGCAGACTTTTTAGCAGAATTTCCACTGGAAGAGGATGAAGCAGGGGAAGAAATGATGGATATAGAAGAAGAACATGGAAATCCAAGGGATTTATTAACTGAGCCAAACAGATGGGAGATATTAGTAGATGGATCATCAAATGGAGAAGGTAACGGAATTGGGATCATTGTAATTTCGCCAGAAGGCAATAAAATGGCCTTTTCTTTCAGATTGGAATTTGCATCTACCAACAATGAAACAGAATATGAAGCTATAATACATGCTTTACGATTCGCAATAGAAATGAAGTTGGAGAATGTGAGGGTCACCATTGATTCCCAGTTGGCTATTCGCCAGATAAAAGAAGAATATACTACAAATGAACCATCCATAAAAAAATACAAAAAACTTGTTGAAGAGTTGTCGGCGAAGATACAAAAAATAAAATGGAGACACATATCAAGAAGAGACAATAGACTCGCGGATGCTTTTGCTTTTATATCAAGTATGATGACGGATCCAAGCTGCGAGATGCATAAAAATACGAGACACTTCTATCACCATCAATCAACAAAAAGGAAGAAGAAGAAACAGAAGTAATGCTCGTAGAAGATGAAATACAAAGACCCAATTGCGAAGATTGGAGAACGGAACTTTATGCTTATCTAATGAAAGGAGAAACACCAAGAAATAGGTTAGAAATGCACAAATTAAAAATCCGTGCAACAAATTATGAACTAAGAGACGGGGTATTGTACCGAAGATCCTTTAATGGAACCTCGCTTAGATGTTTAACACGAAAGGAAGGAGAAGCAGTGTTAAAAATGTTACACAGTGGGGATGCTGGCAATCATAGTGGTGGAAGATCTTTACCACATAAGGCGAAAATGCAAGGCTATTATTGGCCATATATGCATGAAGATGCGAAACAAGTATCAAGACGTTGCGAAGATTGCCAGAGGCATGGAAAGAGAATACATGCACCCGGAGCACCATTAACCTCTTCAACAAGTGTATGGCCTTTTGGAAAGTGGGGGTTAGATATTGTAGGACCATTTTTACCAGTGTACGGGGCGAAGAGATATTTGATTGTCGCCACGAGTTATTTCACAAAGTGGGCGTAAGTAAAGCGGTACAACACATTCGCGATAAAGATGTTTTTACCTTCATATTCGAAAACATAATATGCAGATTTGGAATTCCAGACACAGTTGGTATCGACAATGGGAAACAGTTTGAGGGACAAAATATAGAATTGCTGCTAAATGCATTTCAAATAAAATGTGGGAAATCAACTCCTCTATACCCACAAGCCAATGGACAGGCGGAAGCAACAAATAAAACAATCGCAGATATATTAAAAAAGAAGTTAGAAGGACATAACAGGGCATGGTGTGAACAAGTGCATAATGCAGTATGGGCTTACAATACAACAAAGCGAGAAGCTACGGGGATGTCACCATTTTGTTTGACATATGGAGTTGAAGTCAGACTTCCGATCAAGTTATTATTCCAACAACAAAGAGAGAAGCTTGGGAGAAAAATCTTAGTGCGGGTAACATTTTGGTTAAATTAGATGAATTAGAGGAGAAGAAAGAAAGAGCACTACAGCATATGGAGAATTATCAGCGAAGATTAGCTAGAGAATATAACAAATGTGTCAAGACACGCGAATTTCAACCAGGTGATATGGTATTGCGAGAAACACCAATATATCTGCGATAAAGTGGTGGCAAATTGGCGAAAAAGTGGGATGGCCCTTATATCATCAAGGAGATAGTTGGAACTGGGGCATATAGATTAATGGATCCTGAGGGCAAAGATGTGGGCAAAGATGTGGGCCAAAGATTGGATAGACCATGGAATAGGTTATATCTCAAGAAGTACTACCCATAGAAGATAGAAGGGAAAGAATGAGTTGCGAAATATTAAATGAATGAAATGAAATGAATTCATATGAAATGTTCCTGTGACAGAGTGATTTCGAAAGTGCATAAAATAAAGCAAGTCTGTGAATACATCGCAATTAAAATATCAAGAGATAATCAAAAATGAATGATTGAACGAATTGTCAAAAGTGAATGAATGAGTGAACGGGACGAACCTTTATGGCGTACACCTTAGTTCGCGAATGATATTTCGTAAGAGGCAAATGTAATACCTAAAGTGCGTCATATAAGGGGGTATCTCTTGACATGGCTCAGGGAAAAGGTTACACTGCCCGGAACTTTAGTCATGGAGATTTGGGGCCCATGAAAGCCTATCCGGGAGAGATACCTTGGATTTCCAACTATATATATATATATATATATATAAGGTTATACCCTGGTTGGACGCCCGAGGGTCTCTTCCAAGGAGTCAATGTATGACCAAGGCGCCGAGGTACACGGTTGAGCCAAGAGTGCCCGGGGCATTTGAAGTGTCTCGGCCATTCTTGGCTCAACCATGTACTCGGCCCGAAGAAAACTCCACTTAGGGTGCAGTCTCGTAACCATAAACCCTATAGGTATAAGGGATAATAGGCTGCGAAAACAACTGGTTGTTGTTAAGACCGGATGGGAGGAGCTAGTCTTGTATGGCCGATGTACGCCTCCTTGAAGGGGCAACCAGGGAGATGATAAGGGCGGCACCCTCCATTAGGGAGCTGATAAGTGTCAAAAGAAGCAAATGTCATGAGACTCTATTTTCGCAAGAAAATTTAGGCTTGTCATATTTGTGCGATGATCCTGCAGAGGCAACAATACTAAAGAAATGATAAGACAAGATCGATGGGTCATTACATGAAAGTGTAACGACGTCCTGCGATTTTGTCGCAAGACGGCAATGTCATGGGACTTATGTTCGTAAGAATATTTAGACCTGTCACATTGACGCAAAAATGAGGGGTGGCAAAATAAGACCTTTAACTAGGAAGGTAAAATAAGACCGCACAAAAATAATGATAAGGCAAGATCAATGGGTCATTACATGAAAATGTAAAGACGTCCTGCGATCTTGTCGCATTGATGAAACTCAACATAAGTGAAGATAATGAAAAACAAAATGATAATTATTAACTAACAAGAATAATTTTCATTACAAAAAAGGAGAAATAATAAGTAGATAAACACGTCTGCAAGATAATTGAAGAAGTAGCAGTACAAGAAGAAAAATTACAAGAGAAAGTCGATTCTCAAATATCAGTTTTTTCACCAGAAGGAGATACTGGATTTTCCTCAGCAGCTTTATCCTTATTTCCACCAGATCCTCCTTCACCCAGATTATTATTGACAACTTTACTAGGAGAGATTGTCTCTTCATTCGCGATCTCTTCGCCACTATTGTAGTCATAATCGCTATCAGGAGGGTTAGGAATTTCATCATCGCTTACTTCCAGAGGATCGAAACGTACAGGATCAAGAGATTTAGATAATAAAACATCATTCACAAGAACTTCGGCTTTGAGATGAAACTGACGAAGGAGTGCTTTCTGATGATTTCTACTTTCTATGTCTTTACAGTCAGACATATAATCAAATCTTCTTTCTGCACGATCACGAGAGCGAGCAAGGGAAGCAGCGAGTACTCCATTTTCTTTGCGAATTTTTGAATAATCAGATTTGAGAGTAGCAATAGTGGAATGAAGATTTTTCTCAGAGTCTGTAAAACAAAAGAACATAGAAAATCATTCAGATTTTTGGAATTCTCAAGGAAAATATCATAAAATAATAAATAAATGAATTGAGGTAGTCAAATAATATGACTACCTTCCTTCTGTGAGGTAAGATGTTGGATTAAAGCCGAACAACTATTCTCCAAATGATCCATGGCATTGTCAAAATTATCTCCAATTAAACCTTTCAATCGAGATCGCAAGCTTTTTTCGTTGGAAACAAGTAAGGCATTTTCTTTCGCAAGGGAAGAGTTGGACTTTTCTAACTTGGAACATTGATCCATGAATTGGTTTGCCTTTACACTTAAGATTATTCTACCCCGAATAAGTTTATCCTTCTCAAAGCAGAACTTCTTCAAGTTGATTTCTCAACGAGCAAAGAGATTGTTCTTGTTCTTTACATAATTTTTGACAAAAATCAGACTGTTGCGAGTAAATCGCCACCTTGTTTAACAGAGTTCGCTTCTCTTGAGAAAGAATTCCATTCTCATCTGATAAAGTTTCCAACTCCAGATTAGCTTTAGTCAAAGAGTAAGAGAGGCGAGATAATTCATTACTTAATGAGCCTTGTTCCTGTACTAAGTCAGCATTTTCTTTAGAAAGATTATCTATTTGATCACAGAGTATGTATGAAGATTATCTAATTGGTTATATTGCTCCATCCAAGCATCTCTATCAACTCGAACTTCTTCAACAATAGATTCCAACTGGTATATCTCCATTTTTCGCTTCTGGTTTAAAGCTTGAAGGGCGAACAACGGCTCTTGGTTCAAAAAAAAATATATATATATATATATACATACATAGGTAAGAGTATACCTTTCAATTCTTCATTCTTCTTGCGAAGATTATCACGATCCAGCGAAACATTTTGAAGTTTTTGATTCTCAAGTTGGAGGATATTACACTTTGCAGTCATAGCTTGGAGATCATTCTTCAAAATATTAATTTCTTGCTCCAAAGATGTTTGCGAAATTATATCAGGGCCAAGGTGTTTACTCAAAATCTCGCAGACATTAGATTTGATAGGATCGACAGAAGTCTTCTTGACATCGTTCACAATATCTGATAGAACTTTGAAGGCCACATCTATTCCTTCCAAATTTTCTTTAGTAAGAGGGATTTGCTCAGATAAGGAAGTAACGGCGATAGAAGAAGGAAGAGATGAGTCATCTTTTGTTAAAGGAATATCATGAGATGAGGAAATCTCATGAAGATTAATGATTGGAGAAATGGTAGAGGCATTGACAATGGAAGAAGAAATAGGCTCGTTCGCAATGGGACTGTTATGAGGGATTTGATTTATGAGAAATTCAGGCATAGGAGTGTTATCATCAACGGTATTTTCGCAAGAAGAAGCAGTAGGATTATCTTGCGAAGATTTCGCAGTAGGAATTGTAAGTTTGAATATAGGAAAGGAAACAGCAGGTGCAACAGGTTTAGAATGGCGAGGCTTCTTGGGGGACCTATCAACATTTTTGTCATCCTGCGAATTACAAGATAAATAAGAAACAGAGGCAACAATATTGTTATTAAAAGAGTAAATGTTTCTTAAATACCTTGTTATTCGCAGGCTTTCTTTTAGAGGCAGTGGATTTCGGTTGCGAGCCCATAGAGATGTTAGGGTTCACAACGGTGAACTTGGTGCTAGATTTGTTCTTGCTAAAACAAAAATGGCAGGAGGGTCATTAAAAGAAGAACAGTATCAGAATAAAACAACTTCAATAAGAAAGATCAATCACAAAATGATCAAATTCAGCAAAATTAACAAACCTTGATACCATAGAAACAGTAGCAGAAGAATAGTAACAGAAAAACGATGAAGAAGACGATGAAGAAAAGCAGCAGAAAAAAGTTGCAGACAATGAAGAAGACGAAGTAAAAGAAAAGAAATGCTTTCACAAGGAATCCTCCTTTAAATAGACGAGAAAAGAGTAACCGGATAACATTAAATGTGCCGGTAAAAAGGTAAATTTTAGATACGTATAAACAGTCATTCCTAAATTCACGGAATCTTGTCGGCAAAAAATTGATGGAAAACAAACGATTGCGGCATTTAAAAATATTGGTTCTCATGACATTCTCTTCTTCGCAGAGAATACATGAGAAGAGGCAAGATGTAGGATCAGAATATCGCGACATCAATACCTCGCGAGATTAATAAACGACAGCATTGCGAAGGCATCGCAGGGAAGTAACATAAATGACGCAATGGATGACGACAGCCAGAACATGAGAAAGGTGTGAAGACTTAGCGAGATTTAGGAGTGTCGCGAGATTATATACTTGTACACTTGCGATATTTCGCAAGTCATTCCCGAAAATAAAGGACAGCTTAGCTGTCATCCATTATGTAATACCCTATATAAAGAGTTGATCAGACCTATTGGGAGGAGGTTCTTTTTGAATTGTTAGGCAAGTCATTAGGAGAGAGAAAGTTTTAGAGTGATTGTAATTCTATAACTCATTTCTATTTCATATTGTAAATATTCAAGAATTCAATCAATAAGAATCGTAATTGTTCATCTTAAAATGACTTAATTGTGTATATTCTAGTGAGGGGTGTAGTGTAGGATTTCCTGCAACTACACTTTTCATGTATCAACATTAGTTCCCTGGCTATTGGGTCGATTATCAGATGATCCAATAGCCAAATCCTTTCGTACTCCTATATACCGCGTGTCATTGAGAGCAGGACAACTGTCGGAGCATTTATGGCGTTTTCTCCTTTATATAGCAGCACCAATCTTCCAGCCTGGTAAATTTTAGTCCTTATCTTCATTTTTGCTTTCTGGTCAAGCGCTTTACGTAGATGGCTCACTCCCTTTACAGGTACGTGTTAACTCTGGCGCCAGTCCCCGCTTTAGTCTTGATGTTCAAGAAATTGGAACTGACGTGCCTGCTACTGGTGGAGGCCGAGGTTGAGGTGCTTTACGAGCATAGGTTAGCTAAAAGGGATTTCGCGCGCGCTCAATTTACAGAGCGCTTTGAAGCGCGTCAGGCTGCTGAGGAGGCTGGTCGATTAACATCTGCAATTCAACATACTCTGGATGATGTTGTCACGGCCCGTAACACTGCTGCTGCGTTAGTCACCGAATCCTTAACGATGAGGGCAACCATTGAGTATGATATCGCTGACTTCCATTTATATATCTCTGGCCATGATGCTTCACGCCTTCTCGGGAACACTCTATCTTTGATCAAGAGTTTCTAGCGCTTGTGAACCCGTCCTATCCCAGGGACGAGCTCGCGCGCTTATTAGTGTTAAAGGATGGAGGAGATAGGTGACTGCGGGATTTCAGGCAAGCCCGTCGGGATAAGGCATGCCAAGACCGCGATGAACACGAGGATACTCTAGCGTTGTCCCAAGGGGCGAAGGCTAAAGGGATAATTATTCGAGACATCTACAAACTGATAAGTGATGCCAGTTAGGGGCTATCCCAAGCCAACGTTCAGTGTGATGAAAGTAGGCTTATGGCGGAGGCCATGGACGTAGATATTTCTCATTGTCGCCTGTTGGTAGCTGGTTAGATTAGGCGCTAGCTTCGGGGACAGTTTCCTTTATCTGCTATTTATTTCATGCACTTTGCTTGTTGGATTTTCCCTTCTCAGCTTATGTATATATTTCAATCTCTCTCCTTTCCTTTCTGTTATGTTATCGAATTTTCCTCTTTGATTGATTCCCTTTGATCCAACCTCATGGACGTTACCACATTAGTCTTAGGCCTTGGTTCCTGAGTTTCTAATATCTATGTCGAGATTATCCTCTCTCTTAACCTTGTTTTGACACGTTTCTCAGCATGCAGAAGGGGTATGAGCAATTGATTTGTATTCCACGCCCTCTTCCTTCGTATGTGTATATAAATACCCACATGCAATTCTCGTTTCTTAATCTTGTTTATCGTTACATCTGCTATCATATATATATTTTTTGCTTGGTAGATCTCCATTATGGCTAACTCTGTTCACGGGTATGTGCTGTCCTTAGCACCCATTTCCATGTTAGTCTCGGCTTCGTTCAAACAAGACGAATTGAAACGTCTTCTGTTCGTAAAGGCCGAGGTTGAGGAAATTCGGACACAGATAAAGATAAGCAGGGATGCTCAACGCGCGAATTTCAGAGCCCGGTACGAGGAGTATCAAAATGCTCAGGCCGAGTCCCCCGATCGGGTATCATTGGAGGTCCAACAGGCGTTGGACGAAGCTATCACCGCTCGCGACGCAGCCAATCAGTTATTCGTGGACTCTTTGATGATGGTGGCTATTATGGATCATGCCATCTCTGATTGTCATCTTTGGGTCCCTTATCAGGGGGCCTCACCGCTTCTCCGTCATACTCTGACTTTAGCGGTCGCGTCCACACTTGTACCTCAACATTACCTTGAGGACAAGTTGGATCGTTTATTGATTTTGAAGGAAGAGGCGGGTCTGCTGTGGACGCTTAGGCTAATTCGTCAAGATAAGGCGCGCAAGGAGTACGATGAGCATGAAGATACTCTTTCAATTGCTCGCGGGGCCGGTGTTGAAGATAACGTGATCCAGGACATTCTCAAGTTGGTGCATGAAGCCGATCAAGACCTTCGTTTGGCTACTGCACAATGTGCATATGGTCGCTCGATGGTGGAAGCCTTAGACGATGATATTGCTAGATGTAGAGCACTGATGGCTGGTTAAGTTTATCACTGTGGAGTGTCTTTTTAGTTTAAACGCCTTTTGTACTAGATTTGTGTGAATAAAGTCTTTGTTTTCAATTTCGAGGGTGATGTTATTTGCTTGTATACGAGTGTATCGTGCCTTCGGTCCGTCTGTGACCTGTTCTTCTCTTTCTATCTCTTTGTCTTCCCCCCTTTTTTCATATATCTATTCTTCCTCCCTTCCCCCCCCCCTTTTTCAAGGGAGTTGGACGGGGCGGGCGTTGGTTAAACGCGCCTATTCCCCCTTTTTTTATTTTCAAGGGAGAAGGGTAGGCGGACGTTGGTTAAACACGCCTATTCCCCCTATCTATTTTCAAGGGAGTTAGACGGGGCGGGCATTGGTTAAACGCGCCTACTCCCTCTTTTTATTTTCAAGGGGGAAGGGTAGGGCGGGCGTTGTTTAAACGCGCCTATTCCCCCTTTTTTTTTTCAAAGGAACCGGGTAGGGCGGGCGTTGTTTAAATGCGCCTACTCCCTCCCTTTGTATTTTCAAGGGATAAGGGTAGGGCGGGCGTTGTTTAAACGCGCCTATTCCCCCCTCTTTTTTTTGTGCTTGTTGGTCGTTCGGATGCTTTTGGCATTCCTGGAACCTTTGTGGTCTCGTCAGTTGATTAGGCGCCTTGGGCGTTCCTGAGGTTTTTATGAAACTTGGCGGTCAATCAGGCGCGTTTGGCCGTCCTGATACCTTTCGTAAACTTGTCAGTCAATCAGGCGCCATTAGCATTCCTGAGACCTTTTGTGAATTTTGTCAGTCGATCAGGCGCCTTTGGCTTCCCTGAGACCTTTCGTGAACTTGTCAGTCAATCAGGCGCCATTAGCATTCCTGAGACCTTTTGTGAATTTTCTCAGTCGATCAGGCGCCTTTGGCTGACCTGGGACCGTTTGTGAACTTGTCAGTTAATCAGGTGCCATTAGCATTCCTGAGACCTTTTGTGAATTTTGTCAGTCGATCAGGCGCCTTTGGATGCCCTGAGACCTTTTGTGAACTTGTCAGTCAATCAGGCGCCATTAGCATTCCTAAGACCTTTTGTGAATTTTGTCATTCGATCAGGCGCCTTTGGCTGCCCTGAGACCTTTTGTGAACTTGTCAGTCAATCAGGCGCCATTAGCATTCCTGAGACCTTTTGTGAATTTTGTCAGTCGATTAGGCGCCTTTGGCTGCCCTGAGACCTTTTGTGAACTTGTCAGTCAATCAGGTGCCATTAGCATTCCTGAGACCTTGTGAATTTTGTCAGTCGATCAGGCGCCTTTGGCTGCCCTGAGACCTTTTGTGCATGCGCCATTTTTCCAACTTACTTTATTGCTTAAAGCGGGCATTTACAAGGTAGGACTCAAGCGTAAAATTTTTTCAACCACTTTCCATTGATGGGTGCTTTGACCTTGGTCCCATTCATGCGCCGAAGCTTGTAGTATCCGCTTTCTGCCACTTTCCTTATTGTGAACGGGCCTTCCCAATTTGCTGCGAATTTTCCAGCACTAGCATTTCTCTGTACGTGCGGGGCGATTTTTAAGACTAGCTCATCAACCTTGAAGGTCCTCTCCTTTACACTCTGGTTGTAGTAGTTAGCTGCACGCTTCCTATAAGCTTCCGCGAACCTTTCTGCCCGTGCTCTTCTTTCTTATATTGTGTCTAAATGGGCAAAGCGTCTCACTTCATCTGGCGTGGTATGGCTACCCATTGCCACTCTTGCAGATAGGATTGCTATCTCTGCGGGTAGGATTGCATCTTCTCCGTAGACCAGTGAGTAGTGGGATGCGCCTGTAGAACTGCGCTTAGAAATCCTATACGCCCAGAGTGCCAACGACAACTTCTCGTGCCACTCTCTATGGTAGTCATGCACTATTTTACTGAGGATGCGGATGAGCGTCTTATTTGTTGCCTCCGCTTGCCCATTCCCTTTGGGATAATAAGGGGTAGACGTGTGGAGCCTTACATTGTATTGGCGGAGTATATCAATTACATCCTTGTTCACGAATGATTTCGTGTTATCTGCCCTGATTATCATGGGCGCGCCGAACCTGCAAATGATGTATTCTTTGATAAATGCGGTTATCGTGGCACCTGCATAATCTTTGAGGGGTATCGCCTCGACCCACTTCGACGCGTATTCGGTGGCGGTGATTATGTACTTATGTCGCTTTGAGGATGTTGGGTTGATTGGCCCTATAAGATCGAGCCTCCAGCTGTGGAACGGCCAGGGTGTTACTATGCTATGCAATAGTGTGTGGGGGGCTTGGATCAAGTTCTCATGTGTATGGCACTGCAAGTATCTTCGGGCGTGTTCTGCGGTATCACTTTCCATGGTCGGCCACTAAAACCCTCCTTCGTAGAGTTGCAGGAATAACTTCCGCATCCCCTGGTGCTCTGCATCATGGGATCGGGTCATGACTTCTATGGATTCCTGATTTGACAGGCATCGCAGCGCAGCATTACCATAAATTTTCCGATAGAGAATGCCTTCATGCATGAAGAAACGCACTGCCTTCTTTTGTATTTTTAAATCCATTTATCTGTCACCGCAACTTCCTGTGTTGGATGAAATCGATGTAAGGTTGTCTCCAGTCTACTTCTTCGACTGTGTAGACCTCCGCGGGCTGTGGCGGGGCTTGGCAATCGGCATAACTATCTTGGAGTGTTGCTGCTTGAGCCGACATACTTGGACAATATACGCCCATCCTTTGAAGCCTTCTGTATAGATGAACGACACCGGTCCGCCCACATGTTTCCGTGTGTAGTTCCCGGAGTAACTTCTCCGCCTCCCTTTTGTTTACACATCTTACGAGGGATCCTACGGCCGCCCTGTAATACAGCGCACCTTGGAGCATCACGAACTGCTTTAAGGCTTGAGTAGGAATCACTCGCTCTTCGTCCATCCGCGTTAAGTCTTCGATGTATGCCTTTCTCCAGTCGTCCGCCTCCTCGAAGGACAAGTCCTCTTTCCATGTACTAGGCATCCCTTTTCTTCGTACCGTAATTGTTCCCTCTTCTTCATTGTTTAATGATACCTTGCTTGCCAAGGTCGCCAGGGCGTCTGCGTGTTTATTTCCGCCTCTGCCAGTATGATCTAAAGTCGATCCCGTTTACTCATTAGCCTCTGGGCCTCTACCCGGTAGGGGACCACGTGAGGCTCTTTGACGTGGAAATCTCCGTTCACTTGATTCGTAACAAGCCGGGAATCGCCTTTGACTTCAACTCCTCCAAGGTTAAACTTTTTCGCCATTTGGAGTCCCAAAATTAGGGCTTCATACTCTGACACATTATTACTGCATGGAAAATCTAGTTTGAACGAGTATGAGAGTAGTTCTCCCCGCGGGGCTTGAAGACTACTCCTGCCCTTCCCACGGACCCGTAAGAGGATCCGTCAAATAACATGGTCCACGGCTTGTCAACATCCACGGCCGCGACCTCTCCAGGTATGTATTCTTGCACTTCATCATCTCCTGCTCCTGGGAACATGGCCATGAGGTCGGCTACTGCTTGTCCTCTTACAGCGTTCGGCCGCTGGTACTTGAGCTCGAATTCCGACAGTTGAAGCAACCATCGGGCGGTTCTCCCTGTAAGGACAGGCTTCGAAGCCAGGTACGCTATCGGGTTCGCTGCTGCCACCACAATGGTTTCATGTGTTAGGAGGTAGGGGCGCAGCTTTTGAGTCGCGTATATGAAGGAAAAACATGCTTGCTCTACACGTGGGTATCTTAATTTTGCATCTCGTAGGACCCGTCTCATGTAATAGATAGGTGACAGCTCAGTTCCCCCCATATCTTGCACGAGAACTGCGCCGATTGCTGAGCTGGTAAATATCGTGTAGAGATAAAGAGGGACCCCGCGTATCGGAGGTCTAAGAATATTAGGGCTGACAAGACACTGCTTCAACTTTTCAAAGGCGGCACACTGTACCTCTCCCCATATGAAGGGTATACCTTTTTTCAGCAAGGGAAGGAACGCAATCATCATCTGTGCTAAACCAGGTACGAAGCGTCGTATGTACGATATTCATCCTATAAAGGCTTGCAACTCTTTAGTGTTCGCCGGCGGTGCCATTGTTGTGATTGCTTTGACTTTGCTTGGGTCTACTTGAATTACCTCATTAGTCACTAAAAAGCCTAAGAATTTCCCGGATGTGACCCCAAAGGCGCACTTGATAGGATTCATCTTGAGTTTGAATTTCCTGCATCTCTCAAAGGTCGTCTTTAGGTGAAATATGTGATCCTCAGCCTCTTGTGTCTTGACTACGATGTCGTCAACATATACTTCTATTGTCTGGTGCAGCAGGTCGTGGAAGATGGATGTCATGGCGCGCTGATACGTGGCACCGGCGTTCTTTAGTCCAAACGACATTACTACATAGTAGAAGTTGCCATATGGGGTTTGGAAGGCGGTTTTCTTTGCATCTGCAGGGTCCATCTTTACTTGGTTATATCCACTGAAGCCATCCATGAAAGAATATCTCTTCTTTTTCCCGGTCGCGTCCCGGCGTCATGTCGATGTTTGGCGGCGGAAATCGTCCTTTGGGCAAGCTCGGTTCAGGTCTCTATGGTCTACACAGCACCTAACCTTTCTATTTTTCTTGGTTACTGGCACGATGTTAGCCAGCAAAGTGGGGTGTTGTATTGGCTTAATGAATTTGGCTTTAAGTAGCCGCTCCACTTCCTCCTTTATCGCAAGGGCGGTATCCCTAGGAAACTCGCGTCTTCTCTGCTTTACGGGTTTGAATTCAGGCGATACTCCTAGATTATGTACCACGAGGTTGCTATCTAAACCCGGCATTTTGTCATAGTCATAAGCAAAGACGTCCTTGTATTCTTTAAGTAACGCGATCAATGTTGCCCTTTCCTCTTGGTCCAGGACTCTTGCTTATCATGATGGAGCGCTTGTCTTCTCGTGTTCCTATGTTGATTTCTTCCATTTCATCCACGGTGAGGTCTTTTGGTGTTCGTTCCTCATTGGTTCCCGTAGTGACGCTTGCCAGCTGATCCCACAATTCTTGGTCATCAATCGTGCTGTAGGGAAGCTCGGACAAGTTTTGTTCTGTGCTTTCATCGGGAACCCCCGCTTCACTTATTAACTCGTCAGCGTGGTTTTGCTCATTTGGGGGTATTCCCTCGGCTAATTGCTATAATCGGTACACATGTCCACCATCGGGCCTAGAGAAGCGTTGGAAACTGGGATGCTCATCTTACTTCCTTTTTCTTTCCGTTGGTAATACCATCCTTGATGGACTGAACACGGATTTGGTGGGTTCCATTTTTTCTTCGTCTCCCCACTTCGGCAACGGGTTGAGTCGAGCTTCAGGCATTTCGTCCTCTTCTTTTGGCTCATCATAGAAAATTGCATCCGCCATATATGCTTCCTCTGGGTCGAAAGGGTTGCTCCTGGCGGGAATTCGATACTGCTTGCCTTCTATGTTAGTTTTTACATATTGATGGTACGTCGAAGCGACTACTTTGTGGTTGAGTAACCAGCCTCGCCCTAGTAGCACATGGAAGGTAGTGTCATCTTCTAGAACATAAAATGGGGTGGTCCCTCGGATAGGACCAACCTTCACTGCTAGGTTTACAATTCCAATAGCGTTTGGGTGTGGCCCCCAAACCCTTTTACTGTGATGACCCGCATTCTTATTGGGATGATCACATGCCTAAAACATCGAGCGTATGCATCGAAATCGGAGTTCAAGGACGCGCCCCCGTCAATAAAAAGCTCTTTTTAGCGGCTGTCTGTTGATGTACACGGTGAGATATAGAGGCCTGAGGTGCTCTCCGGGGTAACAGATGTCTTCATTGGTGAATACGATGGCATCCTTAGGGAGAAGTCCACAGGGCCTCCCTGCTGTTATGGCTGCTATGGCCTTAGAACTATTGAGCCAATACCGTCTTAGCAAATTGATGAGCCACGCCGTCTGTGTTAGCAAAAGTAGAATTCTCCATATCCACCTCGCATGCTTCTCCTTCATCCTCGGTCCAGGGCCTCCAGGCATCTCCTTCATGGGAAAGCATCATTACTTGATGTGGGGCCGTTTTGCCATCTTCTGCTTTGTTCATTTCAATCTCGCATATTTCCAGCTTCTTCTGAAACATCCTTCGCAGGTTGAAGCAGTCAATTGTAGGGTGTTGTATCCTCCGATGAAGGTGACAATAGCACGCATCATTTTTGTCAAGAGTGCTAGGATTCACTTTTGTCGGGGGAAATTGGGTTTACTTGTTTGCTACCCATTGTTTTAATAATCCGACAATTTGTTCCTTGTTGTAAGGCAGAGGTGGCGGGAGCGCTTGTGTTCCCCAACCCTCGCGATTATTATTTCCATGGGTATTTCTTGGCATGGTCGATACAGTGTTAACCGAGTTTCGCCAAACATAATCCGAGCTTGGTTCTTCAATGCAATCGGCGATCCTTGCGGCTGCCTCCTCCAGTTCCACAAATGTGGGGAAGCGAAAGTTTACCAGATTCTTTTTGAAAGATGGAGTCATCCCCCGGACGCAAATTTCCACTAACGCTTCTTCTTTAACATCTTCATGGCAATCGAGAGTGAGAAGGCGGAATCTAGCGATGTATTTTTCTATCTCCTCGCTATGCGCTGATTGCACTTGCTCGGATCTATGGTTGTGACTTTCCTTTTTGCTGAATAGAACTTTCTGAGAAAAAGCGCTGACATGGCTGACCATGAATGGACGCTCCCTGGCTTGAGGTTGTCGTACCATGTGAACGCCGTATCAGTCAGCGATTTTGGAAACTCTCTCAGACATAGCTTCTCATCTGCCACGCGATCATTTATTGTAGACAGAAATCGACTGAGGTGCTCCCTCACGCTGCCTTGGCCATTGTAGACCTTGAATTTTGGTGAAGTATAATCTTCAAGGTACTGATATTCCATGATTTCAGAGGAGTAAGGACTCGCCATGAAGTTATAATTGTCTTGTTTAACGATTCTGTAATTTAATTTCTAGGTATTTTGCAATCGCCTCTTGTGTCATAGCCGCAGGCTCGTTTTCCATTTCCTCTACATCTTCTGTTATTTATTTATCATTTTTCCTTGCACTTACCGCCTTCATGAGCTTTCTCAGCTCTCGTTCTTTACGTACGTGCTCTTCTAGTTCTTTTTGCATCTCCTCGAGGGAAAGCTGAGTGAGCGGCGCTTCCTCGCTCTCCTGCTGCTTATCTTCTTCGCGCGTGATGTTTGATTTTCTCGCTTGCGTGATTGGGTCTGATACTGTACCTACTCTCTCTCCTTCCGGGTTAATTGGGGGTGTGTTTAGGTTTCCTGCTGCGCCTGAGCTAGCGCCTTCTGTGTGTGTCATCGTAAGCTAGGCACGAGCCTTCGGGTATGGTCGCCAAATGTTTAGGGGTGAATTTCAGTTTAGGTTCTACCCGTCCTAGCTAGTACACATGACCTCACAATTCCAATAATAGTAAGAGAGAGATTTGTCTTTTCATTGTACCTTGTCCTTTCTTTTATAGGCTTTCCTAAAAGCCCCTCTTTTTACTACTTCATGACACATGTCCTAATACCTCTTAATTACCCTTAATGCCTTCCTTTAACATAACCCCTTCCTTCTTCATTAATTCCTCCTTTATCCTCCCATCTTTCATGGATATCTTCTATTTGGGCTTGGGTTTAGTCCCCAAGTCCTACATCTTAACCCAAGTTCACCTCTATTCTTATGGGCATCTCCAACTCGTTAAGGGGTATTATTTTTCATGTATCAACAACGAGTATCGTTGGTGGGAAACTAGATAGTTGCAGTGTTATTAGTTTTCGATTGATTGATTGACTTGTAGGATCAGAATATCGCAACATCAATACTTCGCGAGATTAATAAATGACAACATTGCGAAGGTGTCGCAGGGAAATAATATAAATGACGCAATGGATGACGACAGCCAGAACATGAGAAAAGTGTGAAGACTTGGCGAGATTTAGGAGTGTCGCGAAGATGAAAACTTATACACTTGCGATACTTCGCGAGTCATTCCCGAAAATAAAGGACAACTTAGCTGTCATCCACTATGTAATAACCTATATAAAGGGTTGAGTAAGTCTGTTGTGAGGGGGTTCTTTTCTGAATTGTTAAGCAAGTCATTAGGAGAGAGAAAATTTAGAGTGATTGTAATTTCTTTAACTTTGTTCTATCTTCTTTTATAAACATTTCAAGAAAGTAATCAATAAAATTCATGGTGATTCATCTTCAAATGGATTAATTGTGTAAATTCTAGTGAGGGGTGTAGTGTAGGATTTCCTGCAACTACATATGCGCTAGAAACAGGGAACGAAGGAAGATTGAAGATAGAAGATTACAGTTAAAATCATTCGAATCAAGAAAATGAGAAAGGAAAAGGTTAGATCAGATGAGGTAGAGGAGTTAAAAAACAAGGAATATGATGAAGATATGGAGTACAGTTCGATTACAAAAGCAATGATTAATGAATTTCATGAAAATATCAGAGGAAGAATACATAAACGAGATTTTGAAGGAAAGAAGATTACAGATAGGGAGAAGATATCATCTTTGAAAGAGTGGGAAAAGCAGAAAATAACATTAACAACAGCAGAGGTACCTAGAGAGGGTTTAAATCATACATCTCCCCTAGTGATCACGATAACTGCATGCAAAGAAGAAGGAGAACCGGCAAAAGCAGCGGAAGAATGGACAATAAATAGAACTTTGGTGGATACAGGGAGTTTGGTGAGTATCATGTTTTACCATACCTACAAAAAATTAGGATATAAAGATGAAGAAATGATTTCCCCAACATATTGTATCCATGGTTTGGGCAAATCTATAACACAACCTAAAGGAGAGATAAAATTACGAATTTTGCTTGGAGAAATTGAAACACAGGTGACATTGAGTATAATGGATATGGAATCGCCGTACAACGTGTTGTTAGGGAGACCATGGGTACATGCAATTAAGGCTGTAGCGTCAACGTTTCATCGGTGTATCAAATTTCCTACGCCAACTGGAATTGGTGAAATCAGAGGGGATATTGATAAAGGAAGAATATATCATCAAATCGAGGTAAAGCATTATGAAGAACAAGTGAAAAAACGAAGAGATCGCAAGAAGATGGTAAAAGCAGCTAAGAAAGAAGAAGAGTTTAGAATTTACATGATAAGAGCAAAAGAAGGAAAAGGAATACCTAGCAAAACCTTGAGAGAAGAGGATGAGCTCGCAAAGGAGATGAAGGGACCAACTCCTATGGGAGAGCCGAAGGCTAGTTATATCGCAGCAGAACAAACAAAAGAAGTGAATGTTGGAACTGAAGAAGAACCCAAGATGTTAAAAATTGGGACTAAAATGGAAGCGGATGAAGAGAGAAGAACCTGTGATTTGTCGCGAGATTACAAAGATATTTTCGCGTGGGATATGGATGAAATGCCTGTATAGATCCATCTGTGGCTTTCCATAAATTGGAAATTGACAGAAATGTAAAACCATTCAAACAAAGAATTAGAAAGATCGCAACAGCATATCATCCTCAAATAGAAGAAGAATTGCAAAAAAATGCTAGATGCGGGAATCATTAGACAAGCAAAATATCCCGAATGGATAGCAAATATGGTTATAGTCCCAAAGAAGAAAAAAATGGATAAGAATTTGTATAGATTTTACCGATCTAAACAAAGCTTGTCCTAAAGATAGCTTCCCTGTTACCGGATATTCCGCAATTGGTTGAAGCGGCGGCAGGAAACGAAAGGATATCATCTCTTGATGGATATAAAGGTTACAATCAAATTCCTCTCGCCGAAGAAGATCAAGAACATACAGCTTTCTTCGCTCCAAGAGGATTGTACTGTTATACAAAAATGTCGTTTGGTTTGCGAAATGCCGGAGCAACATACCAAAGAATGGTAGAAAAGGTGTTCGCGAGATGGATACACAAAACATTAGAGGTATATGTAGATGATATGTTAATAAAAAGTAAGAAAGCAAAAGACCACATACAGGATCTGAAAGAAATTTTTGAACAAATGAGACATTTCAACATCAAAGTAAATCCAGAAAAATGCATCTTTGGGGTTGCATCTGGAAAAATTTTAGGTTACATCGTATCAAAAGAAGGAATCCAAATCGACCCAGAGAAAGTACAAGCAGTTCGCGATATGCCAACATCGCGACGGTAAAAGATGTTCAGAAGTTAAATGGGTTATTAGCTTCGCTAGGAAGGTTCATCTCGCGATCATCTGATAAATGCAAGCACTTTTTCAACATCCTCAAAAAGGGATCGAAGTTTAGATGGACAGATGAGTGTGAGAAAGCTCTACAAGGAATAAAGGAACATTTAATGGATATATCAATTTTGCAAAAAGCGGAACTAGGAGAAGAATTATTGATCTATCTTGCGACGACCTCGCATGCATTAAGTGCAGTATTATTGCGAATGGACGCAGGGGTAGAGAAACCAATCTATTACATCAGTAAAACTTTCAATGCCGCGGAAAGGAATTACTCAAAAATTGAAAAACTAATCTTGGCATTAGTTTACGCAACATTTAAACTTCGCATATACTTTCAAGCGCACATTATTAAGGTAGTGACAAAAATACCAATCGAATCAGTAATGAAAAATTCAAAAAGATCGGGAAGAGTTGAGAGATGGAATGCTCAAATAAGTCATTGCAAGCTCAAATACGAAATATTGTCTTCACCAAAATCACAAGTTGTCGCAGACTTTCTAGCGAGAATTTCCTTTAGAAGAGGATGAACCAAAGGAGGAAATGATGGACGTAGAAGAAGAACATGGAGATCCAAAAGACTTGTTAATCGAGCCAAATAGATGGGAAATATTAGTAGATGGGTCATCCAATGGAGAAGGTAATGGGGTTGGAATTGTTGTGATATCGCCGGGAAGGCAATAAAATAGCTTTTTCTTTCGTATTTGAGTTTGCGTCAACCAATAATGAAACAGAATATGAAGCTATAATACATGCTTTGCGATTCGCAATAGAAATGAAATTGGAAAATGTGAGAATTACCAAGTGATTCGCAATTGGCTATTCGCCAAATAAAAGAGGAATATACTACAAATGAACCATCTTTGCAAAAGTACAAGAAACTTGTTGACGAGTTGTCGATGCAGATACCTAGAATAAAATGGAGACATATATCAAGAAGAAATAATAGACTCATGAGATGCTTTTGCCTTTATATCAAGTATGATGACAGATCCGACTGCGAGAAATATAAAAATACAAACACTTCTAACACCGTCAATTAATAAAGAGGAAGAGCAGAAACGGAGGTAATGTTAATAGAAGATGGAGCACAAATACTCTGTGAAGAAGACTGGCGAACAGAACTTCATGCATATTTGATGAGAGGGGAAACACCAAGAAACAGATTAGAGGCACACAAATTAAAAAGCCGTGCAACAAATTATGAATTAAGAGATGGAATATTATACCGACGATCTTTTAACGGACCTTCATTCAGATGTTTGACAAGGAAAGAAGGAGAAACCATATTGAAGATGTTGCACAGTGGGGATGCTGGTAATCATAGTGGCGGAAGATCTTTAGCACATAAGGCAAAAATGCAAGGCTATTACTGGCCGTATATGCATGAGGACGCGAAACAAATATCAAGACGTTGCGAAGATTGTCAAAGGCATGGGAAGAAGATACATGCACCAGGAGCACCTTTAAATTCTTCAACAAGTGTATGGCCTTTTGGAAAATGGGGTTTAGACATTGTGGGACCATTTTTACCAGGAACAGGACAGAGAAGATATCTAATTGTCGCTATTGATTATTTTACAAAATGGGCAGAGGTGAAAGCGGTACAACATATTCGCGACAAAGATGTCTTTACTTTTATATTTGAGAATATTATATGCAGATTTGGGATTCCCGCACAGTTGGTATCTGACAATGGGAAGCAGTTTGAAGGACAAAATATAGAACTGTTGCTTAATGCATTTCAGATACGATGTGGAAAATCAACTCCTCTATACCCACAAAGCTAATGGCCGGGCGAAGCAACAAACAAAACCATTGCAGACATATTGAAGAAAAAGTTAGAAGGATACAATAAAGGATGGTGCGAACAAGTGCATAATGCAAGTATGGGCTTATAATACAACAAGGAGAGAAGCTACGGGAATGTCACCTTTTTGTTTAACATATGGGGTTGAAGTTTGTACTCCGACGGAGGTTATGATTCCAACAACAAAAAAAGAAGCTTGGGAGAAAAATCTTATCGCGGGTAATATTCTAATTAAGTTAGATGAATTAGAAGAAAAGAGAGAGAAAGCATTACAACATATGGAGAATTATCAACGAAGATTGGCCGAGAGTATAACAAACGTGTCAAGATACGTGAATTTCAACCAGTGACTTGGTGTTGCGAGAAACACCATTTATCAACGAAAGTGGTGGCAAATTGGCAAGAAAATGGGATGGACCTTATATCATCAAGGAGATAGTTGGAACAGGGGCTTATAGATTAATGGATCCTGAAGGCAAAGATGTAGGACAAAGATTGAATAGACTATGGTATAGGTTATATCTCAAGAAATATTACCCATAGAAGATGGATGAAATATATTTGCGACAGAATGATTGCGAAATTGCATAAACTGAAGAAAGATTGTGCGAATATCTCGCGAACAAATTAATAAAAGAAATTTTTGAATGAATTAACAAAATGATAGAGTGAGTGAATGGGACGAACCTTTATGGCATACACCCTAGTTCTCGAATGATACTTCGCAAGAGGCAAATGTAAGACCTAAAGTATGTCATATAAGGGGGGTATCTCTTGACATGGCTCAGGGAAAAGGTTATACCGCTCCTGGAACCTGAGTCATGGAGATTTGGGGCCCATGAAAGCCTATCCGGGAGAGATACCTTGGATTTCCAACTATATATATAAGGTTATACCCTGGTTGGACGCCCGAGGGTCTCTTCCAAGGAGTCGATGTATGCTCAAGGCGCCGAGGTACACGGTTGAGCCAAGAGTGCCTGGGCATTTGAAGTGTCTCGGACATTCTTGGCAAGTCTTGGTATATCTTTTCGGCCCAAAGAAAACTCCACTTAGGGTGCAACCTCGTAACCATAAACCATATAGGTATAAGGGATAAGAGGCTGCGAAAACAACTGGTTGTTGTTAAGACCGGATGGGAGGAGCTAGTCTTGTATGGCCGATGTCGCCTCCTTGAAGGGGCAACCGGGGAGAAGATAAGGCGGCACCCTCCATTAGGGAGCTGATAAGTGTCGAAAGACGCAAATGTCACGAGGCTTTATTTTCGCAAGAAAACTTAGGCTTGTCATATTTGTGCGATGATCCTGTAGAGGCAATAATACTAACGCAAGGATAAGGTGAGGTCAATGGGTTTTTACATGAAAATGTAAAGACGTCCAGCGATCTCGTCGCAAAGACGGCAATGTCATGGGGTTTTATATTCGCAAGAGTATTTAAGCCTGTCATATTGACGCAAATAAAATATCCTGCAGAGGCAAAAATACTTAATAAATGATAAGACAAGGTCAATGGGTCATTACATGAAAATATGAAGACGTCCTGCGATCTTGTCGCAACGAGGGGTGGCGAAATAAGACCTTTAATTAGGAAGGCAAAATAAGACCACACAAAAAGGTAAGCGAACATGCTTGCGAGATTAGAATTGTAAATCTTAAATAAGGTAGAGAGAGAAAATAAGGGAATTATTCAACAAGGGATTTAGTCTTTCCAATCAAAAAGAATGCTTCAACAGAAATACGCAAAAAGTCATACAGATAAAGAGACTAGAAGTTATAAAATTACAAGAGTAGCTTAATTTCCTACATCGGCATTCTCGCAACATGAGATGATAAATGTTCTTCAACAATTTTATCGACTTCACCCTCGCCATTGGAGGATTTCCATCAAGTTTTTTTCATTTGGATTCTCGGCTTCACCTTCGCCAATTGGAGGATTTCCATCAGAAGTTTTTTCATGAGGATTCTTATCGACAATTTCATTGTTCGCGAGATCTTCGCAGCTTTCATAATCGTAATCACTATCAGGAAAATTAGGAACTTCATCATCTTCAACTTCCAAAGGTTCAATAGAGACGAGTTCAAGAGATTTAGAAAGTAAGATCTCATTCACAAAAACTTGACTTTGGGATGAAACCCGACGAAGAAGTGCCTTCGTTGATTCCTACTTTGGATATCTTTAAGATGGCTAAGATAATTAAGCTTTCTTGTGGCACGATCACGAGAATGGGAAAGTGTAGTGACAAGTGTTGCATTTTCCTTGCGAATCTTAGCATAGGCGGATTCCAAAGTAGACAGAGAGGTGCGAAGATCTTTCTCAAATTCTGTGAAAATAAAGAAGAACAACAGAGTTAAAAATAAAAAGTAATGTAAGAAATTAGAAAAGGAAAACGGCGGATGAGGCAGTCAAATTTTATGAGTACCTTCCTTTTGCGAGATAAGATGTTGGGTCAGGGCCAAGCAACTATTCTCCAAATGATCCATGGCATTATCAAAACCATCACCGACAAGACCTTTTAACCGAGAACGCAAGACTTTTTCATTAGAAATCAGTAAATTATTTTCCTTCGCAAGAGAGGAATGAGATTCTTTTAACTTGGTATATTCATCCTTGAGATGGTTTGTTTTCACACTTAGAGTTATTCTACCCTGAATAAGCTTATCTCTTTCGGTAGTGGTTTCTTTGAGTTTATTTTTCAATGAGCAGATAGATTGTTCTTGCTCATTCAGTGCTTTTCGACAAACATCAAGTTGTTGCGAGGATATCGCCACCTTGTCCAACAAAGCTCGCTTCTCTTGGGATAAAGTTCCATTTTCATCTGATAAGGTTTCCAACTCCAAATTATATTTAGTCAAAGAATATGAGAGATACGACAATTCGTTACTTAATAATTCTTGTTTCTGGACTAAGTAGGCGTTTTCTTGGGTAAGATTATTTATCTGGTCAACAGAATATGTATGGAGGTTATCTAATCGGTTATATTGCTCCATCCAAGCATCTCTTTCCGTTCGAGTTTCTTCCACGATAGATTCCACTTGATATATCTCCATTTTACGTTTCTGATTCAAAGCTTGAAAGGCGAACAAAGTCTTCAAAAACAAAAACAAAAAAAACAAAAAAAAAAAAAAGGGCGGGGGGGGGGGGGAGGAAATGATACCTTTTAGTTCTTCATTCTTCCTGCGAAGATTATCACGATCCAGAGAAGTATTATGAAGGCTATTCTTCAAGATCTTAATTTCTTGTTCCAAGGATGCTCGCGACATTGTATCAGAACCAAAATACTTACTCAAAGATTCATAAACACTAGATCTGATAGGATCAGTGGAGATTTTCTTAACATCATTCATGGTAGCCGATAAAACTTTAAAAGCTACATCTATCCCTTCCAAGTTTTCTTTTGTAAGAGAGATAGGTTCAGAGGAAGAGGAAATGATGGAGGAAGAGGCAAAAGTTGAGTCATCCTTAGTCATAAGAATGCCAGTCGAAGGAACTTGATCAACAAAAGGAGATGGGATAGAAGTATTAAAAGTAAAAGTGGAAAGGGGTTCATTTTGAAGAATTTCAGCAACGGAAAATTCGGGGACTAGTTTGTCATGCGAGATCATCGCAAGAGAAGGTGGGTTGTCCTGACAAGAAGGAATTGGTTTATCTTGCGAAGAGGTCGCTAGAGAAGGTGAATTGCCCTGCGAAGATACTGCAGGAGAAGCAGTAAGTTTGAACCCAGGAAAAGAAACAGCAGGTGCGACAGGTTTAAAATGGCGAGGTTTCTTGGGAGATATATCAAAGATTTTTGTCATCCTGCGAATTACAAGTTAAATAAGAAACAGAGGCAACAATCTTGTTATTAAAAGAGTAAATTTTTCTTAAATACCTTGTTATTCACAGTCTTTCTCTTAGAAGCAAAGGATTTCGGTTGCGAGCCCATGGAAATGTTAGGGTTTGCAACGGTGAACTTGGTGCTAGATTTGTTCTTGCTAAAATAAAAATGGCAGGAAAGTCATTAAAAAAGGAGCAGTATCAGAATAAAACAACTTTATCAAGAAAGATCAATCACAAAATGATCAAATTCAGCAAAATTCACAAACCTTGATGCCATAGAAACAGTAGCAGAAGAATGATAATAGAGAAATGATAAAGGAGATGATGAAGAGAAAGAGTAGAAAAAAGTTGCAGACAATGAAGAAGATGAAGTAAAAGAAAAGAGAAACCGGATAATGAATTCTCCTTTAAATAGACAGGAAAAGAGTAACCGGATAACATTAAAAGTGCCGGTAAAAAGGGTAATTTTAGACACGTGTAAACGGTCATTCCTAAATTCACGGAATCTAGCTGACAAAAAATTTGGTGGAAAACAAACGATCGCGGCATTTCAAAATATTGGTTCTCATGACATTCTCTCCTTCGCAGAGAAGACATGAGAAGAGGCAAGATGTAGGATCAGAATATCGCAACATCAATACTTCGCGAGATTAATAAACGACAGCATTGCGAAGGTGTCGCAGGGAAATAATATAAATGACGCAATGGATGACGACAGCCAGAACATGAGAAAAGTGTGAAGACTTGGCGAGATTTAGGAGTGTCGCGAAGATGAACACTTATACACTTGCGATACTTCGCGAGTCATTCCCGAAAATAAAGGACACTTAATTTGTCATCCACTATGTAATAACCTATATAAAGGGTTGAGTAAGTCTGTTTGTGAGGGTTCTTTTTCTGAATTGTTAAGCAAGTCATTAGGAGAGAGAAAATTTAGAGTGATTGTAATTTCTTTAACTTTGTTCTATCTTCTTTTATAAACATTTCAAAAAAGTAATCAATAAAATTCATGGTGATTCATCTTCAAATGGATTAATTGTGTAAATTCTAGTGAGGGGTGTAGTGTAGGATTTCCTGCAACTACATGACTAACGGTTGTTGAAACTTTGATTGCACCTAGTTTGTTTATTCTTGAGAATCTTCTCTTCTGATATAAGATTCACTCAAACTAGATGGAAGTATCGACGGGATCTTTAGAACTGTTAGTAGATTTAAATACATCTTGTGATAATCCATTGTTAACAGACTTCAATCTGTGTGTGATTGATCACAAGAGATTCAAGTGGTGTTGTGAAGGTTTAATTGAAGATTTAAGAAGATTTGAAGACGAAGAAGATTTCTTATTAGTTCTCATATCTTTGTGTCTGCACAAACGTTGATCGGCTGGGATCCAACTAGAATCGGATTTATTCGATTGATTAGTTGCATGAGATCGGCATCACTTTATAGTTTCTCGTTGAGATCTATACTGATTGATTGCAAATCTAAACTTGACTACTTCGGTAGTTATTGGATAGATTGATCTAACCAGAAAAGGAGTCAATTGGATTAAACAGAATAGCCTTTGCGTATGAATCAAGATATCTTTATGTTGAAAGAATCGAAAGAGTTGTTACCAAACAGATTTTTGTTCCTAAACTGTTTGGAATACGATCCAAAGGAATTGTTCCAGTGCGTGCACTCATCGAAGTCGGAAGCGCAGGGATACTGAGAAAACTAAGTGAACTATGGGTAGTTGCTTGGTCTCAACTATACGAAGTTGGTTTAGATTTTGTATAGCGGCTTTATTCTGAGAGTATTCAATTCTGGACTAGGTCCCAGGGTTTTTCTGCATTTGCAGTTTTCCTCGTTAACAAAATCTTGCTGTGTCTTTTACTTTTCTATCTCCACAATTATAGTTTTATTATAATTAAAAGTAAAATACACAAACATTAACTCTGCATTACTTGATAGTGATCCTATAGTGTTTGGTTAAGTCTGAACCTATTATCAAGTAACATACTTCGTTGTCGTATTGTCTCGATCTTGTATCCATAGTCAATCACACAAGTTATCTTGTTGTTGTATTGTCTCGATCTCATATACATACACAATCACACAAAGTGTGAACCGATTAGTTGTATTATCTCGACTCTGTCCATAGATAATCACTTTCGGTAGAGGACTTATAGGTTGAAACAAAAAGATTGTGGTGTATTTGGGTACCCTCGTCTTTTCACATCATAAATATCTTAACTTGTTGTTTATCCATTTCCTGAGAAAACCATCGCTCAGACCAATTTTACTAAAGAAGCCGGAAGAGAGTTTAAGCATTTTGAATGCTATGAACTCTACAGAGATAATGTCGCTGGATTTGATGTAGTTTGATGTTATTATTGTGGTTTTTTAAATTGTAGTTTGATGTTATATGCAAGTTTAAAATGTAATAAATATCGCTTAATTTGAAGTGGAAATCTATTTTAAAATCTAAATATTTTCATTCATTGATATTACTGCCAATTCTTTTACAAGATATAAACTTAGACAATAATAAAAAGTACTAAACAACTTCAATAAAAATCAAGTAGAATCTTTGGCCTCCTGTATATCTTCATTTGACGTATCTTCCATTCAACGCGCTCTTTGACAGTTTCACCTTTGTTTTTGAATTTTTTGTTGTTAACTTTCAAAATTGGAGCTCTTCTCTGCCTTTTAGCGGAACATTTTCTTAGAGCAACTTCAAAAACTTGCACTTCTCTCTTACAATTTTCAGTCTTTTTAAAACTTCCACATATCTTAGGAACAACAACTTCAAGTTTTGCATCGCAAAAAAGTGTGATCGCCTTTTTAGTTGTGAACACAAATGTAATGATGATACCATCGTGTCCACAAACAATATTCGCATACATAAGTAAAACCACAGAAATGATTGAAATAAGTATAAAATAGCACATAATGATTATATGGGAGACTCTGAGCCTTCGGGCTCGTCCTCGTCTCACATCATAGAAGAGTCTATGATGAAATGAGCGTTGCAATGATGCATAAAATATGGAATTATAAGTGCGGAATGTAAATGAGACGATGATTTACGTGGTTCACCACTAAGGCCTACGTCCACGGGGGTTGGTTTTCCACTATGTATTATATGAGGTTACAATGGGTAGTCGAATGACTCTGAGTAGGGAACGAAGCTAGTAGAATTATAGATGAAACCCATACTTACTCTTACAGTTTCTCTCCCCTGAACTATAGTTCTCTCTTCCTAAATTTGGTCGACCCCTTCTCTCTCTGTGGAGCCGAGTATTTATAGACTTCTTGTGTAGGGTCCCTCTTCTGGCATAGTTGTTCCTTATCGACTCGATTCTTGAGCCAATCCCGATGATGGTCTTCGTCATGTTCTGATGGTGTTCGTCGTTTCCTTAGTATAACGATGACCCACCCGTGTTTCCACCATGGGGATGTTGACACGTATCCTAGATACGTAGCATTTAATGCGGGTGGTTGGGGCGGTCTACACGCCTCAGACAGCTATTGACGTGCGTGTCAGCTGCACTTCCTCTCGGTAGTTCGATCTGGATCTTCCTTGAGATTGTAAAAAGCAACCTCATGAGTCTTCTTACAGTACTTCGCAGTAGTTCTATCACCCAGTGCTCCCTGATTTGTTATAGTCGGATCCGTGTGATAGTGGCCACGTGGCGGATGACGGTGGCGCATGCCCCTGCATTGTTACAACGTGGCATCATTGTTTCGATGTTCCTCTCAGTGATGGAATACACGTGTTTTCTTCTTGACACGTGGCCAATCACAGATTATGTGTACATAATTTGCCCCTTTTCTTCTTAGTTTGTATCTAGTCAAAGTTTTGAAGAAAATTATCTCCACACTCTCCTTCTCTCCGTAATAACTTCCCCTAGATTTTAGGGCACGTTTCCCACTCCTAGCATTTAATTCCTCTTGATTTTCATGGCGGTTTTCTTCTCCAATTATTGTTGTTATAAATACGTGATTAGGTCAGGGCATAATAACTTTTTATTATCTTTTTCTGTCTTCTTCATTCTCATTCTCTGTTTTCTTCTGAAAGCTTTTAACTTCTCTTGTTCTTTTGCTCTTAACTTCTGTTGGTGCTTGTTTCTTATGATACTGACCTAAACATAGTCTGACAAAATCTTCGTTGGTTGTACCTCTTTGTTGGCTTATTCTCAGAAATCCTTTGTTGTTGTTGTTGTTGTTGTTGGTTATTTGCTGATCATCATCATCATATATCGCCATTGTTACAGGTAAGATCTTTTTACTTACTGCGTCTGTGTCTTAATCAACTCTATCTCTCCTGTTGCTTGTTTCTGGGTTTTGTGATGAAGAACATAATATACGAAAGTATATATACTTGCCCATGTTCTTTATCACAAAATCTAGGGCTACTTTGGTGATTGTTGTGATGTTGTTCTTCATTGTTCTTGATGTCATTATGGTGTTCTTGATGAAATATGATGATCATAGTTTTGTTTTTAATTTTTGTTACTTTTTGATGCCCCTTGTAGGTAGTTATGACGGGTAACGATCTTCGGAATAGTCCCTATAGATCTCCTCCGCAAAGCCCTTATAGATCTCCTCCAATTAGAAGTACAGATATATCCCCGCCTAAGGGTGCGCCTGCGAGATCTTCCCAACCGGATCTTCGTACTCATGCTGCCCCTTCATTATCTGATCCGGAGGCTATCTCTACGAAGAAAGGGGATCAAGCCAGAGGTTCTCGTTACGTAGTTGACCGTCCATTTAATAAGTCTTCCTCACAACGTTCGTAGCCATTAGATATCCAGCCAATCCGTTATGTTGCTCCCGCTGCCCCTTCGTCTTCTCAATACCCTAAACGATCCTTGAAGAATGTTTCGTCAAAGAATCCTCTGCCTCAAAGCGTCGGTTTGGTGAAAAATCCACCAGTAAAGCGAATGGCCTCATAGTTGAATCCTCCGATTAAGGTATCGTCGGGTAAAGCACCCTCTTCCGAGGCCGCTCTTCCCGAACCAATTGTTGCTCCGCCTTCGAAAAAGAAGGCCGTCTTTTTTAGGCATATTAAACTTGAAGAATTTAAAGCGAAGCATGGTCTACAAAACTTTGAGGTTCGTTTCTATGATCGGGTGACGACCTTACTTATGATATGATAACCAATTACAAGTATGATTCTATGCATCTCTTGAAAACTTTCGGGCTTTTGAAGCTGGTTTAATGCTTCCTTTGTATAAGTATGGGGATTCGTTTTACTATGACGCCTTGGCTCATCGTGGGGATGGCTCTACTCCTCGTATCCATTGCCATTCGGTGGTTCAGTTGAGCAGGAACTACCTGAGGACTCTTCATGAGTACTACCTTCAGAGCAAGGGTGAAACTTTGATGACTTGTTATACGCCCAACCCTGAGGAGAAAAGCTGGCATACTCCTAAGAATTTTAACTTGTCTTTTGGAGATTACGTCAATAGCAGGAATCGAAAACGATGGAGCGTTGGTATTCGTACTATGGCTTCTCCTCATGGTGAGATTCGTATTCTGAGTGAAGTGAGCGATTCGAAGCTTCGGTTCGTTCCTGGCACCGAGAAAACTGGTAAACCCGAGCCCTTTCCCTCTTAGGAGCGTCTTCGTCGTGATCATGACTATGAATGACACGTTACTCCGCTGGAGATCATCGGTCCTTGGGCCTATGGTTGGATACATTAGAGCATGGTTGGAACCTACCGCTCAGAGCCAACCCCGCGAAAATGCTCCCTCTCGCTACGGTGACTTCTGTCCTTGGAAGCTTAATTTTACTGGGATGAATTTTGATTACACTGTTGACGTTGAGGATGTTGGTGATGAAGAAGGTTCTGAGGTTACTCTTCCTCCGAGAAACCCTAAGAATACTACCACTGTCAAGGTATGATTTATAATCGTGTTGTGTGTATAGTATGTTTGATCTTCCCCCTGAATCATGTTTTGATATGTTTTGTGTTGCAGGCTTCGAGGAAGAAGAAGATTGGTCATGTTCAGTCTTCCACCGCCGATGTCGAAGAGATGGAGATCCCTGAGGTCACTAGTCCAGTAAATGAAGAAGAAGGCTCTGAAGATGAGGAAGTTATCGATGAAGAGGAAAGTACCGATACTTCCCCACACAATCATGAAGATGATGAAGAGGTTGGTGGAAAGGATGGTGGAAACAGATCCGCTCTTGGAGGTCAAGTGAACAATCCCACACCCGATCCCCATCATATTCCTTCTCCTTGCCCTAGGAACGAGGATGTTGATCATCAATCAGCGATCCATGAGCCAATAAACGCTCCTGAGCCTAATCCAGAATTTTCCTTTGGAAAGAATTACTCTACTAGTGGTCAAGTTGATATTGGCGCTGCTCTGGGGATAGCTTCTGGTTTTTCTTTGTTGTCCCCCAACGATGACTGTGAAGTCGAGTCCAAAGATATCGTCGAGAAAGGGGCCGATGAGAATGCTAGTTCTGATGGTGAGGATGCTGAGCTTCGTGCAACTAAAGAGGCTGGAGGTAGGCGATCGGCGACTGGCCTTAGAACCGATGACGGTGGGGAGACCCCTGCTGCTAATGAAATTGCCACTCATGGTACTGACGTTGAAAAAGATACCGCTGCGAGAGGGTCTTCCGAGGGTTTTGCCAATGCTGTGATGCGTGAAGGAGATGATGGGACCTTCGACTGTTTAAAGAGGATGAAGTTATTGAATGTGCCTTATCCTGCTCCTATCATCCCTGGGGAGAGAGATTTTGATGCCTTTACTAGGTATCGGATGGAGTTATCTTCCCATGAAAAGGTTGCTGATGCTTGGGATCGGGACTTAGGCTCTTCTTGTACGAGTCTACTGGTCAATCCTCCTTCTTCTATTGCTGATATGATTGCCATAGCTGATGGTCACCAGTATGGATTCCCTCGGTAACGTCTCCTTGAGGTGGTGTACTATTTTTGCTTGCAATGTTTCACTTTCGTTCTCCCCTTATTTAGTAACTCGTAATAAAATAAATTTTTTTTTATAGTTGGCTACTAGCGAGTACTACAACCATACCTTGTAACAGTTCTTTAGAGCCAAGGCATTGAAGCTGGAGGCGAAGCTTCGTCAGAGGGATGATGAGATTCAATCCGCTCAGGAGTCTCTCAAGACCAAGGATCATGAGATATTAGAGTTGAAGCAGCAGCTGAAAGAGAAGTATCAAGCCAACAACACTGAAGAGCAGCTATGTCTGGAGGTTGCTTCGCTTCGGGCAGATCTGGAGAAGGCTCGTGATGAAGCCTCATCGGCGGGTAATTCATCCAAAGGTTCGTTTCTTCTTCCTTTATTTTGTCTTAGTCCTTCTAGTGTACATTCTGAGTTAGTCGGCCCTGTCTTCAGCGGGTGGTGCCAGAGAGTTAGAATGGCTTCGGGGTGAGAGAACTCGTCAGGCTTCGCGTATTAAAGAACTGGTAGCAAAGTTACTAGAGGCATACAACAGATGGAATTCTCGGGCCGATCAATTTAATCAGCTGAAGGATCGTTATCAAAGGCAGTGGGAACAATTGGTAGAGATGCAGAATAAAATTTCCGCTAACATACTACACCAAAACATCCGATTTGGGACGGATATACGCGTTGCAATGAATTTCACCAACGCTTATATCTGTTGGAAATATGGTGTAGCAAATATGTGTGCAACGCGTAAATCCGTTGGTCAAATTAATTTGTGCAACGCATAAAAGCGTTGGTCACCCGGTTTACCAACGTTTTTTGAGCAACGGATTCTTTAATTTGTGCAACGCTTAAAATAATTTAGGCAACGTATTACTCTAATTATTCCGAGTCAGGAAACTGAGTCAGGAGTAGATCCCAATTATTCTGTAAAAAGGTAGCTGCATTCACCTTTGCATCCATTTGAACTAAGTACTCATGGATCTCTTGATTCAAAGATGTAATGAATAGAAGCAACCTTGGTTTCTAACTAATATATGACAAAAGGCAATTCCAAGAATAGTAGAAATACCATCAAAGCTGCCCAAACATCATCTTTGAAATAATACGGCACGGTCCTCCACTTAGCGAAGTTAACTGGAACATGACTTCTTATTAGATCCCCTAGTAGAGAATTTGCAAGCATAATCTCCCACAGGCACGAAAGCAATGTCAAGTTCGAGGGGAAGTTTCGGTTTTACCAAAGAAGAGTTGGACATATTTTGTTGTGACGTCGTAAGATAATAACAGTAGACACTGAAACATCACAATAAGAGCAGAAAGCAATTATTATGAAATCATTGTAAGCCGAAAATCACAAACTATCACAACAAATTAAGGTTCAAAACACAAACAGGTTGTAACCGCTATTAAAGAAAGCAAAAACTGACAGAATTGTAACTAATGTACATATGTAACTAACATGCCATTCACTTTTAAATCATGCCTAACTAGTTCAAACCTCTTAGATTTTGCATTACGACGAACACGACAAGGACAGGGACAGAATTGTGAGTCTCTAGTTATGTTCTTATATGCAAAGGCAATAAAAGTATTGATAGGGTGTAGAATACATCCTATTTACTATCTATTGTTTATGCTTTCTTTGCTATTTTTCTTGTAAATTATGTATTTTACGCTTGTTTTGAGTTTTGTAGCTACTTTGGAGTCACACGGAGGAAAAGAGGAAGAAATTACTCTATTTGAGCAAAAAGGGCAAAATTGTCAATTCACGAGCGAACACTATCTGGAGCTCAGTCAAGGTTAAGGGGCAACTCTTTTGGGAGGATTACTAGACGCAGCGCAGCCGAGGTTAAGGGGCTGCCATCAGGTTAGCCCTTATCAAAGGGACCAGACACTGAATAACCCCCAACCCTAAATCGAGAAGAGCTATCTCCTCCCAATCATTTTTATTCATCCCATTAACAGAAATTGAGAAAGAAAATGAAGACAGCGGTCGAGAGAAATTAAAAGATGATGAAAGAATTCAGGATTAAATTTGAGAGTTCTGAGGAATGGATTTGAGTTGCACTGAGAATGGGTTTGTGGTAATTGTCGAAATTTATCTCAAATTGATGAGAAGAATCGATAATGGTGGCAGCTGTTTGAAGTTCGGTGAAATGGGTTAGAAGATAAAGCCATGGAAGCTCAGGGAGATAGGTCTGTGATTAAATTAGGGTTGTATGGAACTGGAAGATAGATAGAAAAGGTTCGAATCTGGAAGAAGGAGATAGAGCTGCTGATGAAAGAAACTTAGGGTTGCTTATGTGAAACCAAGCTAAAGCAGATCGAAAATTAGAGAAATCAAGACTGGATTCGAGTATGTAATGAGCAGATTCTCAGTTGGATAGATGGAGTGTTGGTAGTGATGAGTGCTTCAATGAACAACAGATGAAGAAGAGATTGATTGAGAATCGGGAAATGGGTTTCTTTGAGAGATGGAAGAGAAATTGATGATTAGGGTTCATATGAGATGGGTATCCGGTGGTAATGATTCGGGGTTTGTGGCTATGAAGTTGAAATTGAGATGGGTCTTTGGGTTATGATGAAATTGTGGAGGTGGTGGTTCTGTGTTGACAAGAAGAAGATGAACTCAGATAGGGATTGGAGTGTACAGTATTGAGAAGCTCAGATGTTGATGGGTTTTGACATTGAGTTGAATGAGACCTCACCGCTTTGCTTTGTTGAGGTTGAGAATGGGTTTCTTGTGGAAGTTGGTGTTGCTGCCATGGATCGCAACTATGCACTTTATTGAGTCGGTATTATGAAGCTACGGGTGGTACAGAGCTGAGAAGAATGTGATGATTTATGAAGGGTTTACTGGCTAGAATTGAAGTGGCGGATGGAATTGAATCACGGGAAAAACATTGGCAAGAATGGGTTCTTCTTGTGAAGTTCATTATGTGCGGAGCTAGACCTAGAAGTTACATGTGTTGTGGTGTTGAAGTGTTAAGCTAGATGGCCTGAACTGAGGAGGAACTGGAATTGCAGGTGGAGTTGTGTTGCAAATGGTGGAAGTTTGAGCTTATGGATTGAATTAGCGGTGAGCTTCTTGGAATGGCCTTGAAGCGAAATGAGTTAGGGAGAATGGCTCGGGTGGATCAGAGTGAAAGTCATCTTTGCCAATGGGTACTGCGGTTGAACTAAGGCAACAATGATTGTTGGCTTTGAGGTTGCAGTGTTGCAGAGACAAGGTGATGGAGGAGCCGGTTGTTGGCCGGGGAGAGAATGAGGTTGCAAAGCGAGATGGAGGAGAGAGCGAAAGGGTTAGCAAAGAAATGGTGGTCTTTGGTCCATCTGAGATGAGATGGCTTATGGTGTTTTGTTTGTGGATTCATTGAGTGATGATTGCTAAGGTGCCAGGGTGGTGTTACAGGTGGAACTGCTGGTTCTGTTGGAGTTGCAAGATGATGCGGAGTATCTTTGAGTTGAGCTCGAATGGGTCATTGTTGGCTGAAATGGTATTGATGGCGGCAATTGTGGCTAGCATTGAGTGGTTTTGCGGTGAGGTCGAGATGGTGGTTGTTATGGTGTGCAAGTTCGATCTTTGAGAAGGGTTTGCGGTAGAGCATTGTAGGAATTGGGGAGCTGAGATGATAGTGATGATTTTTGGCAGGGTGTTGTGGAGCAGCTGTGATGCTATTGAAATTACAGGCTGCTGGTGGTAGGCTTGTGTTGGAATGTGGAGTTACAAAGGTGTTGAAGGGAGCAATTTAGCAGTGAGTTAGGCTGTTGGATTGTAAGAAGCAATGCACAACCATCTTGGCCGATCATGAGTTGGTAAAGCACCATCTTAGTGCAACAGACTCGGCTCGGCAACGGCCGACAACTAAGCCCGGTCAGGCTAGTTAGACTTTCACTCGGCTATGACTCGGATGGATCACCGACTCACCCCGACTCATGAACCTGACTCGGGTTTGACCCGATCCGACTGGGAGTTGACCACCCATGACGAGTTGACCGTTGACCGGTGACCAAGGCGGACTTTGCGTCCACTGAGACATTTTCCTACGACTATTCCCGGATTCCAGCCACAATACCAGTTTTCCGAGCCAAAAATTCCGAATTTTCTATGGACTTCTCTCATGGGTGTGAAAACTTGGACTAGGAATTGGATGGAGAATTGGACTCAAATTTGGAAAGAGAAGATGAAGAGTTGAGAAAAGCTTGGATTTGGAAATTGAATTGCAAAAGGAAAAGGATTCTATTCCTTGGAAGATTTGGAGAATATTGAAGCCTATAAATAGAGAAGTTTTATATATCTTTTACACACACATCTCTACAAACAACACTTTTCTTTTCTTATTCTTTGTGTGAACTCTTTAACATGAGTAGCTAATTTTATTATTGATTGAGGATGAATTCCTAGTTCTTAATTTATGTTTTGAGTTTTTGTTTTTAATTCTATCTTGAAGTTTTTCACATGATTATCGTTTGTTTTTACTAATAGGAATGATCTTAATGACATTCATGATTGATTGATAGATTGTTTAGAATGCATGCTAAATTGATTTGTTAGTTTAATCTAAATCTAGTATAAGTTAGGGAATAAGTAATCGTTCTCGACACTTTACACAAGTAGAAAACACAAGACCTTGCGGAGGGATTCCGTGGAGCAATTGTGTGTAGAAACAACGCTAGAAAGTGAACCAAGCGAACCGAGTTTAACTACTAGTACTAAACCTAAATTCATAGATCTTAATGCATTCAGAATTACATCTTGTAAGCGAACCTCAGGGTGGTTCTTTTGAATAGAATCGATAACTAAGCGAACCTGTTACTCAGTGAAATTAGGGATTTTGGGGCTAGCTAAGCGGACACCTGCTATCCTACGGTTGGTGATAATCATGACTAATAACAAGTAGAAGAGAACATAACTTTAATCATTGTTTCGTAACGAAGAAGGATTCCTTGATCTTGTCTCTCTTATTGCTTTCAACTTTATCTTTTAATTGCTTTGTTTATTTTCTTTTGCTTTTTACACCCCCCTTTCGTGACAATTTTTACAACTAGAATCTCGTGCTCCTCATGGGATCGACCTTGACTACCATATATTACTTGTTAATTAGGTAGTAAAGTATTAATTAATTTGTTGTGGTTACGACACATATCAAATTTTGGCGCCGTTGCTTAGGGAGCAATGGATGATTTTAGTTGTTTTTATTTTTCTTTTTGCTTTATTCTTGCTTTGTTGGATTCTATTCCGTATCTAACTTGGTTTTTGAATCTTATTTCAGGTATCGGTTTTCCATGTATGGTGGACAAGAGCAAGCTTATTACAACAATCCATACGGTTTTCAACCTCAACATTATGGCAACTTCCAACCATCCTTAGGATACAATCAAAACCAATCTTTTGGCTATGATCAAATTCCTACAGAAAATTATGGATATTCTCATACATATCAACAACCTTATGACGGGTATGTAAGTGGACAATCACAAGGATGGGAGGATAGTTTTGTTTATGATCGAAATTTTCTTGTTTTGCGAGATAAGATGTCTGCCATGATTGGGGATCTTCAACAAAAGTTTCAAGAATCACATCGAGAAATTCAAAGGAATTCGGAGAAAATATACGAACAAATTAACCAACCTTTGGAGACTTTTGATGACGCTAGTGTAGATTACTCGAGCCTTGATCTTATTGATGATCAAGCACCTATTCAAAAGGTAGAGCTTGAAGATGATGCATTTAGTTCTTGGAAAAATTTCTTAGGGAAAGATGGGAGTCCGCGAAGTGTATGAACGTTGCAACAATGAGGAAGTTATTCCAACTCCGGATCATAATAAAGATCCTTCACCTATTCAAAAGGAGGAGATTGGGTGTGACTTACCTATTGTTGTAAACGAAGTAACACCCTCACAAGAAGATCTTACAATTTATACCGAGGAAGATTATATGAGAGAAGAATGGCCCGATTCCGATGATGAGAATGTTGAAGAGATGATGCTAGAGGATGAAACCACATTCATTGATTTTGTGGAAGACCCAATTGAACTTGCGAATGATTTTAATGATGCCAAGACTTTGGTTAAGGTAGAAAACGACGAAGAATGGTTGCAAGGTTTAATAGAGGACCACGATATACAAGAGGTAAGTAATTCACTTGAATTTTTTAAGGATGAAGAGGATTCTATAATACAAGAGATTGTGCAAGGTTTGTCTAACCCTTTGCATATTGATTCTTCTCCTTTACCTCTTATTGGTTTGAATGTATGTGCTTCAAAGTATTTTTGGATGATTTTGTTTCTAAATATCCACCATTGGAAACACTTGATGCTAACACTATGCAGGTTTGCCAAGAGGAATACATGGAAGTTCCCAAATTCTATGTTCTTTATACACTTCCGAGTGTGGACGAGAATAAGTGTGGGGGAAATTTCAATCGAGAGATAATTTCACTATTATTTTCTTGTGCTAATATTTGTATGGAGTTATTGTTTGCAAAACAGGTATTATGGGTGGATCCTCAAATTTTCCGATTGTTGGTATATGGGGAATGAATCCCCAAGAGCTAAGTCGGGCCGTCGACTTTAAAACAAGCGCTTAATGGGAGGCAACCCATCGGTTTTGTATTTCTTTTGCTTTTTATTTTTTGTTATTTCTTTTTCTTGTTCCTTATCATGTTAAAATTTCCCACATTGACTTTACTAGGAGGATTCAATTACATTGAGGACAATGTAAGGTTTAAGTGTGGGGGAGTGGTTAAGCATGTTTTTAAAACAAAAATTACAAAAAAATTTAAAAAAAAAATTTTTAAAAAAAAAGTTTTACTTAAAATCTCCAACTTTTAAAGATTTTAGAGTCACTAGCATACTTCTAGGTATATTTACATAGAGATTTTGACCGACATAATTGAACTTGGAAATGTTAGAGAACTACATTCGGATTTCTTGCTTGTTTGAGTGTTAAATAATGGATTTAATCATGCCGGTGATGCGAATTTGGTGCAGGGAGAAATGCATTATTAGAGTTGCTGATCAATCATTAGTGGAGACTACCCGTATTCATATCATGTGAGGCACCGACCAAAAATTTTCCGTCTACTAAAGAGCTTTCTTTTGAGTGTGTGTCACCGTAAGTAAATTCCGGGTAGAATGGTGAGCTACCCAACTTCCCACCAATAGAAGCACTACTCTTTGATCTCTTGAGTGCTAATTTTGTCAATCATGAAGGGTGACGTCCATGGATGAAAGCTTCCTTCTTGTAGTTCGATTTGCAGTTAGCACCATTCTCTCTCGCAACAACAACGGATCCATAGAAACACTCTCATCATCAACAAGGAGCGACATCAAAATCTACAAGGAAAGTTGGAAAAGTTTAAGGTTTACAAGCAACGGAACGAGAAAAAGAGAAAATTTCAAATACAAGTAAAGCAACATACAAATGAGCGGATTTTACATATATGTTGAAGACTTACAATACAATGAGCATAATTATACATACAAGTATGAAGACTTATTCATAAAAGCGAAGAAAATTAAAAGGTGAGAATTTTTGAAAGTTTATGATTTCAAAGACGATACAAGTTGTGAAGAATCAAGTGGTAAAATACTTCTTCCACGGCCATGGTTTATTTTGTATTTAATTTCTCTTGTTTCAAAAAAAAAAAAAAAAAAAAAAAAAAAAAAAAAAAAAAAAAAGAAAACAAGAGAAATATTTGTTTTTATTTAATAAGCCGTGGGGAAGGAAAAATATATAAGGAAGTTTCAAGCGACAAGGATTTAAGGAAAAAAGAGTTACAAATTGTTAAGGATTTATGAAATTCAAGGGTTTATCATCAATAGTTGAAACCGAAGACGAAGACCAAGGAGATCAAGACGAGGAGCGGAAGACGTTTCTATTGGATGCCGTGAGAGTGGTGTTATCATAATTGGCGATCGGATGTGAAGGTGAGTAAGTAATCTCATCCTCGATAATAATGGTTGATTTCCTTTCGTAGAGATCGTCAGAAAAATGGTTTTTCAAAATATTAAAAGATGTGGGTTTTAAAAATATTTCGGAAGTTGTCATTCCCACCATTCAACGTGTTGCAGGAATTCTTTCTTCATTCCTACCTGCACACATGTGAGAACCATAAAAAAGCTGTCTTTTTGAGTGCGATTATCATAAAATCCTTTTTGGTGAGGCAGAAGTCGAGGCGAAATGCTTATTGATCGTTTCTCAAACACGTGTTCTCTCATTATGGTGTGGTTATTTCTCACTCAACATTTAAGAATGAGAATATGTTCTTTAGTATTTCTAACTTCTTATTACTAGCATGCAGAAACTCTATGTCCTCATAACTCTTTGGATGCTTGGGACGCTTGAACGCTTTGAAGTTGTGAGTTTTTAGTTTGATTTGCTCGAGGACTAGCAAGGTCTAAGTGTGGGGGAATTTGATAGGGTGTAGAATACATCCTATTTACTATCTATTGTTTATGCTTTCTTTGCTATTTTTCTTGTAAATTATGTATTTTACGCTTGTTTTGAGTTTTGTAGCTACTTTGGAGTCACACGGAGGAAAAGAGGAAGAAATTACTCTATTTGAGCAAAAATGGCAAAATTGTCAATTCACGAGCGAACACTATCTGGAGCTCAGTCAAGGTTAAGGGGCAACTCTTTTGGGAGGATTACTAGACGCAGCGCAGCCGAGGTTAAGGGGCTGCCATCAGGTTAGCCCTTATCAAAGGGACCAGACACTGAATAACCCCCCAACCCTAAATCGAGAAGAGCTATCTCCTCCCAATCATTTTTATTCATCCCATTAACAGAAATTGAGAAAGAAAATGAAGACATCGGTCGAGAAAAATTAAAAGATGATGAAAGAATTCAGGGATTAAATTTGAGAGTTCTGAGGAATGGATTTGAGTTGCACTGAGAATGGGTTTGTGGTAATTGTCGAAATTTATCTCAAATTGATGAGAAGAATCGATAATGGTGGCAGCTGTTTGAAGTTCGGTGAAATGGGTTAGAAGATAAAGCCATGGAAGCTCAGGGAGATAGGTCTCATGATTAAATTAGGGTTGTATGGAACTGGAAGATAGATAGAAAAGGTTCGAATGAAGAAGAAGGAGATAGAGCTGCTGATGAAAGAAACTTAGGGTTGCTTATGTGAAACCAAGCTAAAGCAGATCGAAAATTAGAGAAATCAAGACTGGATTCGAGTATGTAATGAGCAGATTCTCAGTTGGATAGATGGAGTGTTGGTAGTGATGAGTGCTTCAATGAACAACAGATGAAGAAGAGATTCAGATTGAGAATCGGGAAATGGGTTTGCTGAGAGATGGAAGAGAAATTGATGATTAGGGTTCATATGAGATGGGTATCTGGTGGTAATGATTCAGGGGTTTGTGGCTATGAAGTTGAAATTGAGATGGGTCTTTGGGTTATGATGAAATTGTGGAGGTGGTGGTTCTGTGTTGACAAGAAGAAGATGAACTCAGATAGGGATTGGAGTATACAGTATTGAGAAGCTCAGATGTTGATGGGTTTTGACATTGAGTTGAATGAGACCTCATTGCTGCTGTTGAGGTTGAGAATGGGTTTGCTGTGGAAGTTGGTGTTGCTGCCATGGACTGCAACTATGCACTGTTGTGAGCTGGTATTATGAAGCTACAGGTGGTACAGAGTTTGAGAAGAATGTGATGATTTATGAAGGGTTTCTTTGGCTAGAATTGAAGTGGCGAGATGGAATTGAATCACGGGAAAAACATTGGCAAGAATGGGTTGTCTGTTTGTGAAGTTCATTATGTGCGGAGCTAGACCTAGAAGTTACATGTGTTGTGGTGTTGAAGTGTTAAGCTAGATGGCCTGAACTGAGGAGGAACTGGAATTGCAGGTGGAGTTGTGTTGCAAATGGTGGAAGTTTGAGCTTATGGATTGAATTAGCAGCTGAGCTTGCTGGAATGGCCTTGAAGCAGCAGGTTAGGGAGAATGGCTCAGGTGGATCACTGAGTGAAAGCTGTGCTGCCAATGGGTACTGCAGCTGAACTAAGGCAACAATGATTGTTGGCCTGAGGTTGCAGCTGTTGCAGAGACAAGGTGATGGAGGAGCTGGTTGTTGGCCAGGGAGAGAATGAGGTTGCAAAGCAGATGGAGGAGCGCGAAAAGGGTTAGCAAAGAAATGGTGGTGTTTGGTCGATGCGAGATGAGATGGCTTATGGTGTTTTGTTTGTGGATTCATTGAGCTGATGATTGCTAAGGTGCCGTCTTGTGTTGCAGTGGAAACCGCCGGTTCTGTTGGAGTTGCAAGATGATGCGGAGTATGCTGAGTTGAGCTCGAATGGGTCATTGTTGGCCTGAGCTGGTATTGATGGCAGCAATTGTGGCTAGCATTGAGTGGTTTTGCAGTGAGGTGCAGATGGTGGTTGTTATGGTGTGCAAGTTCTGATGCTGAGAAGGGTTTGCAGCCGAGCATTGTAGGAATTCGGGGAGCCTGAGATGATAGTGATGATTTTTGGCAGGGTGTTGTGGAGCAGCTGTGATGCTGTTGAAATTACAGGCTGCTGGTGGTAGGCTTGTGTTGGACTGTGGAGTTACAAAGGTGTTGAAGGGAGCAATTTAGCAGTGAGTTAGGCTGTTGGATTGTAAGAAGCAATGCACAGCCATCTTGGCCGATCATGAGTTGGTAAAGCACCATCTTAGTGCAACAGACTGCGGCACGTGCAATGACCGACAACTAAGCCCGATCGGGCTAGTTAGACTTTCACTCGGCCCCCATGACTCGATGGATCACCGACTCACCCCGACTCATGAACCCGACTCGGGTTTGACCCGATCCGACTCGAAGTTGACCCGACCCGGCCGAGTCAGTTGACCGTTGGTGGTGGCCAAGGCGGACTTTGCCGGTCACCCGAGACATTTTCCGGCGACTATTTCGGCCGGATTCCAACCACAATACCAGTTTTCCCAGCGAGCCAAAAATTCCAGAATTTTCTATGGACTTCTCTCATGGGTGTGAAGACTTGGTCTAGGAATTGGATGGAGAATTGGACTCAAATTTGGAAAGAGAAGATGAAGAGTTGAGAAAAGCTTGGATTTGGAAATTGAATTGCAAAAGGAAAAGGATTCTAATCCTTGGAAGATTTGGAGAATATTGAAGCCTATAAATAGAGAAGTTTTACACATCTTTTACATATCTTTTACACATACATCTCTACACACAACACTTTTCTTTTCTTATTCTTTGTGTGAACTCTTTAACATGAGTAGCTAATTTTATTATTGATTGAGGATGAATTCCTAGTTCTTAATTTATGTTTTGAGTTTTTGTTTTTAATTCTATCTTGAAGTTTTTCACATGATTATCGTTTGTTTTTACTAATAGGAATGATCTTAATGACATTCATGATTGATTGATAGATTGTTTAGAATGCATGCTAAATTGATTTGTTAGTTTAATCTAAATCTAGTATAAGTTAGGGAATAAGTAATCGTTCTCGACACTTTACACAAGTAGAAAACACAAGACCTTGCGGAGGGATTCCGTGGAGCAATTGTGTGTAGAAACAACGCTAGAAAGTGAACCAAGCGAACCGAGTTTAATTACTAGTACTAAACCTAAATTCATAGATCTTAATGCATTCGTGGAATTACATCTTGTAAGCGAACCTCATGGTGGTTCTTTTGAATAGAATCGATAACTAAGCGGACTGTTACTCGGTGAAATTAGGGATTTTGGGGCTAGCTAAGCGGACCCAGTATCCTACGGTTGGTGATAATCTGTGACTAATAACAAGTAGAAGAGAACATAACTTTAATCATTGTTTCGTAACGAAGAAGGATTCCTTGATCTTGTCTCTCTTATTGCTTTCAACTTTATCTTTTAATTGCTTTGTTTATTTTCTTTTGCTTTTTACACCCCCCTTTCGTGACAATTTTTACAACTAGAATCTCGTGCTCCTCGTGGGATCGACCTTGACTACCCTATATTACTTGTTAATTAGGTAGTAAAGTATTAATTAATTTGTTGTGGTTACGACACACATCAAGTATCCACTCATGTTCTAAACCTATCTCCAAACAACCAACCTTTCCCAGTATGTTGAGACATTCTACAGTAATAAGCACAGACCGGATTATAAAATAGATGCACTATTTCTAGCCTATAATTTCACAAAAAAAAAAAAAATTAAAAAAAAATCTTCTGAAATGAAGAGCAAACTGAATTGATAACCAGAAACTGAATTATAAGCAAACTGAGAGCAAATTCATTCACTTTTACTGGAGACTTTACATAAACCAACTTCAACAAACCATTAATTGAAAGCCAAAACACACCCAAGCCTTAAAATTGTACATAATACAAAAAGAAAAAAAAATCCATACAACAAGACTCCAAAGTAAAACCCGTAACTTAAAAACACCAAAACAACTTCAATAAACACACTAAACTGAAATCTAAATACACCCCATGCTTTAAAATTACATAATGTAAAAAAAAGAACACCAAAAACTATACATGCAGTAAGACTCCAACTTCACAGAGTTAGGTCAAATAATAGATCAAAAGATACCCAACAAAATCAAAATTAAACAATAGTGGTAGTAGATACTGGTTTATACCTGATGATGATCAACAAACCAATCAACTATCACATGAATTGATTTTGGATTTCAGGAACAAAATTGATTTTCTAGGTTTAGGAATTTTTTCAGATTTTTAGAAAATAGATCGAGATTAGTGGGTTTTGATTAGATTTTTAATATGGTTAGTAAAGCTAAAGAAATCTCTGGGTTTTGATTCTGAGAGAAAACTTGGGTTTGATTCGGGTTTTTTTTTCGAAAAAAAACTCTCTGCAAATAAGAGAGAGAGCAAAAGACGAGAATGAAAATAACAGAGAGAATATTTGGTGAAATAATTTTAAGATTTTCTAAAAAAGAAAAATAATAACAATAAAAAATATCTAGAGATTAAAAAGACAAGACTACTAAAAGCCCACGAAAATATCTGATATTACATAAATGGCATTGATGTACAACGTTTTTACACGTTTCAGAAACGTTGCTCTATTAATTTCATTTAGTTAAACAATATTATTTATTTTGTGCAACGTATTTTTCGGTATGCAACGGATATTGACGTTGCAAAAGGGTGCAACGTCAATACCCTTTGCACACCCCCGAAATTGATATGTTGCAAATTGCAGGATATGGTGTAGTGACAACCATCAATTCAATGGAACTTTGTTGTGGACGCGTGACAATCTGTATGAAGCTCTTGATGCTGCTTCTCGTTTAGAAGCCAAAGTGACGGATTTAGAGATTGAACTTCGTCAAGCCCATTCATCTCATGACTCCGATGTTCGGGTTTATGTACATCGGCTGGCTCGAGAAAGAGATGACGCAAGGGCTGAGGCGTATGCTCTTAGTAAAGCTTGAAATGCCTCTCGTGCTGATGTTGCCCGCTTGGCCGAATCAGAAAAATATCTAGAGGTTAATATGTATAGACTCACCAAGGGGATCGAGGAAATGACTAATGAGGTCAATCGTCTTCATCATTCGGATTCCATGAAGCAGGTAGAGTTAGATGAGTGTCAATTTGAACTCAAGAACCTTCGGCTTGATTATAAGAAACTTTGCGATGAATACGACTTTCTTGCCGAGTCCAGGGATGCGTAAATGAATTTGAAACAGTTTCGGCTGATGTCGAAGGTATATGTATGTTTAGGCGCGGATAGTTGTTCGTCTACTTTATTCTGATGTCTTGTTCTTCTCTTATTTCAGAGCTCGAGGGGAATCTTAGCCTTGCAAATGAAGAACTTGAAAAGACTCAATCTGAGTTAGTGAAGCAACAGGGGAAAACTAAGTATTTCGAAAGTCTGGCTGGGTCCCGGGATGTGGTAGCAAAGGAGTCGGCGAAGGAAGCAGCGGAGTTGAGGTCATCGTTGTCTCGATATAACCTCAGGTGTACTATCATCACGCATGAGGCTCGTCGCTAGCTTTCCCAGGAGGTTAACAAGAAATTGGAGCGGATAGAGCATGGGTTTTTGAAAGAACACAACCTCTTGAAGAGATACAAGCGTCGTCCTTTTCCCGAGCCGTTCAAGCCCTCTTCCGACTTATCCTCTGGAGAGAGCGTTCCTTCATCTCAAAAGGATCGTCTTATTGATCGTGCCGATTCAACCGGTCGTGCTGAGCCTTCGGGAGAAAAATAGACCTTTGCAGTCAGGTAGATACTTGATAGTTGTTGATTATGTAGCTTTGGGCTATTTTTTGTGCATCTTTTGTATTTTTGCTTGCTTCCCCAGGCTTGTAATCACCTCTTATGAAATGGATCATCGATCTTCTTTTAAGTATGTACAATTTTGATTTATCTGTATTGTTAACTCGTTTAGTTTTCTCGAAAATAAACGATTCTAAGTATTAAAAAATATGAAGTGTTTGGTGACAATAACGAGGGTATGTACCTCCATTATTGGCTTTGGACCTATCACCTCGTCGGCTAACCCTGGGCCATAGGATTACCAACGGTGGGGGTTAATGCAGCGTCTTCGGGTATGTGATATGTTATTGAATTATTTACATGCATCTATTCCGCCGAACTGCTGTCTTAATATTTGGTTGGGTATCTCTTTCTACTGGAATCCTTTCCCATGGTCCCACAATCATAGACGCTGATAGGGGAATCCTGAGAGATGGTATGCGAATACTTTCCCCAATAGAATTGTTCAAAAGATTTCTATTTGATTGATTTGGTGAGGTTTGCTACCCCTCGGCCAGAGATAGAAACATGTCAAACGAGTACGCTGTCTTCTTCTTCAGGTAGTCTTCACACAGACGCAGAACTGTGTTGCTTCATGGATAGTACGGCTTCAGGTATTTTGTATTCCAGGGGTGCCTTAAGATTTCTCCTTTTAAGTTAAGCAGGTATTATGATCCCTTTCCTGTGATATCATGTATGATGAATGGCCCTCCCCATGTTGGTGCTAATTTGCCCCATTTCTTTTCTCGTTGATATTGCAGTATTGTCCGTAGCACGTACTGTCCTTCTACAAAATTTCTAAGATTAACCTTTTTATTATATTCCCTTGCTAGTCTCCGCTGATAATTTTCCATCCTTTGTAGCGTTGCTTCCATTATTTCTTCTAGATCATCGAGCCTTTCTAGCATCATGTCCGTTGTGAGGTTCTTCTCCCAGGCTTCGGTTTTTGTAGTGGGCATGATGATCTCTTTAGGGATGACTGCTTTGGTCCCATAAGTAAGAAGGAATGGAGATTCACCCGTCACCGACCTCCTCGTGGTTCGGTAGAACCACAGTGCATTGTGTAATTGCTCACACCATCGGCCTTTATGTTCATCCAGCGATTTCTTGAGGATAAGAGCAAGGGTCTTATTTGTGGCTTCGGCTTGTCCATTGCTTTGGGGATAAATGGGAGTAGATTTGTTCTTTCTGATTTTGAACGTGTCGAACAGCATGTCGATGTTCTTTCCTTATAGCTGCTTGCAATTGTCAGAGACAATTTCTGCTGGGATACCAAATATGCAAATGATATTTTGAAAGATAAAAGTGAATACATCCACGTATCTGATTCTTGTTAGAGCCTTAGCTTCCACCCATTTGCTGAAGTAATAAGTGGCTACTATGAAGAACCGTCTTTTTCCTGTCCCTTCGATCAATGGTCCAACGATGTCGACTCCCCATTTTGCAAATGGCCAAGGGATTCCTACCGAATTCAATTCTATTGCTGGAGTGTGAATCCTTTTGGCGAACCTCTGGCATTCTTCACATCTTCTGGACATCTTAGCGGCGTCTTGTATCATCTGTGGCCAATAGTATCCTTGCATTTTAGCTTTGTCGGCAAATGATCTCATTCCGCTGTGGTTGCCAGCTTCTCCGTAATGAATGTCCTTCAAGATACGATGCCCCTCTGTCTGGATAAACAACGTAATAGATGTCCGATGAAAGACTTCTTGTACAAGATTTCGTCACGGAGTTCATATCTTCTGCCTTAGATTGCACTTTTCGTGCTTGCTTCACATCGTTAGGCAACGCTCCTTTTTAAGGAAAAGATGAATTTCGGTTCTCCGGTCTTCTTCAATTCTTCAAGTCTTCGTCTTCATTTGCTCTTATCGGATGTCATCTTCGGCGAAGTCTTCGGCAATATCTTCTCTTGCATCATCTTCGACAATGTCTTCTCCTACATCTTCTTCACGATTGGTCGTGGAGAGAACTTATTGCGGGGAGATCGAGGGTTTGTATACTCTTGCTATCTTGATGGCTTTGACGTTCTCATCTTTCAACATTGACGATATGTAGGCTAAGGCATCTGCATATCTGTTATCTTTCCTACATAGATGTCGGAACTTGATGTTGGATATTTGCGATGCTAGGGTCTAGACCATGGCCATGTATGTTGTGAGGGTTTCTTCATAGGTGTTATACTCCAGCTCGATTTTCCGAATGACTAACTGTGAGTCGCTTGTCAGACGCACGTCGGTTATTCCCATTTCTATTATCAAACGAAGAGCATGCACCACGGCTTCGTACTCCACGATGTTATTGGTATGCCCTTCAAACTCCAATCTAAGCGCGTGCACAATCCTATCCCCGGTGGGTGTCGTGATCACGATCCCTATGACTGCGCCTTCCCTATTGTTGGATCCATCTACAAAGACTTCCCATCTTCTTTGGCTTGACGGTTCGAGTACATCTTTCGGATCTTTTCCATCTTCCTCCACTCCTGGTATGTCCTTTACTTCTTCTCCGTTGTCCAGAGGAAGGTCCGCTAAGAAATCCGCGAGGACTTGTGATTTTTGGGCAGTTTGGATCTCGTGGATAATGTTGAATTGTTCCTGTTGTATATTCCACTTTGCTATTCTTCCTACTTTTCCAGCATTTTTAGGACAACTTCCAGAGGCGCTTTGCATGGGACACGAACGTAATGAGTCAAGAAGTAAGTCCTCAGCTTCTGGGTCGCCCATACTAGTGCCAGTATGAGTTGCTAAATCTTGGTATGGTTTCTTTCTGTCGTGTTGAGAGTCTTACTGACGTAATAGATTGGTTGTTCAACCTTAGTGTTGGTCTTGACCAGTACTGGACTGACAACATCTTCGGTAGCTGCTATGTAAAGGGCCAATACTTCGTCGGGATCGGGCTTTTGGAGGATCGGGATCGTTGCCAGATACTCTTTGATCTTTTGGAAGGCTTCTTCACATTATGTGGTCCGTGCAAGCTTAGTTCCTTTCTTGAGAATGTTGAAAAAGTGTTTACATTTATCCGATGACCTAGCAATAAACCTTCCCGGTCCGCTATGGATCCATTGAGTTTCCGGACGTCTTTCAAGTTTCTTGGGGACGGTATTTCTACGATGGCCTGAATTTTGGCGGGATCGACTTCGATGCCTCTCTTCGTTACTAGGTATCTGAAAAACTTCCCTGATGTGACACCGAAGGTGCACTTTTCCGGGTTTACTTTCATTTTGTATTTCCTCATTGCACCGAAGATATTTCTCAAGTCTTGATTGTGGTCCTTGCGCAATTTGCTTTTGACTAGCATATCGTCGACATAAAATTCCAAGGTTTTCCCGATCCATGGCTTTAAGACTGCATCAACCATCCTCTGGTATGTTGCCGCTGCGTTCCTCAATCCGAAGGGCATTCGAGTGTAACAGTAGAGGCCGTGTGGGGTGAAAAATATTGTATGTTGTTGATCTTCTTCTGCTAGGGATATCTGATTGTAACCAGAGTATCCGTCCATGAACGATAATTCTTCATGTCCTTCCACAGCTTCCACCAATTGATCGATGCTTGGGAGCGGGTAACTATCCTTCGGGCAGGCTTTATTGATATTGGTGAAATCGATGCATATCCTTACACCGCCGTTCTTCTTGGGTACGATGACCATGTTCGAGATCCATGTAGGGTATCTCACCTCCCTTATGAATCCTGCCTCCATCAACTTATGGAGTTCTTTCTCAACTGCTTGGTGATATTCTGGTGCTACTTTACGTAATTTCTGCCTGAAGGGGTTAGTGCCTGGCTTTATTTGAAGTTCGTGTTGTATGATCTTTGGATTGATCCCTGGCATATCTCCTAGTTTCCATGCGAATACATCTGCGTACTCCTTGAGTAGCTTAATCAATGATTCTTCTCGATCCTTGTCTATTAAAGTACTTATCTTGATTATCTTGGGATCTACTTCCGTCCTTATGTTGATTTGTTTTGTGGATTCTACTGGTGTGAACATATGCTTTGGTTCCCCTAGGAGAGGAACGTTCTTTGATTGCTATTTGGTAGGCTCTTGGCCCCCGATACTTTGCTTTGGTTGTTAGAGCTGTTAGTCTTCGGCAAGAGAAGTCAAGATCTTTCTGAGATCTCCTCAAGGTCTGAATCGATTCATTCTCGCTGATCAAGGAAGTGATGTTCTACTTGTCCTTATATTATGTTCCACAACAAATGAATGGAATTTTGCGAATACTTCGAACAAATATTAACAAATAATGAAACTTGATTGGTTCCTTTAGGAGAACGTTCTCTTTCGATTGGTTGTTAGATATGTTGCTTAGGCGCAAGAGAATGAGATCCATGTAGGGTATCTCACCTCCCTTATGAATCCGAGGCAACTACAAAGTTCTTCCAACCTATAAGAGAAGATAGAAAATCTTAGTGCCTCCATCAACTTATGGAGTTCTTTCTCAATTTGCTTGGTGATATTTTGAATTCTTCGATCCTTGTGCTTACTTGCATTACGTAATTTATTTGTTTAAAGATCCTTTGAAGGGTTAGTGCCTGGCTTTATTTGAAGTTCGTGTTGTATGATCTTTGGATTGATCCTGCCTTGTCTTTGGCGGCTGCTTTGTTTTTGCTTCTTCGGGCTCTACGTTGCTCATCTTGTTCACTATTAAGTTGGTTCTGTAAAGCCTGACATTCTCGTGCGGTGACCTGATCGCCCTTGATTTCCATTACCCCTTCGGGTGTTGGGAACCTAAGGTATTGGTGATATGTTGCTGCTACTCCTTTGAGTTTGTGCACTCATCTTCGTCTGATGATGGCATTGTAGGGGGATGGTGCGTCCACCACGCAGAATCGGGTACTGACCTTCATCGGTCCTGCCTTGACTTCTAAAACGATGTCTCCTAGCGGCTTTGTCGGGGCGCCATTGAATCCATAGATGGTGTATTAGGAAGACATCAGATGTCCATCATTCAATTACATTCGTTTGAACGTATCATAAAACAGGACGTTGACTGAGCTTCCTCCGTCGATTAGAACCTTCCTTATGTTGTATCCTGATACTGGAAATGTGAGTACCAAGGGATCATTGTGATCTTCCATGTCTTCGTCGACGTCTTCAACGTCAAATGTCATTGGTGCATTCATCCATTGTTCGTGTTCGTCAACTTTGACTCCATCGATCTTGTACAGCTCACAATAATCCTCAAATTGTTTTCTCAATCTCTTCCCTATGTGATCGGTCAAAGAGGGGCCATTGGGCTCCGAACAGGAAATGGTGTTGAGTGTGCGGTTGCTTTCGGGTAGGTGGACTTGTTTGCTTCATCGGGTCCTGTCTTCGGTTTCTTCCTTTCGAACATATTGCTTGAGATCCCCGGCATCAATCAGCTTCTGGATCATTATCTTGAGATTCTTACACTTTTCTGTCTGGTGACCGTTGAAGCAATGGTATTCACAGTGATCTCTTGACTTCTCAGATCTTGGTGGCTGCTTTCCCTTGGACCACGGCCATTCGAGGCTGGTCCGATCCTTGATCTCTCTCAAGATGCGTCCGTAGCTGGTGTTAAGCTTTGTGTAAACCTGATTTCGAACTTCTTATCGTTGCGTCGATGATCATCTCTGCGTCCTCTTTTATCTTCGTTGAGGTGTTCAGTCGAACTGGTCCTTTTGGATCCGCTGGCTTGCTCCACTGAATTCGTACGATGAGATTTATGCCCTTGTGCCCTGGGATTGTCGCGTTGTATCTCTTCCAGTCTGGCGTGCTTTTCGATGATTACTCTAAGATCCCCTTCGGTCATAGGAATACTTCCATGAATCTCAACGAATAATGGGCTCATCCTATCTAGGCCCTACTTGTACCAGTTGATGCTGACCACCGGGTCTACATTTCCTATTGCTTGACAGATCTTATGTCACATGTCGGTATACTCTATGATCGTTTCTTTGTAGCCGACCGCTAGCGATAAAAGCTAGTTCATTCCTGTGTTGACAGTCTTGTTGTACATGTAAGTCCTCAATAATTTCTCAGTGAGCTGACTGGAGGAGTCGATGGAGTTGGGAGGTAGGTTGTCGAACCATGATAGTGCCGATCCTTTCAAGCTTGAAGGAAAATATCTACAGAGGACTACTTTGTCTTGGTCCCATCGGGCCAAGGTTCGATTGTAGTATCGAAGATGGGCTGCGGGATCGCTGGATCCGTCGTAACATTCAAACGCTGGGATGGGGCACTTCTGGGGAATAAGGGCTCTTGCCAGATGTGCAGTTAGTGGTATAGTAGCGGCTTCTCTCATTACTTCTTCCAATCTTCCCCCTCCTTGCCTTGCCTTCAGCTGCTTGATCTCCGCCATCATTTCAGCGCGAAGATTCTCCATTGCAAGACGGTGATCTTCCCTTACTGTGGATCGCCCTGATCTTCGGTTCTCACTATCGAAATATTCTAAATCCTCGGGATCGTAAACTGGATTGGATAATCTATTTCCTCTGGTTGCCACTCTTCGGTTTAATGGCTCGGGGTCGTGAACGTTAGCCACTACCATTCTTCGGTCTTGATTTGGTGGTGGAGCCTTAGAATTGGCTTCGTCGAGCTGATTCCCTACTTCTGCACTGTGGGAAATCCTATCCTTGAGCTCCTGGTTCTCTCGTGCGAGTAACGCCACAGCATCTGCATATACCTTTTGGTTCCTCTTCAGTTCTTCGAGTTATGTTATTAGTTGGATTGAATGATTCAATCCCTGGTTCGGAGTTCCCACTTGCGCTTGTCCACCAGCAGCTATAGTATGGTCTTCATCTACAGTTTGAACCAGAGGAATGGGTGGATCGGTAAGCAAGACTGAAGCTCCAAAGGCTGCTGCACCGGCTGGTTCGTCATCAATAGTGGCTGGGCAGTCGGCAGCGGTTCTGCTACTCCTTCGGCTCGTGTTGTCGCTGCTACTTTGGAGGTTCTGGTTTTGGTTGTCGCAGCTTTGAGAGCCACCGCCGCTATGGCTGTAGCCTCGAGAGGTAAAGTGCTTTCCGCTCCGTCTTGCCTTCTGTTTGGTGTTTTGAGCTTTTTTTTTACCCTTTTGCTTGTTGCGTGTTACAACTGGTGTGGTTCTGTGTGTTTCTTTCGAAGTTTCCTTGGCTTTTCCTACCTCCTTGGTTTTATCCATATTCGCTCTTCTGCAAAAATAAGACGTTGGCAAGGAAGGTGTATCCGCGTGGATTTTGTTAGTAAATTCAATACAGAAAAGGCATGCTTATATGTTTTGTTAGGCATAAGCCAAGACTTGGTTAAAGCACAAATCCAAAGAGAAACGTAGGTTCCAGCGCAAATTCGAAAATTTTTAAGAGAAAACATGGATCCAAACACATATCCAAAAACTCTTCTCAAAGAAAAAAGTAGATCCAAAAATTGTGAACATAGATCCGAATGTGGGCCTAAAAAATACTTCATGAAAGAAAGATCCGAGGGTTTTTATACGCGAAAACATAGATCCAAGGATAAATCCAAAGGGGTTTTTACAAACAAAAGGCCCGTATATGAAGGTTTTCTAATGATAATGAAATCTAAATAAAATGGTTTCAATGATACATCACCCAAAATCCATATTAAACAACAATATTGAGTGATCCGAAGAATTCACGGGAAAAGATAAATCTTTTATCGGGACATAAGAGTCCATGTTTCTAGCGCCAGATTGTGAACACAAATGTAACGATGATACCATCGTGTCCACAAACAATATTCGCATACATAATTAAAATCACAGAAATGATTGAAATAAGTATAAAATAGCACATAATGATTATATGGGAGACTCTGAGCCTTCGAGCTCGTCCTCGTCTCACATCATAGAAGAGTCTATGATTTAATGAGCGTTGCAATGATGCATAAAATATGGAATTATAAGTGTGGAATGTAAATGAGACGATGATTTACGTGGTTCAGCACTAAGGTCTACGTCCAAGGGGGGTGGTTTTTCACTATGTATTATATGAGGTTACAATGGGTAGTCGAATGTCTCTGAGTAGGGAACGAAGCTAGTAGAATATAGATGAAACGCATACTTACTCCTACAGTTTCTCTCTCCTGAACTATAGTTCTCTCTTCCTAAATTTGGTCGACCCCTTCTCTCTGTGGAGCCGAGTATTTATAGACTTCTTGTGTAGGGTCCCTCTTTTGGCACATCTGTTCCTTATCGACTCGATTCTTGAGCCAATCCCGATGATGGTCTTCGTCATGTTCCGATGGTGTCCGTCGTTTCCTGATGATGGTCTTCGTCATGTTCCGATGGTGTCCGTCGTTTCCTTAGTATAACGATGACCCACCTGTGTTTCCACCATGGGAATGTTGACACGTATCCAAGATGCATAGCATTTAATGTGGGTGGTTGGGGAGGTATGCACGCCTCAGACAGTTGTTGACGTGCGTGTCAGCTGCACTTCCTCTCGGTCGTTCGATCTGGATCTTCCTTGAGATTGTAAAAAGCAACCTCATGAGTCTTCTTACAGTACTTCGCAGTAGTTCCATCACCCAGTGCTCCCTGATTTGTTATCGTCGGATCCGTGTGATAGTGGCCACGTGGCGGATGATGGTGGCGCATGCCCCTGCATTGTTACAACGTGACATCATTGTTTCGATGTTCCTCTCAGTGATGGAATACACGTGTTTTCTTCTTGACACGTGGCCAATCACAGATTATGTGTACACATTAGTCATTTCACCAATAATAAAACTAAAAATTGAAATAGATTTAGAAGAGAAAATTCAAGAAAAGTAAATTTCGGTGTGAGTGAATTGTTTGAAGAAGGTGATAATTTATAGAGGTAAATTTGGAAGAAGAAAAAAATGACCGTTTTTAAATTCGAAAAACTACCCATTGACGGTTGTGCAACACACGCTGGCGGTTTTGCTTCACACGCCAACGTTTTTAGTTAGATCGCCAGTTTTCTCTTAACTCGCCAGCGTTTTTAGTTGACTCGCGCGTTTAATCTTCAGACGCGCACTCTTTTACCCATAATGGAAAAACGAGTTTGGCCATCCACTCGCTCAACAAATGAATTCATTTGAACATTGGATCTGCCTAAAAGGAGCCTCATATAAGGAAGCGGAAAAACAATGAGACTTGTGTATAGAACAACAAATAAGAAGAAAACATCAAATCAGCCATCACTTTCTAAGGTCCGCAACTCAAAGCAATTTAAACCATCTTTTCTAAAAGATGAGATTCCTCCCAATTTCCAACAAGAATCAGATACTACTCCTAAGACAAATTCCCATTCTTTCCATTTTTCTACCCAACCAACCATCCCATTCTCTCTCCCAAGCGTCGCTCTCATCACGCATCTGAGCGAGTGTCATTGTGTCAGCATATAGAAAGAAGAAAAACTCAATTTGTTGGCGCGCGTAAAGATAAAAATCCACTAGAAAAAAACAAACAAACCCAACACCAACCTTTTCCACATCTCCTGATTCCCGAACCCTAAATTCTGAAATAAAAAAAATTTAAAAAAAAAATTTAAAAAAAAAAAAAAATCACAAATTTATCAAGAGAACAGATCAAATCAGGGTTGAAGCAATTGAAGATCACCAAGGTAAAGAGAAAACCCAAATTGATTTTCGATTTCCAATCCCAGCCATGGTTCAAGAAGTAGGAAAAATTGAATCAGAGCTGGGGAATGGGAAAGTTGCTCAAGTATTAGTAGTAGGGAATTATTGTCATGATGTATTAATTCAAGATGATAAAATTATTGGTGAAAGTCTTGGGGGTGCATCTTCATTCATATCAAATGTATTTGATAATCTCTCAATTGATTCTGATTACATTTCAAAAGTGGGTTTTGAGTTTGCTTATTATAACTCAGTTACTCATAAACCTATTTCATCTTCATCATCAATGACAACACTTTTTCATGCGTATTTTTCATCAGATGGGAATCAAGAAAGAACCCTTAGAAGAGTTCATGCATGTGATCCAATCTCAGTATCTGATCTTCCAAATTCATCATCAAGGTTTGATTTTGGTTTAGCAGTAGGTGTTGGTGGTGAGATATTGCCTGAAACATTACAACATATGATTGATATTTGTGATGTTGTGTTTGTTGATATTCAAGCTTTGATTAGGGTTTTTGATTCAATTGATGGGACTGTAAAACTTGTTAGTTTGAAAGAAAGTGGGTTTTTTCATCTACTACCTAGAATTGGGTTTTTGAAAGCTTCAGCTGAAGAAGCACTTTTTGTTGATATTGAAGAAGCAAGGAAACATTGTTGTGTAGTTGTAACAGATGGGAAAGATGGGTGTAGGGTTTATACAAAGGATGATAGATTGCAAATTTCACCTTTCTCTGCTGTTCAGATTGATCCAACTGGTGCTGGGGATAGTTTCCTAGGGGGATTGGTTGCTGGACTTATACAAGGTCTGCCTGTTTCAGATGCTGCATTACTTGGGAACTTCTTTGGATCGTTAACTGTTGCACAAATCGGAATACCAAAGTTCGATTCAAGGTTGATGCAGGTTAGCTTACATTATTTCCATTTATCTGTTTTTGTGAGTAAATTTGGTTCATTATACTTGGTTAATTGTGTTCTACCCAACATGTGAATTGTCTATGTCGGTAAGTTTTTATGTGCTAATTAGGAAAGAGATGAGTTGGATAGTGCAAATTGAATGAAAGGTAATTTAAGGGCGAAAGTTGGCATTGACAATTGATAGCTAGAGTTAAAATAAACTCTGAAGCAACTAAATTGTAGAATGAGTACACATACATGAATCCAGGAAAAGCTTCTAGAATGATTAGAATTGTGAAATTAGTTTAACATGGTTTGGCAACATTACTTATAAAAAATGGTGATAACACTAGTTAAAAGAAGGTGGTTTAGGGTGTCTTTGAATGTTGAAAAGGCACTGAGGACGGCCGAATGGTTTGGTAATAGAAGATTCCTTGTCAAATAGATACCCACCTAAGTGGAAATGGTCTTCCTTATAGACATAGGAGCATTGTTTGTTTACGTCCTTGGATATTCATAATGGCATAAACTTTAGTTTTATATTACTGTAAACCCTTCTTTTTCTATAGAACATTACTTTCATGACGTCTATTTTCCTTTTATTTATGCCCAAAATATAGCATCTCAACTGGTAAATTTAGATTGCTTGGATGTGGATTTTCTCTAACTAGCTGAGATTTTGAAACATATTCATGTGCCTGGTCTGGAGAAGCATGCAGTGAAGAAGTTGTTTTGGGGGATAATGACATAAAGGTAGTGGTCTTTTGGGGTCCGTGATGATAACAAAGTAATCACAAACCCTGGTGGTGCATGTCCATTCTGGTCTTCAGCTTATATTGCATTTTGTTAGAGTGGTAATGTGAGTCTAAAAGAAACTGAACCATGAAGTACACATGTAGGATATCTTTTACACTTTGAGGTTAAATATGAAATTTGGTTGTATAGACATTTCTAGGACCTGTACTTGTTATGTGAGTGAAAGAATGCGATGGTTTTTAGTTGGTTTGCTTTGCGTGAAAAATATTTCCACAATTTCTGTATCCTAGGATTTCCTCTTCCGACATAAATACTTCAACAACTGCTTAAATTGGCTGCAGTTTCACAAGGAACTTAAGATTCGACTTAGTCATGAGTTTTCTTTATTAGTGATAGTGACATTGAACGGCTGCATGTGAATATTAGCGTCACCAAATCGAGTAACATCTTTTTTGAACTTGAATGGGAAAGTTAGGGGAGATGTATGCTATTCGTGCACTTATTTGATGATAATGGCATTGCTAGTATCTGATTTTGTAATAATCTCTTTTGTGCGGTGTGAGAGTAATATATTTTCTTAATATTTTAGAATTCCTTTTCTTTCGCTCAGATAGTCAAGGATGAGCTGCATCAGAGGAGAATTGTATGCATCGACCATTGTGAAAGACGAGATATGGAGCCAGAGGTAAACAAGTCCATAGAAGAAAATTTCGGTTTTCAAGAATTCCTTAATTCAATTACGGAACTCCTTCCCACCTACAACACTGAGGAAGAAAATCCTCTGGGCTCTCGGCATTCACCTGCTAAAGCAAGCGAGAAGAACAACCAATACCAGATAAACAGTCACCATAAGTTAACACTTGTTCCTGTTTGTAAGGAGGCAGCTTCAGTTGTTGATAGCCAACTGCCATGATACAACATAATTTAACACTTGATCCTGTCCATGGTGCATCTCTGGTCATTGAAAGGCCAACTACCATGACACGAGGAGGGTGAAGAGCTCTTCACCTTCAAAATTCTCTTTTTGAATAATGGTCGCCATGGAGAGATGTTAATTTTACATGTAAACCCTGTTACAACAGAAATTGTAAGAGTTTATACAAAGTTCCTTCCAACCTCTGCAGTGCTTTACTAATGTTATTGGTAGTTAGCTGAATGGCATGCTTCACATCCTTTGATCCATATACCTTTTCATCAATTTTTTAAGCTCCTGGGTGTTGAGCTCATGTATACCAAACTTCTGCTATCTATGGTGAATTGACTGTGGCACGTCTTGTAAGCATCTTTTGACATTGCTCACCTTCAGCAATTTTTTTTTTTTTTTTTGATAATTCTTCTAGTTAACTACAATAGGAAGCCTAAACAATTTTTAAATAGCAATTACCCGAGAGTATCTTTCCTGATGAGGCGGAAACTTCACAATAGCTAGCTAATGGCACAATGAAGCTTCCTTGAAAACCGAAATTTACTTGTGTCATGTAATCTGGGTTTTGAATGATATTGTGAACTGAGTTAATAAAAATAATACAGTAATAAAAAGCATCTGGCTTGAGTACAACATGGACTTGGCATTAATGCACACACAATCTAAATGAAAGATTCCTCTGCTTTGATCATCAAATATTAGAGTACAAGATTTTTTTTCTGGTTTGCAAATACATCATCAGGAATAAGAAAAAAACACTCACTGCACATACAACCTGGTATCGTAATACAATTAGTACAAATAAAATGATTAACTAAGACAAATACTCAAAAAGCTACCAGCAACAGCAGCACTAACACTCCCAAAGTATTCCACTGTAGCAATCAAATTTACACTCTGATAAACTGCCCGCTTCTCCAGATATGACAATATGTAAACAAAAGCTGGCCTTACAAATATCAAATCTGAAACCAGAACAAGTTTGAGGATGCACTTGCAGATCACTTAAGGACCATTTATGTGGCAAGTTGGAACCTCCCACTAGGTTTTCTCTTTCTCCAGCCCTAAATAAAATAGTTGCAATTTGTAAGAGTTCATAACTAATATTTCCTGACATATATAAGTTTTAAATGTCAAAACCAGACTTACAAAGATCGCATAGTAGATAAAAGTCAATCCTGCTAGAACAACGAACGCAATTTGAAATACGTTATACCTGAAAAGTAGAACCCAAACAAATCAGTAAAGCACGAAAAAATAATTAATATTTACCGTACCAAGCCTAGTTGTAACTGACTTGTAGAGATATTTGATTCCACGAAGAGATTGCAAAGTGTGGCCAAATATTTCCTGTGCAGCAGTTGCTTGAGCATAATAACCAAAGGCTGTTGCACAGAACTGAATTACACTGCAGAAACATAAGAGCAAATGATGACAAGTTAATCACCTTTTACCAAGAAAATAAATTCAAAATCAAATTACATGTTGAACTCTAGACAAATAAAAGACCTAGACATTTCTTAATTATATATTTTTCCATGTAACTACACTATCTAGCCAAATCTTTTCTGATAAACCAAAAAACTATCTATTTAGTGTTTCAGAAAGAACGCAAGTATAAAAGTTTCAAACTCCAATGTCTATACTTAAAAGATCAAATCTACAGACCTGATGGAGCAAAGGAGGATGAGTCCCACGTTGAAAAGAAATGAGTTCATAAGAGTTGCTCCCCATCTAGATTGACATTTGGCAAAATTGTCAGCTCATGAGAAGATGTGACAAAATATCAGATGGAAAGGGAAGGTTTATTACTTCATGGGATGGATTGTTATAAAAACTAATCGTAGACCAAGCATCATGGCCCCTGCAATCACTGCCAACAGAAGGTAAAAGCAGAAGAATGCAAACGCAGCTGTACCTAGAAGACCTGTAGATAGAGAAGAAGTGCACATCAGATTAAAACTCTTGAAACAATGAGAAATGTCTATGCACAAGAGTTCCTGCTGACATACCCCAGACATCATCAAGCTTGATAAAAACTTCATTTAGAAAAGAGGTAAGCGGAGGATCAATTAGCAGGTATATAATAATATGTGCAATCCATGCCACCGATACAATCAACCTGGAGAAAAAAAATATATATATACAAGGAAAACATGATGCAACATCAGAATTCTCTAAATTCTATAATGGTTGGGAAGAAATAAAAGAAAAACTAAACATGCAAGAAAAGAAATGGAGGTCGAAAGGAACATATACACCTTCATATAATATTCCTCAAAAGGGTGATACACGACGCATCGGTTCAGCTGGTTATCATCTTATAAAGCCTCGTTAAAGGGGAAGAGTTGCCTTGGATACATTACAGACTTAACCTATGAGGCTCAGTTCTTAACAGGACGCAGAAAAAAGTATATACCTAGGGTTGATTGGATAACACAGTCCTCACTCAACAACTTGATTCAATTGATATTCCTAGAGGAAAAATAAAAGATGATTCCAAGTTCCAACAATGAATAAATGTTCTAATGCTTACAGATTCAACTGGTAGCTTGTTAACTTATTATACAAAGCATGTTACATACATTAGTAGCAAAACATATTTGTGACACCAAACTAAAACTGCTTCGACAATGATAATATGATATGAAGGAACTTACCCTAGAACCCCCAACACAAGTTTTGCTAAGTAACCAATAACAGTTAAAGCCCAAGAAGTCTCCGCCTAGATAAATCAGTAAACAAATGAGATGAAATATTGTTAGAAACAGTTATATGGGAAACTGTTGATCTTCAGGAAAATTATGTCAAAATCATCACCTTTTCCCCTTGAGGATACATCTCCTCCAAAGCTTTCACATCCTCTTCTAAGAGAAGCAACTCCTAAAAATTGAGACAACAATTCCAACAAGCATTTTAGTATTTAAGAGATCAAATTGCCATAAGATGCGGAAACAATGTCATAGGTAGTCTGAATATTAGCAGAGTGAGCAAGATGACAAGTCATCAGAAAAGCAGTCGCTTAGATTAGAATATTTAACTACCTCATAAAAATCCATTAGCGACCAATGAATAGTATAATTAAACCTCACATATCATAAGTGGTGGTACATGTACATACCTTTTCAACAGCCTTGACATTTTTGCGCCATTTTCTCCCCTTAGCACCGTTTTTCTCCTCTTGGCGGAGTGCATCAGCTGCTTTCTTCAATTCTTTTGCTTTTTTGCCCAGCTCAGTTGCTTCCTGAAATTAATACTGACGCTCTGTAAGTAACTCTAGTACATAAAATGTGATCTCCTGCACCGAAAGCAACAATTGACGCACAAACGCACCTTGATATACTGTGAGCGAGTAATGACAGCCTTTGGACGCCGAATGAATGAAAATATAAGTCCTAAAGGCAAGGAAACAATGCCAACGCCACCAAATATCTGTTGGATATTGAGAAGATGTTTTAAGTAAAATCACCAAAGAAGTTGAAGTGACGTGAAATGATTTTTAAGAATGAAACCTATATTTTTAAACAAGTTTCAAAAAGCGTCTTTCACGAGGTCCAACAATAGATGAGCAGATTGTGTGGTACAAATACAGATTAGATAGATTGCAGAGCACAAGATAAAGCTATTGCAAGAAAAACTTACAGAGAAAAGTACTGATCCCACAATGGTAGCAAGAGCGACAACATATTCAGGGAATGTAGTGCGCATTGTCCAAGTTGACTCTGATGCAGCATTTGCTGTGTATGCGGAGCACTGACCATAGTAGACAACCATTAAGAAATAAATGAGTTTTACTTTCTCATCATATGTGGAATTTACAGTGATGCTACATTCAGCGATCCAGATAAACTATATCATAAAGGCTCTTACGTAAAATGTTCATACACCATGGGGAAAAACAGGGAACACCATATATCTAAAGTAAATGGATCGATATTTTGAAATTGTGAAAAAAGTTACAAATAGAGAAGATTGTACCTGGTGATTTGTTGAGTCTCCACAAGGTTGACCACTAGAGAAGGTTTTCCAGTCATTTGGAAAGTTATTTGCGGATGAAGAAAGGTGCCTGACTGTAAAGTCTACCTTCCCAATAACCCCTGCAACAAGGCAAAGATGGGGAGAACTGTTAGAGAAGATAAAGACACAAATGGCGAATTAGATGTAATATGATTATGGGTAGTAAAGAGAGAATCCAAGCACACAAAAATGATTTAAGTTTATACGTACTGTACATGATCCAACAGAGCATACTACAAAAGAGTATCCCTCGTGGTCACATGACATACACTTGGGAAACATCATCAGAAAATCATGCAAAAACCATTAGTCCTCTCAGTTTAAGAAAATTAAGAGGTCAACCACGATGACTACAGTGTTACCGATGAAATGGAGAGGGCTCTACAACATTGAATCTTAGTTTGTGCAACTATTTTTTTCCATTTCATCTCCTACATTCATGTCCAAGTAACCGCAATAATACTAGCCCAAGAACCACCATGAAGTACAGAATACCCTTGACGAAGTGTTGCACTAACACATGGGTGCCTAAAGGCCCCTCCTGCAGAGATAATTTACCCACCAATCCTGCCAACAGGTATTTTATTGTTTTGATTCATCTGACCACTCATTTGTCTATGGTATATGATGTTCCTCTAAAATGATGTGACGTCAGTATCTTCTTTACATGGGTCTTCTTTGCAAGTGTGCCGAAAAGCTTAATTATATGATGTTCATGTAACCTGAGCATGTTATTTACATAATTTTTAAGCAAGTCTGCTGAACCAACTTGATTTTATGATGTCCATCTAAAGATAATGTGACCTCAGCACTTTAGCTACATGGTTTTTAAAGCAAGGGCGCTTGACCAACTTAATCATACAAATGCTCATCTAATATTACTACTAATAATGTGACCACAGCACTTTAGCTACATAGTCTTCAAAGCAAGTATGCTGAACCAACTTAATCATATGGTGCTCATCCATGAATAATGTGACCTCAGCATTTTAGCTACACGGTTTTGAAAGCAAGTTAACTACATGATGCTCATCTAGAAACAATGTGAGCTCAGTAATATTTGCTACATGGTTTTCATAGCAAGTGCTGAACCAGCTTAATCATATGATGTTCATCTAAAAATAATGTGACCTCAGTATTTTAGCTACATAGTTTTCAAAGCAAGTGCTGAACCAACTTCTCTTTCACAAGGATAAACTTTGGCACAAGAACAAATGTCTAATGTTTGGAATATCAGTATCCACATCCGAACATAGAAGACGCATTAATCTCATGTTTAAAGACACTCCCACTATCCAAATTCAGTAGCACTATAAACTAACACCATGAGAAGCAACCACATTTTTACAACCCTAAAATTCCAAGTCGGATATGACATTTAGTTTGTTACCCAACAATAGTATTACATATAGGCTATAGCTAATGTAACGATTTTCAAATGAGTTCAATTTCTACGAAATTATAAACAAATTCAGCTCAGTAAAAGCACCAGCAGAACAGTTATCCAACCTAATGAAATGAAACCACAAATTCAACAAACAACTAACCATATAAAATCCCAAGCACAAGAGCACAAACAACAACGGACGTCCCACACCATAATAGCGCGCTCTTTATCCTTTTCCCTACAGTCCTGAAAACACATACAAAAATCATCAACAACAGCTAACAAAAAATAAACAAAGTCATCCATAAATCACCAATATAAAAAGAGTAGGAAATGAATAGTAATGAAGAACAAATACATACTTTTCTTGGTCGCCTTCATAGAAGAACATAGCGAAAGGAATAACCAAGAAAACAAGAATAGCATCAACTATGTAAACAACCAACCAAAGAGTCTTCATAGGCAAAGTAAGATTACAAGCTCCATTATATATAGCATTACTACAAGCTTGTCGATTAGCAACATCAGCTGGTAACATCAATATAGAGATAGTAGCAACAGATAGACCAAAAACAACAACAAATTTAGGGAAATAAGCCTGGTTCGCATCATCTGGATGTTGATAATTGATCAACAAGTATACATTGAAGATGAATACTAATACTGTCACAACTATTGCAACAATTACCAAAGCTAGGTTAAAATCCCCCATTGTCCGGTTCGATTCCAAACCGAACAATTAGAAAACCAAAATCTTCACAGAATCAGATCTCTGTTATTGATTTTGGTGAAAAAGTGTTGGGTTAATCTGATCTGAAATTTAGGGTTGAATTTAGGAGGAGAGAATGTAAAGAAAAGGGGAGAAAAGAGAAATGGGAAAAGAGATTTTCGTTTTTTTCTTCTTCGATGCGGTTTGAATTGAGGAAGGAATCGTATGTTGTGTTTAACGATTTAATTACTATATGGTCCTTGGTAGTGGTCTGTGATTTTGTTTGAAGTGGTTTGGTTGATTAGGGTAATTAAGGTAGTTTGCACCATATGTTGTCCGCGGAGGATAATAGAAGATGGACAACCTGTCAAAGTAAATCCAGCTAGGGGCAGGCCATATTCTTTTTTATTTTTTTTTTTTTCTTGCTGTAGAGCCGAGACTGGACTGGGACCAAGAGTGGGACTAAAACGCCAAGACTGGACTAAAACAACCTGGTTGAGTTGAGGCCTATTACCGTATTACGTAAGACGATAACAATCCTCGCTAAATTGGGGCCTATGCCACTTAATTGGGCTATAATTTAGATAATGAAAATATGGTCATTAAAAATATTTCATAGAAGCCCCTTATCCACTATTTATGTTAATACCTAATATACCCTTGTTAAATTAGTACTAATTCAGATTATTAAATAATATTTAATCAAGCTAATCCTGAAATTAACTTTCATTAATGCATAATCAACATTTGTCAAAATTTTTAATTTTCTTTCGAAAGACTCGATCCATAATCGGTTATGTTAGTTAATTTGTAAACCGATTCTGGGTTGAGTATTTTCAAGTGACGAAGTAAACCCAAAATCGGAGTTTGAACAATACCCAAATAAACTGATTCCAAAAATCGGTGTTTATATATATCTATATAATCCGATTATGCCTTGCTTTCACAAACAAAATATTCATTACATAGTTTAGGAAATTAGCGCAATACATATAGGATTCAATATGGGAATTCTAGAATTTGACACATCAAATGCTCGTCAATGAACCTCCGAGCACGTCGGTACAACGTCGTGTATTCTTTGTGGTGAATGAACTTTCTTTCCTGTAGACACCCCAATTTTGCACAGTCACGAAAATATGCCACATATCGTATCCGGAATGTTTAAATAAATAGAGAGTCCATTACCATCGGTTACTCTAGATTTATGGACGTGAGTGCGGTGTCAGCTTAGGTCATTTAGGAGCCCTCAAATGCATAGCCCACTAATGATCCAAGACAAAGTGGTACATTTCCTTGCCATTTAGGTCCACCGACCAAAACATCCACCAAGTCCATAAACAGAATCTTAGCTACCCAAAGACCTCCATGCAAAGTTCGTGTCCACCAATCCTAATACTTGAATCCACCGATCACGTAGGTTTGACGTCCTAGTTGCAAAATGTCGACATATTTGTGCCACCGAATTCCTTAATTCTTTAAGTCTTTCCATCCTCTTAAGATCCTAGTTTTGAATGAATATATTGAGATTATTGGTAATAATATTGGATAATATTTAGAATTTGAGAAATAATTTTTAAAATGGGAAATTATATTTAGGGTTTTAATGTGAGCGGTCCGATCAAAGTCAATCAATCCTATGGTTATGGTTAATGGAGAAACAATATAAATAGGGAGCTAGTTTTGGTGTCAAGGGGAGGAAAAGATTGATAGAAATCGGTAGGGCAAAAGAATTAAGAGTGGAAAAAATCGGTAGGGAAAAAACGGTGGAGGAAAAATTTCGATAGAAACCTAGGAGAAAAATTGAGAGGTAATTTGATAGAAAATTTAGTAGAGATAAGGAGAAATAAATTCTTGATAATAGCTTGGAGTGATTTGGGATACGATTTTTGCGGCAACAGTAAGATTGTTGGATTCTTTAATCTCTAAGTAACATTATAACCATTCACCGTCGAAAACAGGTTAGTCTTTAATATTTTCAAATTCATTGTATCGGTGTGTTTGAGGATTGACGAACGAATATGAAAGATTGTTTACCAAAATTATTCTCTATCTTTTACTATTAAATCTTTCTTATTTGGACTAATGGTCTTCTTCTGTTTTGTTTTATTCAACCTATGATTAATTCAGTGACGTTACTCGTGTTTTGTTGGATTAAGACCACATGTTAGCTGCTTATGCTCATCATCCAGTAAACGACCGAGTACTGTATACATTTGATACAGAACAATATTTTGGTTTGGACTTAATTATAGTTTGGTTCACATCTTTGGCTTGGCATGCTACTTTTATTTTGGCATTAATCTTGATTCGTAGTTCATGGATTTAGAGTTTGCTTATTATAATATAAAAGTTTGATAGTTAATGATAATAATAATAATAAGTGGAAATTTCTGAGGAACCCGAATTTGGATTCTCTTTCTTCCGCAAACCCATCATTAAGATGGTATATATAGGTAGCCCAAAACATAAGACCAACGGTTGAGATTAATAGTTTTAGATTGGATATGTATTTTCATGTTTTCAACATGACTAAATTGACCTTGGTTAGTTAAGTATTTTGAACAACCACAATTTTTAAAAAGATTCGGTGGACAATCATTTAATTAGTCATAGGCGTAATTTATGGTCCAAAATATCCATTATTAGTTTGTTTCATTTAATTACCGTAAGATATCATTTAATTACCGTAATTACGGTAATTATCTTCATATTTACCTTTTTTTTTTTTGCCTAAAATAATTACCTTTTCCAGTTTTGATCTCTCTCTCCAATTCTTCCGTTCATCTATCTCTTCCGGTTTGTCTTCCTTCTTCTTATAGTCATTAGTCATCCATTAAAGGATGCTAATCTATTACTTCAAGCTTCATCAAGAAAAGCTAATTTTTGTAGCTACTAGTAAGCACAATATTAACACAGTTCCATACCAACCACAACTGAATCTTCCATTAAGGATAATGCAATTCTCAGTATATGGTGATAATTGTAATTTTCGAAAAAACTGAATTATCACAAAACTGAATTTGCAATCTTGTGAAACATCAAATGATCACACTAAATGAAAAGTTTAATTATCACCTGTATAAGCACGTGAAAACTAGTGATTTTCCAAGAGTTTAAACTTGAATTTTTTTTTGCAAGTAAAAAGCACAAGTTCCTAATATGCAAATTTGTGTTTTCACTTCTGCTTTTGGAATGATAAAATCAATTTTCACATGAGTTTCTTAAATGAAAATAATAATTCCTAACCTCATTAATGTTTTATTTTTACCTTACGTGAAAAATATGCACGTGATTGAATTTAAGGCAATATACGTTATATATGAATTAGTTACTTAATTTTGTGAACAGACGTTAATTTAGGGATATATTTGGACGTTTCAAAATTATAATTAATTTAAAACAAAAGATTCCAAATAAATCTCCTAACTTAGGTGAAGGTTATATATGTAATCTAAATTAATTATGGATTCTACATATCGAACATCTTATTGATGGGTTCTTTATATATGAAAAAAAGAAAATGGGCTAAAGATATTTTCCCCCATAATAATAATAATAGTAATTTAATTTGTGGTTCTTAAGTTAGTTTGATAACGATCATATTAGTGATAAGAAATTAGTCTGTTATAGTAATAATAACAATAATAGTGATTTTTTTGCATCGAATCTAATATTTTGGTGTTATTTTTGCAGGTTTATAGTTTTATGAAGTTAGCTTTCGTTTTACATATATTTTTTTCAATTAAAACTCTAGAATCCCAATTATAAAGTAGATGCCAAGTTTCGGCTTGGACGGCTAGGTGCCTCACACCTTCCTAGCTCGTATTTTGATTCCCGGACTTTTTTCTCTGTTTTGGACCAGTGCTATTTTGGGTCCCAACTCCCTAAGTTGGGTGGCGGCTCTCCCCTATAATAATTTCCACGTGATTCTCATTTTGGATATTTGAGAGATCCTAACCGATTTCGACGGTATCCACATTTCCCCATTATGAATTCTCCATAGCCCGTTGAAACGTTCCAGCTGAAATTCAATGAATTCTTATATGTTGGTATGTGAACTAGTGTAGTTGACATAGGTATAAAAATGATCGCATTACTCACTTTTTCCCTAAGAGGAGCTCGTGGATGATAGTGGTACACCATATTTCTAACTATTATGTACTCTCGCATTGCCCCTTTAATGTATTGGAATCGAAATGCCAAGTATCTCCATTTGCGGTTGTTGGGATTCGCGGTACGCCCGTAAAAGAACTCTTTAACTCTCTTCCAAAACATTGAATAGATTTCATTCGGACGTTCACTGAAAGTATTAGCAAAGGATTTAACGAGACACAAATCTTCAAACGGTTCCCATTCCATTTTTTAGGCTAAGTGTGTGATATGGGAGTGGCTGAAAGTGGTTGTCCTTATATAGATAAGGACTCAACGGCTATTTTTTTCAAATTCAAATCAAACAATCGTATTTTAGGTATGTCCACATAAACCGATTGTGTCCTTATAAAATCATATAAATTGTGCCTCTCAACAATCGGGCTTTTTTAATGCACATGTAAACCGATTGTCAAAGTTACAAAACTTTTCTTCATGAAAATCGGATTACATATTCATGCATGTAAACCGATTCCAAAAGTTACAGAACTTTTCTTCATATTCATGCATGTAAACCGATTCTAAAAGTTACAGAACTTTTCTTCTTAGCAATCGGATTACATTTATGTACATACAAACCGATTCTTGGCTTCAAAAGTTATAGGAGTTTTCTTCACGACAATCGGATTTTATAAAGGTACATGTAAACCGATTACAAATGAACCTCTGGAAATTGTCGAATCGGTTTACATATAGTTATATGTCAATCGATTAAACAGAAAGAATGTCGGAATCCTCCATTTTTTCCACACACACTAAGTCATTCATAAACTGGAAACCAGATTGTCATTAATAAACTAGGAGTATCACCAAACATAATCGACAATAAGTTTAAGACAAGACATAAGTTTTGACTCCATAATTATCCATAGTTAAAGACATAAACATGAATATAACCATTCATTCATGAACATCCCCACCATGACCACATCCACCGAGTCCTCGTTTACTAGGTTGGGCGCTGCTCGATGCACCTTCAGGCATCTTTTTGGTAGGGGCTCTCTTTCTCTTCTTCTTTGGCTCATCCTCCTCCTCCTCCTCCTCATCATCATCATCATCCTCTTCCTGCGCCCCAAACTTTGCACCAGCTTTTACATCTTCAAGACCGTTCAATTCATCAATTAGATTTTCATTGGCCTTCACATTTTTCCCTTCCCTGATTTGTAGCTTTGCCTGGGTTATCAAGTGTCCGACTCGTCTTCTCTATTTCAATTTCAAATAACAAACATTCAATATATAATGCTAAAACCATTAACAAAATCGTAATTGAGTAAAAATACGCACCAAGTAATCGAGAGATGTATCTTTGTCCTCTATTTTGGGCCTCTCATCTACTCGTATCACTCGAGTATGCGAAACTTTTAGGTACCACAATGTAACCCGAATTGCCTCGTCATCATCGCTCGAGATGGACCATCCAAAGGATATCTCGTGAAACGCTCTGTCGTCCCAATAATCACATGATGGTAAAGGCTTGTGAACAATGACAATATCATTATCATATGATTTGGTTTTTGTCTCATGGATGTTGAACATCTTGTGCACCTTTGGGATTTTTTGTACGTAATTGCATTGTCTTGCGACTCTCGTCGGTTGTACATTACATATCCTCTTGGGTGAAACAAAGGCCCGCAATAGTCACTTTGCTCTCTGTATCCAACCTTCTTTCCTTTTCCTTTAGCCAAATCCTGCTTGTAAGGATCAAAGACAACATCCTTCGTCGTCAAGTTGGCGTCTCAAATTCAGAAAACCCTTTTTTTTTTCTTCGGCTTACTTCTGTAGTTGTACTTGTCTCCATAATGCTCTCCGTCCCATTCCTTGTTCTCAAAAGCCCTTTTAGCAAATATTGGGAAGTGCAAATATATCCACGCCTGCAGAAAAGCCATATTCCCTCCGAGTTGGTTCCTTCTAGCCCTAGAAGCCTTTCTCAACTCCTTCAACGAGTGTGCAAGGATGGCAGTGCCCCAAGAGTATTCGTGCATCTTGTCAAATGGTTGCAACAGCTGGATAAAGTTGGCGTTCACATGGGCACCAGAAACGTCGGGGAAGATAACAGCTCCCAGGACATAGAGGACATATGCATTGGCTGTGGCGATGATACTTTGCGGCGTCCCTTCCTTGTTCTGAGCACGAAGCTTCTTTGTTCCCATGAAGTTGTCCCTCAGCTTCGAGAGATGGAATATCCTCTGCTTTTACTTGCCTACTAGCATCTCCTTCTTGGTCTTCTCCTCATCCCATTGGAACACTTCCTTGGTCCACGCATAAATCTTGTCCCAATCAAGCTCTTGCACGTACCCTTTGTGTTTCACGGCTTTATCTTCTATGCTTAGCCCGATAATGAACTTCGCATCATTTGGAGTTATCGTCATTTCTCCAAACGGAAGATGTAAAGTATCTGTTTCCCCGTAGTATCTCTCGGCAAAGGCGGAACATAGAGGTCTGTCGTAACCAAGGTGGTCCAAATTGTCGACCGCATGTACCAACCCCGTAGAATTGACTAGATCGACTACATCCTGAACTTCTCCTTCGGTGGATTCTGCAGCTATAAGTGGCCATTGCCTCATCATACTCACTGACGTTCCTGGCTTCATAAGACGAACAACATCCTTGTGATCCTATAAAACAAAACAACCACGATGGACAATCAAAAAACTACACGGATAATAATGTTTACATCACATAGCATAAGGTTTAGGTACTTACTATGGTATTGTAAACGACGGAGGCCCAACTGCCTTTGTAACCCCATAATACCTTTCCTCCATCACCGGGTATCCCTAAAGGTGGATCATCAGGGCTGCGAGCAAACATCTTCAGCGGGTCGGGCATGTGGTCACCCTTCTTCTTCTTTGGTTCGTCTTTCTTCTTACATTTTTGTTGAGCGTCTCCTCCTTGGTCTTGTTGTTGAACTTCTTGTTCTTGCACTTGTTCTTGAACGACTTCTCTTATCTCTTCATCATCTTGCTCCTCACTTTCTTCTTCATCACTTTCATCCTCACCTTTTTCTTCATCACTTTCACTCTCATCACTTTCTTCATCACCACCTTTCTCATCACTTTCTTCTTCAACACCTTTCTTACCACGACTTTCTTCTTCAACACTTTTCTTGCCACGACTATGTTCATCACTTTCACTCTCATCACTTTATTCTTCATCACCTTCCGTGCCACCAGTTTCTTCTACATTCATCTCCTCCTCACCACCTTCTTGTTCAGTCGGTGTATCAGAATCAGATTCTTCATGTGTTGGTTGCTCCGCTGGAGGTGGTGGGTCATTGATGCTGATACCTTTGGCTTTACTCCCCGTTCCCATTCGGTGGGAAGCATTCAAATTTTGACCGCCTTTTCGATGAGGTTCCAAAGGCTTAGGAGTAGCATTGTCATGTTTCTTCTTATATTTATTTTCGGCTTGATTTTTTTGCCTGTAGAATACAGATTTAAGTGACAAAAAACAATGGAATAGAATGCATTTTTAAAGTTAAGGTACATAATCGATTTACTCGATATACATATAAAACCCGATTCCTAACATAAGAAAATTCACAATCGGATTTTGTTAAGTGCTAATGTAAACCGATTCTAAAAATCGGGTTACTAGATATACATATAAAGTCTGATTATAAACTACACAATCGGTTTTTGTGAAGACATATGTAATCCGATTCCAACAAAATAAAGATCCAGGAATATTGGCTATAACAATCGGGCTATTTATACATTAACGTTCACCGATTCCATTTCACATGCAGCACAATCGGTTTATAAGTTTTAGAACACAATCCGTTTCTAACAAGCATCGGGTTACTTCGTCATTAAAGTAACCCGATTCTGTGAACACATAAATTTTTTGATTTCAAAATTATCAATTTCTAACCTAATGCATGTTAATAAAACCTAGTTTAGAGGATTGGGTTGATAGAAAAGTACCTGATTCGACCCATTTCTTCCTCTTGTGCGATACGAGAGGCTTCAGATTGTTCTTGCACTTCCTTCGTTCTATTTCGAATCGCTTCAACAAGTCCGGGATTGTCAGCACTAGAATGATTCATGTTAGTAGCATACTTAGTTCTTGGTTTCGACATTTTATAAAAGAAAGAAACGATTAACCGTTTTTGAATCGTCGATCATCGACGATTTTTAGTTTCAAAAAAATAAAAAAAGAGGGAGTAGAGGAGATGAAGAATCGGTTTTTAGGTTAGAAATGAAAACTAATTTTTGTTAGTTATGTTTATTAAGGATTGATGGGGGTAATTTAGTAATAGTAATATTTTTTTTGAGGGTAATTTTGGTAGTTTACATAAATATTAGACACCCCTTATCATTGTGTATTAGGTAGATGAAGTAATCTATAGGACCCAATTAAGTGGCATAGGCCCCAATTTAGCCAGGATAATAATCATCTTGAAGTAAAATTAAACTCAGTATCCAACTGATTTTGTAATGATTAATTGGTTATAAAAGTAATTATGTTAGCTATAGTTAGGCCAAGCACTATGGTGCTTGGTATCCCTTCCATATCCCTCATACGTAGGGAAGGGATGGCACAAAGAAGGCAACCTCACTATGGTGCCCTCTTTTCCCTTCCCTACATGATACGACTACTGAGTAGCCGTATGAATAGTGCCACACGGCTACTCAGTAGCCGTATTAGTCAACTCGTTGACTTAACCAATACGTCTACTGAGTATCTGTTTCATATGACTAAGGCATCAGAAACTCGCTCGGATTTCCCACTTCTTCTTCTTCTCTAGTTTTTCATCCTCTCAAAACCCATTCAAACCCCTTTTATCCCCTTTCAAATTTCATATTGATTCATTGCAATTCGTTGGCTTAAACTAAAAGGGTTTCATCGTTACTTCAAGGTGAAACAAATCCATTCTTCAATTTCGAATTTCATCCAAAAAATCATATAAGGTGGGTGATTCTAATTTTAGGGTTTGAAATTAATTTGATTTTGATTTTGATTTTGATTTTGATAAAATTGTTGTTTTTAGGTTAGTTAGGTTTGTAGTATGCAATTCAATAATATAATTAGAACACATATTTAGTGAAAAATCCATGATTAATTGTTGTGTGTCTTGATTTATGTTGAATGAAATGTTGGTAAACTACTATGGTATACACAAATTGATACCGTGTTTGTTGTTTACAAAGGTACATAATGAGTCTAATGCGTGCTTATGTGAGAGTTAAATATGGAATTTATTTGGATAACTCTAGTGATGAAGAAGAGAAAGCTTTGCTAATGTTTACACAACTAAGTTTGGATGAACGATTGTGTATTATTAGACAACCGGTACCTAGGGAGGTACAGACACGTAGTGTAATAACGCGTGATCAAGTGTGGCATGATGCCAAAATGATGAATGATTATTTTACGCCTGGAACTGGTTATACTACCTCAAGACAATTCAAACAAAGTCTGGGCATGAGGGAAGACTTATTCGAGAAATTGTTAGGAAAATTGCTTGAAGTTGATCCAGAATGGCACCAACGTCCAAATGTAACCGGTATTATGGGGCATTCTCCGCATATGAAATTAGTTGCCGTGATGAAATGTTTATGCAAAATTACGACAGCTGATAGTGTTGATGGTTACACTCGTATGGGTGCAACTACAATATACACGTATCTAAAAAGATTTTGCCACACCATTTGCATGACTTTTGGAGAAAGATATTTGCGTGAACCCACTCCACGAAGATGTTCGAGGTTGCTAGGCGAGAATGCGTAACGAGGTTTTCTGGAATGCTTAGTAGTGTTGATTGTATGCAATGGCCATGGAAGAATTGTCCGTAGCTTGGCAAGGAACTTACTGGGGTAAAGACAAACATAGTAGTTTGGTATTAGAGGCGGTGGCATCGTATGATTCGTGGTTTTGGCATGCTTTTTTTGGAATGCCCGGATCAAACAACGATTTGAATGTGTTGGCACACTCACCCCTTTTTGATAACATGCTAAAGGGTGTATCACCTCCATGCAATTATGTCATCAATGGTCACCAATACCATATGGGTTATTTCTTAGTCGATGGTATCTATCCAAAGTTGACTACAATTTTACAAGCTTTTAGTCAGACATTGGAAATTCCCGAGTATGTGAGATTCAACAAGTATCAAATGGCTAAAAGAAAGGATATCGAGCGTGCTCTTGGAGTGCTTCAGGGTAAATTCAGAATTGTCGGATCACCATGTAAGTATTGGAAACAATCTGACTTGAACCTAATTATGAAATGTTGTCTTATTTTACACAACATGATTATCAAGCATGAATATCGAGATACGGATTGGGGCAGAGTTGTTCCTGTTATGCTTCCGGAACCTACCAATAATGGTCGTGTATTTATGTCATCTCTGAAAAAACTAGAAATGCACCTACAACTAGGAAATGATCTTGTCAAGCACATTGTTGCGCGTCCTGGTAGAGGAGGCCAGGCATGGGACTTGTCTAGTTTGGAGGGTTCAGATATGGAATACGTGGTACTTCCATCATCAGAAGGAGATTATGAAGATACATACTTAGAAGAAGAAGTAATTCCTGGTCAAAACGAAGATGGAGCATTTCATTATTATGGAGATTACAATGATCAAATCCCAGATGACTTTAAACATGCAGTTGAACATGTATATGGATACGGACATGTGGGAGACGAATGTGAACATGATGGAGATGACGATGATGATTCTGGCGATGAGGAGGATTATGACGATGATGAGGACGATGACGATAAGGAGGACGATGATGATGAGGATTCTGACGGTGACGATTATGCGGGTACGTATGATGAAAATGATGTTGAGGCATATGATGTATTTCAATGTTGTGTTTTAATATTTCGAATGTTACATGCATATGTAATACCGGACTTTAAATTTGTTTTGGGCTTAATTTATGTATGCAAATGAATATGTTTATATTTGATGGCATATGGTGAAAAAGCGGGGGTACAACAACCACACCTAATATTTCGATTAGCAATATGTATGGACTAACTCTAATATACTTTTAAGAGAATCAACTAGACAGTCAGACTCAATCTTAATAAAAAGTATATCAAGGAGTTAATCTCTCTATCTCTCGATTTGATCTATACTTAAACAAATAAAAATCTGTGAGTCTTTATCAAATACAAGAGATATAAACTTGGATGGTGCCAAAGACCAATATCCAAGGATCAATCAATTTCCAATCAACAACCAAAGGTTGGATTTCACAATTGATTGATACAACGCACAACCTGTGATATTTCAATTATATAACAAAATATAATGTGGAATAGAAATAACACAGATACCAGAAGTTTTGTTAACGAGGAAACCGCAAATGCAGAAAAACCATGGGACCTAGTCCATATTGAACACCACACTGTATTAAGCCGCTACAGACACTAGCCTACTACAAACTAACTTCGGCCTGGACTGTAGTTGAACCCTAATCAATCTCACACTGATTCAAGGTAGTTTGCGCTCCTTCGTCTCGATCCCGACAAGATACTACGCACTTGATTCCCTTAGCTGATCTCACCCACAACTAAGAGTTGCTACGACCCTAAGTCGAAGACTTTAATAAACAAATCTGTATCACACAGAAAAGTCTACGATAATAGATAAATCTATCTCCCACAAATAAACCTATGAGTTTTGTTCCGTCTTTTGATAAATCAAGGTGAACATGAACTAATTTATAACCCGGACTTATATTCCCGAAGAACAGCCTAGTATTATCAATCACCTCACAATAATCTTAATCGTATGGTAGCGAAACAAGATATTTCCGAATCACAAGATATTGAGAGACGAAGATGTTTGTGATTTCTTTTTATCTTGCCCTATCGGAGATATAATCTCAAGTCAATTATTCAATTGAACTCGTACGATAGAAAATGGCAAGATCAGATCGCTCAACTACAAGAGAAGTAGTTTTGTCTGGCTTCACAATCCCAATGAAGTCTTTCAGTCGTTAACCTACAGGGTTTCGAAAAGAAACCTAAGGTTAAAGGAGAATCGACTTTAGCAAAACCAACTAGTATCACACAGAAGGTGTGGGGATTAGTTTTTCCAGTTGCTAGAGTTCCCCTTATATAGTTTCAAATCAGGGTTTGCAATCTAAGTTACCTAGGTAACAAAGCATTCAATATTCACTGTTAGATGAAAACCTGATTAGTTACAAGCTAATATCTTTCAAACGTTAGATCGAAACTTAGCTTGTCACACACAAATGAAATGTATTCATTTAGGTTTGAGTAACCATTACCAACGTGTACACTTAGTTGGTTCACAAATAGTTAACCAATGGTTAGCCATACGAGCACTTTCATATTAACCGTATTCATCTTTCTCATAACTAGTTCAAATGACTCATAAGAACTAGTTGAAGAGTTGTTCAATTGCTTAGGTCTTTATTCATAGACACGATTGAAACAGAATCGGTTTGATCAATTCATGAACAATATACCCACGGTTTGCAAAGATTGCATTCCTTATAATTTATTGTTTTAAGTTCATGAACTACCGATTTGAGAAATAACCGATTAGGTGCATGCATCTTTAGCTACCGATTTGAGTTTACAAACTCAAAGCATAAATTTTCGGTTCAAAACTTCCGTGGGTACGCGTACCTAAGGTGACTGGTTTACTAGTTTGCAAACTACAAACTCAACAGAAATTTTCGGTTAGAAAACTTCCGCCAGTACGCGTACGGGTACGCGTACCCAACCTGTCTCCTTCACCAATACCGCATGCACACATATGCACACACTTGGTTTCCGATACATGGATTTATATACTAATGTGCGAACACACTATATATGCTTATATCCATAGATGGTAATCTCAACTCTACATTTCAATCATTGAAACATTCTTCTATAATGTTATAATAATCGTTATTCACGACTATCGTCATCGAAGCTATTTTCAAGATTGAAACGTCATCATGACTTTCGTCACGGGTAAAGATGAAATGTGGTTAAAGCGAAAGCTTACTAACACCTATTTCGAGAAAAAGATAGGTGAGTAAACTCGCCTCGAAATAGCAAATGTGTATGTATGAAAACTATCATACTTATACGACCATTGTCTCAAGAGTAGGAGATAGGGTAGACTTTTGAGTGATAGATGAGTTCAAATCTCCACATACCTTTTAGTCGGATGAAGTTCCACTGGTTCCTCGAGTAGTTCTTCGTCTTTGTAAGATAATTTCCATGGAGTCTGGAGCTCAACTATACTTAACTATCCTAGACCGAGACTTAGTCATAAGTAAACTAGGAATCAAAACATATAGTTTTGATCACTAATATTGACAAACATGCTTGAGATAGCAACGCATGCGAGTTCGACCGAGCAATGCTCTAACATATGGTTTAAATCATTTAAATCTCCTTGTATAGTATATGGATATGTATACATATTCGTGAAATCTCTTTGTACAGTGTATGGATATGTATACTGACCATTTATAAAGGATTCACATATTGTTTACCAATGAACACATTAGTTCGACCAACTCTCTTCTCTTCTCCATCTTCAAAAATAAACACTTATTTTTGTCTAATTTATTATCTACAACACTTTTCTTTCTTAATTATGGTGGGTTTAACTCCGGAGGATGACGAATTAATAGTTAGTTTATGGGTTGATGTTCATCTAGAGAATGAAGAAGAAGATGAACAACTAAATAACACAAATATTTTAGAGCAGTTGCTGCAAAGGTTGGCTATACATAACGGGAATCCTAATGAAAGAACGGTTAAGTATCTGAAAAGAAGGTTAAACGTTATCAGTTCAGACGTGAAAGTATATGTATCGACACATAGATCCTTATATCTATGGAGGGCACCAGTACCTTCGGAAATCGTAAGAAACTTACCGGTTACCTATCCAACAATTATTTGTGTATGTGTACTGAATTGTTGAATAATTTAAGTGTAAATTGATATTGTTTTCTTTTTTTTTGTAGGAGCATTTTTGCTTTGGAGAGTTCTGAAAAAAAGGGGAAACCTTTACATTTTTAACTATGTGATTTTGAAAACAGGTTTCTCGAGTATAACCCTTTTCCCTTGGAAGATTCATCCTCTGAATCATCAGATGAAGAGTAAAGACTTTAAATAATTATAGGTTTTGTGGGTATATCTCTGTGTAAACCCTCACGAGACATAACTCGTTTAAAAGGGTCGCCTATTGGTTTATATGTTGATTGCACGTGCTGAATGTAATCGTTAATCATATGAATATGAATATAACTATTATTATTTATTGTAAAAGCACATTACATCATGTTCATCACATTTAAACTCTTACAACAACACATACTAATTATAAAAAAATCACATTACATCAATTGATATTCAAACTCTTGATTAAACTAAAACATGACAACATATATTCATTTCATGCCACCGTTTCTTTCTGACAAGGCATTTCGATACGCGTTTTCCATATGTTTTCTTTGCACTTGACCTAAGTGCACTTCCATAAAGAAATTACGACCCTCGGTTTCACGGGAATCCCCTTCTTTGCATTCAAACTCCACCTTTCCTTTTAGTTTGAAGTCTTGCGAGTTCGTCAATTTTTTCTTGTTTTATTGCATCTTTCATTGCATCCTCCAAACATTGTGCTTATCCAGGACATTTAGCATACTCACATTCCAAATACTTTATCTTCTCCCAGTGTATCACGCTCTTTTACCTTCCTTGTGCCGGTGCAACCACGTTGGGGACATTTTGTATATAACCATGGGAATTGGAAAGCGGACTATGATTATCCATGAAACAAACATGGACAAACCTCTTTTGCTTCCACACATACTATTTGTTTTCCATTTCTACTCGAACTTTTAGAATACATGATTGAGGTTTATATTGGAGAATGAATTGAGATTTATGTTGGTTAGAAAAAATGTTTTATATTTATAGAAAGAAATATATAGCTGTTGGACACGACTTCTAAGAAATAGAGTCATTGGACACGAGTTCTAAGAAATAGAGCTGTTGGACATGAGTTCTAAGAAATAGAGACGTTGGGCACGAGTTCTAATAAATATGGCCGTTGGGAACGATTCCTATATAAGGAAGATATCTTCTTTCCAGCATCAATCTACCTATTCTTCTTTGCAGTAATAATCTTTGAGGTGTAAATCAAACCTAAACATATATTCAATGGAAAATCAATTAGCAACTACCAATTCAGTCGAAGAAATTCTTAGAAGATGCAAGCGAACCACCCAACCGATTGCTGCAATGGAAAAAGAGATATGCAAAAGAGGAGATCAAGCTACTACGAAAGCAACAACGTCTTCATCACCTACCAAATTTATTAATGGGATGATGAAGTGTTAATCAAACGAAAATCCACAAAACAAACCAAAGATTCATCATCTATTTGACGTTGTAATCACGAAGAAAATCTCAAGGCACAGAAACGAGGTCAAGAACAAATGAAACTGAGGGCAAGGTTAAAAGATGTTGAAGAAGAGACGGAATGGATTAGAAACTTTTACTTTCTCAAGGATGATTTTCCAGAAGATCCTAAAGATCATACTATATTTTGGATTAATGTTGGTTGGGGTCCTTTCGTTAAACCGACGGGCAAACAACCACGCTTTGATTATGAACCATCCCACATTTTTTCAAGGACAAATCATGTTAGGAAATTATGCATCAAGTATAATGAGTTTCTCCATAGGTCTGAAGGACAGTCCATTTGCACAAGAGGCATATAAAGCCTAGAGAGGAGAACAATTTTATCATATCGAGCGGCATTGATTGATCGTTGAATCTCACACCAAGAAAAATAATAACATGTAATGTATTCAGACCTATCGTGCACCATGTTAAGAAAGGAGGACAGAGCGATACACGCTTTTAATCGAATGATCTGTTATAATGTTTTTTTACGTTATTAATGAACATTAGTTTAATGAAGTTATTTATTTGAATATGAAAATCGCTTCATACAACACATTCAAAAATCATTTCGTTACAACACATTCAAACCTTTTATTAATTCAAACAACAATTTAAATTAATTTAGACAACACTTTTAAAATTAAGATAACAACAATACTAACTAGAAATTTAGGACAACACTTTTAATTTAAACCTAGATTAGAAATTTAAATACTAAACTCAATAAAAGATGAAACAACTAGAGATGGATTATATCGTCATCTTCTGAATCTTCAACGCTGATTATATTCATCCCCTTCAAGATCTCCTTTTGCTTGCGTCGATAATATGTTTTTTGGTTGGGAGGTAACCTACTAAGGTCCATAGACATTATTGGATTGTCTTGATCTAAATGCATTTGTTGTTGATGCATTTGATTAGTCTGTTGTTGAAGCTTTTGCAAATCAAGTTGTTCTTCCATTTCTTAACTCGGTTGTTGAGTATAGTTCCAAATTGTTTGGTACTGGGATTCTTGTTCCACTCTCATTTTTTTCTTCCTTGATCGTGTTTCCTTAAGATACTCCAAAATACTAGCACTATTTTTGATGGTGGTTTTCAGTTCAGGGCTAAAATTGTAAAGCCCTGCATTTATTATGCTATCATTTTGCAAAGAGATAGAGCCATGAAAAAGTAATGAATGTCTAACCTTGTCACTGCCGCATTTATTGAGCAATTCAATATATTTACATGAAATTTATCCAGAATGGTGCATGTAGCAACAATCCCAAATATTCTGTAAATTTCAACATAATGCTTGTATTATTCATTAATGTAAGGCTCATTGGATACTTTCTGTGCTATGTTCCCCGGTTGAACCCTTAATATTGATGTGACATGACAATTAATGTTTACTCGCAGCTGAGTAGCATGAATTTCCCGAAGTATCAAAATTAAGGTCTGCATAAAGTATTCAGTCAAGAGACGCGCTAACTGCTCTCTGAAAATAAAAAGAACTCTGTGTCAACACACATAACTCACCAAATTTAATCAATTTTGTGATAATTCACAACATTCGAATATAAACCTAATTAATTTGCAAAAAATAGGTTTTGCGCCCTACACAATATATCTGGTGGGAGAAATTAAACCTAGGCAAGCTAGGAGATTGATCCGCCATGGGTTAGTAGGTGCAAAGTCCTACCTAAAATCAGAAAACAAGAAATAAAAGAGGAGTCGCGGAAAGTAGGAGCAACAACAAAGGAGGCGTGGTCGCGCCGTAGGCTAGCCGGTCTGCCCCAGTAGGCGCCACTTGCAGATGGCCATGCCCCATGCTGCTTGCCGGCACTCCTCTTTCCTATCGACCAATCACGTCGCTCTAAACCTGCCACATGCACATGAGATGTGGCCACACCCATGTTTGGCCGGCCCTCCTTTATATCGACCAATCGGGTTGCTCAAACTCGCCACATGCATTAAAAGTCCAAACTCTACCAAACGTGCCATGCCGCGCCACCATACTAATCGGCATGCCAACATGCCATTCCGCGGCAACAACATGCCAACGTGCCACAACAAGTGCGGCTACATGCTAACCCACCCTTTTGTTCATGTCCAAAGCCATAACAAACTCCAATTAGGGTTTTATGATCAAAACACGACTTTTGCTTCAGCGACATTAGTCGAAACCCTAATTTCTAGTCGTGGCCCAGAATTACGCCACTTTGGCCCCAAAACATGCCACGAGCCATGCAGGGACCAGTAAACCTAAAAATGGCACCATTCCATGGCCACCCATGGCTATTCTTACGCCTGTGGTCATTTCCACATCATGGCCCCGCCATAATACCTTTGACGTGACCATAGCACCTTCTGCACAAAGAATGTCAGGTGCCACGCGCCACATGCCACACTCGCTAATTAGGGTTTTGGCATGCCAAACCCTAATTTAGGTATGGCCGCTCGCCAACCATACCAAATAATGCTACTTAGGGCATTATGTTTGATACGGCAACTTGAGCCAATATTGCCGAGCCATATTTGGAACCAACACCAATATGTCGATCGTGGCTACGCCAGGCGCTATTCGCGTCACCATGCCACTGGCATTTAGAAATCTTGTCATTACACCACTGGCATGTGCCAATCGTGCTACCATGCCACCGACGCCACTATGCCATCACCAGTGCCAATGGTGTGGCCATAATCAATCGCCACCTTCTCTCATGAATTACGTCTCGGTCGTCCAAATTCGCCACGAAATTGACTGGCATATGGTAAGTTTTAGGTAACCCACCGAGACTAACCTAATAGCATCACACGCTATTTTTCTACGACAAGTCTCCTGACTTGACTTGCCACACATGGCTATCCGCCACCTAGTTGGCGTACAATTAATCAGAATAATTAGGTCTTGCATACAAGACCCGCTCAGAAATCTGTTGCACATTTTCCACGAAAATACTCGAGACATCAAACATGTCACAAACTGGGGGATGCTCATCAAGGTATTGGTCTGGCGGTTTACAGCGTGCGGCGTGCAACACGCCCATTATAAGAAAGTGTCAGGAAAGAAGACAGTTAGTGGCGGCATGAAGTAATGGGTGTAAACTAACCCGTTTCCTTCGAGGACGTGGTTTCTAACATTTACACACTACCCCACTTCTCCATCACTCAACTACTCCCACTTCCTACGAGATCAAGGTGCGTTCAATTATGACTTGTATAAATAGGTTTCTACCTATTTCGACTCACGACAACAGTTTTGGTTAACAACAACACAAGTATCCAGAAAAACACAAAAAACTGATAGCCTGCAATCCGCAAGCCAGTTCCACATTCTGATACAAGTCATAAAACAACCACACCTTCAGAATTAACCATTCTGGTCTCAACACCTTCTTCGCTTCCCTCCCGAAGATCAACCCTTCTCCTTCACTTTTTGACCGAAGCAAGATTGGAATGGCAATTTCTTGGTTTAGGCTAGGATTGTACAGATTGATCTCTCGAATCTAAAGTACTCCCGTGCAATACATTTGTTTAGGTCTAAATTCGTTTCTCATCAACACACCTAAATTTACCAAAACCGGCAGAAACAATTTTTACCCAAAACAAATATGTTGATAGATCCTATCTTCTTCCATCTTAACCGAAGATGTTCCCTCATCACCTTTTCTAAATATACCTTGCTCACGATCCTTCTTCTGTCTAGCTTGCATTTTGGCTTTTTTGTTCCTATAGGACGTGCATTATACTTGTAATTCCAACGAGTCTCTCTATTAGGAAGAACTTGATACCATTTTCGACTGCTACAAAGTCATGATGATTATTAAATAACTCCTTTGTTTTGGCCCACAGTGAGTTCATAATTAAATCCAGGGACCTTTTCTCTAAACATTTCATAACATGCATTATACTTGAATGATTGTCCTGTTTGAAACTGAAATTTCTCCCGACCTTATTTTGTCTGGAAAATTTTGTATGAAAAATTTTGTTTATTAAAAACATCACCAACTATATGGAAAACTTAACAACAATAATAGAACTTACCAAATCTTCGTGGCTCGCACCGCTTTTGGTTTGCCGATATATAGCGTTAAGAATGGAAACGAATTCTCTGACATCTTTTTTTATTGCTTTCATCTTGGTTTTTAAGGCTGCCTAATCTCTTCCATTAGGATTCCGTTGCGTTCGACAAAAATTTGGTGAATGCGTATCCAAAACATAGCTGTTTTTTGTCCCGAACCCACAATTTCATCCATACTAACATAAATAAAGGCAGCAGTAACATCAATCTCTTCCCGTAAAATAAAATTATTAACCATTTTGAATCAAACTAAAATATAAAAACTTGAGTAATAGAAGATAAATATAAAAATCAAAGAAGTATGGTAAGAAGAAGAGAAATAAGAAATCAATTGATGTAAAGAAGAAGATATAAAAAATCAATGTGATTTGAGTAGAGAATTAAAGTGGTATTTATAGAGGATTTTGGAAAAAATAACCGTTGGGATCCAACGGTGGAGAAAATAAAGCCGTTATTAATGATGGATGGCTAGGATCGGGTGTGAGAGAGGTGTAAACGAAAAAAGGTCAAACAAATATTTTTATAGATACGGCTACTCAGTATCCGTGTAAAAAGTTACGGCTACTCGGTAGCCGTATCAACGGTAATACGGCTACTCAGTATCCGTAAAGCGTAAAATAATACGGCTACTGAGTAGCCGTATGATTTCCCTTCCCTACAAGGGCGGATCAGATGTGATCCTCCATGTATGGAAAGTGAGGGATATCCCTACTCATGTAGGGATATGTGAGACCACAGTAGATGGTTTTTCGGATTTTTCCCTACATACAAGGGATAGGGAAGGGATGAGGCCAACCATAGTGCTAGCTCTTAGAATGTTAGATAATTAGGCTTAGCGGAGAGATTGAGTGTGTGGTGGGTTTGAAGAAGAAGATCAAGAAATTCTTGGAAATTCGTGAAACATGGGACATATAAGTCAAATTAGAAACCATACGAGAAAACTTATAATTGTAGCTTATATACCTCAAAACACGAAAAAACTTGATTTTTTGGGTTTCATTTTACCTAGAATCGGCATGATGATGTCTTACATATGCCGATTCTGCATCAAGGTTCTTCATTTTCGAAACCAACACCAATATCCGCATATATGTCACAGCATATCTTTCAGTTCTGAATAGAGGTTCTTCAATTTTAAAAGGCATATTTTTGACCGATGATAATACTGTCTTTATTTTGATGATTTTTAATCTTAAGAAGAATTTTGATTCACCAACAATATTATTTATCTCAAATTCTTTACTCAATGAGGTTTGGAATTCTTCGATAAGTTTCTTTGGAGTAGATCCTATAGAAGATATCATCTACTTAGATTTTAGCAATAAATACATACTTCACATTCCATTTAGTGAACATAGTAAAAACACTGGGGGTACCAAAATACACCACCAACTTTTTCTTAGGCAACTTGTATAGACAAAACCTAAATACAATTCCGAGAGTTCAACTTAATGAATCTCAATTAAGGAATAATATTCAGAGTTATATCTCTTTCTCTCCCAATCAGAAAGTTGACAGAACCAATTCCATGAACCTGATATATATGTGAGAGTTCTTGTACTATCTCAAAAATCAATATCCAAGAATCAATCAAGTCGTATCCAACAAACAAGGATGGATGTATCTACTTTAATTGATTTACGTACAACCAAAGTAGTTAATATCGTATATCGGTATCGTATCGGCCGGGTCCGATAAACCTATACAAAAGATTATATCGGTTTTTATCGGTGATACATTATTAAGAATAAAATTCTAAATATTTATAAATGTTTGAACCTAAAAAAATTGGTGCGATATAATGCATTAATTCTCAAGATCAAAAGCTTCATAGTACAAATTAAAGGGTACATAAGAAAAAGATGTTTAGTAAGAAGGGTTATGTTTACAAATTCTCAGATCTAAATTATTTATTGTGCCAAATTACCCTTATCGATATTATCAGTGTATCAGTAAACCCGATATATTGGTTTGTACCGGCCGATATGAGTGTTTTTATCGTTCAATCCTCGTATCGCCGATATATTAGATATCGTAAAGGTTTTTTCCGATACACGATAAAAACCTATAATATCGGCCAATACAACCGATATTAACTACCTTGCGTACAACCTGTGATATTTCAATTATAAAGATAAACAATATAATGCGAAAAAAGAAATAACACAAACACCAGAAATTTTGTTAACTAGGAAACTGCAAGTGCAGAAAAACCCCGGGACTTAGTCCAGATTTGAACACCAGACTGTATTAAGCCATTACAGACACTAGCCTACTACCAATTAACTTCGGACTGGATTGTAGTTGAGACCGAATTTAAACCCTCACAACAAGTCAATTACAGTCATGTTCATTACTCCTCTTGAATCCCAACAGGATTCCATGCAAATGATTCCCTTAGCTGACGTCCTTTACATTCGAAGAGTTGCTTCAACTCAACTTTAAACTAATCTTCCTCCCACAGATAAGCATATACGGTGATTTTCGTTTTGACCAATGGATCAAGGTGAAACTGGAAACCGATATCAATAGACAAAGTCTATCTAACCTCAAAATCCGGTCTTATGACTCCTGAAGAGCAACCTAGATTATTATTCACCTCACAAGTATTTAAACCCGTGGAATCACAAAGTCCGAGACGAAGAGAACTTTACGATCTCTATCTATCTTGTTCAAGTGGGCAGCTCAACAATCGAAAAAGATCAGGATACACAAACTATCAAGATAAAAGATAGTTGGACCTAGCTTCACGAATGCCTGTGAAGTCTTTTTAGTCGTTAAATCCTATAAGGGTTTTAGGAAGAGGACGACTCTAGTTTACAACTAGGACACACAAAGAGTAGTGTCGGGATTCAAAGATCCTAGTTGCTTGAGGTTCCCCTTTTTATGACTTTCAAAGTATATGTTGCTTTAGGTTTAAGCTAAGATAGCTTTGGAACCAATCAAATAATATCCACCGTTAGATGAATCGTTGAAATGTGATTTAAATATCAAGATATACACTCTGGTTAGGATGAACCGTAACTGAACTGTGTACAAAGACATTGTTCATGGACGGTTATCCGAAACTAGCCGATTGAACCATAAGCTTAATCATTTTCATAAAAACTTAAGACTTTAATTTTGAATCACAACCATAGGTTATAATGTAATCAATCATGTCTATATATTATTCTTAAAAATTTATTCAAATGTTAATTTTCTTAGAGAAATAATTTTATGTGCATCTGAAAATAATCGACATGGAAAGTACATGTACCAGGTACGTGTACTCAACCTTGTTCGTGACTATATTTGTCATGGTACATGTACCGAGTATGTGTACGTACCCTTAAGATAAATATAAGTTCCGGAAAAGAACTTTTTTCGGTTTGCGTACTGGGTATGTATACCACACCGGTTTCAAAACCAACAGTTCTTCTTCGGTATGCATACTAGGTATGCGTACCATTCCAGTTTCACGAGTTCACAGACTTTTTGTGGTATGGGTAGAGGGTATGCGTACAACTAAATCACTATTGACATATAACTACTTTGGTACATGTACTGAGTACATGTACTACGGTTCCGGACCTATAACAGTTTTCACCAGTATGTATGGTGGTATGTATGCATATTGTCCTGTATCCATATTTACAATAGTTCTATATTTCTCTCTAAATCAATTTGAAACATTCCCAAATAACATCAATGACACATATCACTGTTCCAGACGATTTTGAATGATAATTCTTGAATCACGATTTAGATTATGAACTATAAATTCTTCTTAACCGAAATTCATCAAGTATGAACAAATGTTCATTAAGCTTAATCATATATTTCGAGAATTAATTACCAAGATAAACTTGACTCAAAATTCTTGATATGCTTGCAATAGTCTAATTAGTTATGCGACAACGTCTCATAGATAAAAGGATGAATATAACTTTAGAAATATGTGGTTCAGTCTTCACTTATATTTTGTTGAAGAATTTCTCCAAAAGCTTTTGTTAATCATCGACTTCAAACGGTAGGATGTAGTGATGTATGATTCTCAACTACATATTTTTATCCTAATCCGAGACTTAAATAATTGTAGACTAGAAATAAAGATATAGTTTTGACAACAAGCTTGAGATAGCAACACTTGTGAGTTCGACCAAGCAATGCTCTAACACATAGTTTTATCCGCTCCACCACTAAGAATCCCCTCATAAGAAGAGAAGTTGTTAGTTTTTCATGCCAAGCTCTTGGTGCTTGCTTCAATCCATACAATGATTTTTTAAGCATAAAAACATAGTCTGGATTTTCTGGACTTTCAAATCCCTTAGGTTGAGAAACGTAAACCTCTTCCTTAAGAATTTCATTCAAGAACTCGAATTTGATGTCCATCTAAAATAACTTAATTTTGAGAAAACAAAAATGAGATAGAAGCAATTTAATTGAATGAATAAGGGTTATGGGAGAAAATGTGTTATCAAGTTTAATTCCTTTGATTTGAGAATACCCTTGAGCGATAATTCTATCTTTTTTTTCGACAAAATTGTCATATTCATCTGACTTGTTCTTAAATATCTATTTTGTACCTACAATGTTGATTTTAGTAGGACAAGGCACAAATTCCCAAACATCTTGTCTCTTAACTTGATTTAACTCATCATGCATATCATCGACTGAAAAAGGAGAGGGTACCAAATACATCACAAACTTTTTGTTCAGAAACTTGTATGGACAAACTTGTTACAATTAGTAGCACAAATCAATAGTAATGATCTGATACCTGATATGTAGACAAGTTTTACTAGAACAATCTCAAAAATCAATACCCAAGTATGTAACTGAACTATTATAAAACCGAACTCCAACAAGAACAAGCATTGTAACCTTTCTTTCAAGATATGAATTCTCAAGAATTATAAATCTTGTAGGTTTTATACAGTCTTTTAGGCTCAAAAACTTTCTAGGTTATTTAACATACTTCTTATGATATTTTTATTATAAAGATACTGAAATGACGAAGGTACCCAAGTACACCAAAAACTTTTTGTTTCAACTTATAAGTCTCGATACCAAGTGTGATCGTCTATGAACAAAGTCGAGACAATAAAACAACGAGATATACACTTGATAATAGTTACAGCATGGAACCGATATACTGTAAGATCACAATCAAGCGTGTTGGATTAACATACAAGTGTTATTTACTTTATCCTAACTTAAACAATTAAAATGCGGAAGTAAAGTAAATGGCACAACAAGTTAACGAGGAAACCGCAAGTGTAGAAAAACCCCAGGACCTAGTCCAGTTTTGAATACTCGTGGAATTAAGCCGTTATACAAAGAACAAAGCTAATTTCGTATAGTTGAGACCAAGCAATCTACCCCTGGTTACTTAGTTCTCCACGTATCCCTGCGCCTACAACCGTTTGGCCAACACACATGAATACCAAGATATAAATCACTACCTTGAGTTGCTTTACCGATGTAAAGTCTTAAGCATTCAACTCCTTTTGAACGTATTCGAAACAGTTTAGGAACAAAGGTGTTTGGTAACCACTCTATTAATATTTATGAAAAGATATGTTGAGTTTTGAAAAAGGCTCTTCCGTTTAAACAAGTAAACTCCTTTGTAGGGTAAGATCAATTAAAATCTGAAATAAGCAGATCTAGATTCACAAGTAAACTCCTTCCGTTTAAACAAGTAAACCCCTTAGTCGGATCCCAAGAAATCAAGATATGTGCCTAAAGTAATATCAAAAGATGCGAAACCAATCAGAAAAATCTTCTTGGCTTCAAATCTTCAATTGTCTCCAATTGTACCTGCACAAAAAAAAAACTTGATTCCACTTATGATTGATCATGGACAGAACGGAATTTGATAACAATGAATGATCACAAGTTGTCTTCAGATCAAAAAAAAGTTTTGAATATCCCGTCGATAGTTTAATCTAGTTTGAGTGACCTTATGTCAGAAGATAAGGATCTCAAGAATAATAAAACTAGGTTCAATCAAAGTTTCAACAACCGTTAGTCAATCAAATCAATAATCGAAAACTAAATAACAATGCTCTTGTCTAGTTTCCCACCAACATTACTTGTTACTTGTTAGATATCCTTGATCCCAAAGATGTTTTAAAATGAGCGTAAGATATTACGCCTAATTAGGGTACTTATCTCTCCGGTATAGTATTACAAGTAATACTAGTAGTAGACTCCGCCGGAAATAATAAAGTTCGCCTGGCTAATTAAGGATCGTTTGTAAGAATGACAAACTTCTCTATTTATGGACCAAGGTTGTTTGGACAACAAGGAAACCAAAACCGAAAGATTCTCAAGATATGAAATAAAGTACCTAATTTCGATTTTTATTTTTCCAACTAATATCCAACATGTAATTCCGAAATCTCTCTTTAGAAAATATCTAATATTAGTTTAGCACTTAAATAATACCGTTTTTCTAGAGATATGTTTTGATTGCTGGAAAATCAAAATCAAAAATCTTAATTAAAAGATTCTTAATATTTCGGTTTGGGATCACCTTGAGTATCAAGGAATATCTTTGAACAATCAATGATAAGAATTATGTACATGTACAAACTATGTCTACATCTTGAACTTTCCTATCTAGCAAACTCTAATTCCAAGCTCACACAAAACCGTAAAGTGATATATGTTGAAAATCGGTTTTGCTCTTGGGACCGGTTCTACCATGAACCCCAACATAGATTAGGATCGGTTGTACCAAGTTTCCAAAAATAGGTAGGGATCGGTTATACCATGACTCCCAACAAAATCTAGGATCGGTTCTACCAAGTCTCCTAATATAGGTAGGGATAGTAGCTACCATGAATCCCGACAAAAGCTAGGATCAATACTGCCAAGATTCTCAATATAGGTAGGGGTCGGTTCTACCATGGATCCCAATAAAAGCTAGGATCAATTCTACCAAGTATCCCAATATAGGTAGGGATTCGGTTTTACATTGACTCTCAACATAAGTTAAGATCGATACCTGAATTCCCACCTTAGGTTCGAATTGGTCATCCAAAAGATCTTCATAGAAAACCAGACCAAAACACCTATTGATTTCTTTTCAATTAATTATGAAGCAAATTCGTATATGTACTTCCTTTAAACCAATGTAATGAAACATGGTTTCCTAGGATGAAATCACACCTATATCCAATACACAATCAAGTAACAAGTTACATAGATTATGTCGATGTCGCATTTACGAAGTTCAAAGGATAAACGTTATACTTCGTAATTCAATATACTTCCTTGACAATTAGATCATACTAATATGACCAAGTATAATACTAGAGTATCATATATATAACCTCGCATGTTATGTTTTTCAATCTTAAATGACTTGAAAGAAATGGTAGGAATGGAAACAAGTCAAGTCAGTATCACTAACCTCAAGTGGAAGGATGATGTCTTCGTTTATAGTCGATACGTCTTCACGTTCTTCAGGTCTTCATAATAATACTTGTATGTCTCAACATTTATAGATTTTGTAGTCCAACCTAAACGAAGTTGACTCTAGTAATTTTAATCAAGCGATTCTAATTGACTTTTGATACTAAAATATGACAACCAAACTTGACATACCAATGCTTGGTGGGTTCAACCGAGCAATGCTCTAACAGATACACAATATAATATGTATTAGAGCAATGCTCGGTTGAACTCACAAGTTTTGTTATCTCAATCTTGTTGTCAATGTTAGTTGATCAAGACTATATCTTGATTTCTAATATACTATGTCAAGTCTCGGACTATGTTAAAATTTGGTAGTTGAGTATCAAACATCACCCTCGAAGACTGGAAATCGACGAAGACATTTGAAGAACTTCATTAATCAGGTATGTGAATACTCAACCATTTTATTTTACTCACTATCTTACCATTTTATCTTATAAGACTATGTCGTATGACTTCTAGTAGATTTACAAAGAATAAATTTAGAATCAAACTTGTCTTGTTAAATATCTCGAAATATGATTCAAGCATAGATGTTCAAAGGTCCTTAACAATATTAGTACAAAACACTTTATTGTTCAAGAATTAATTTGTAGATCAGTTGAATATTTTCCATGTAAATGATTTTATAATTTGGGAATGTTTCAAACATCAAAAGAGAGAAATTCAGAACTTCTGATATTTCGGCTCGGGGTAGGTTGGCGAACCACTTCGCAAACTATATATATATGAGTTTTAGAATTAAGGGAAGGTTGGCGAACCATTTCGCAAACCTCAAGTTCAGAATGGGACAGTTCACGAACCGTGGTAATCTGAATTTTTCATGTTGGTGTAACGGCTAACAGTTGGCTATATGATCGTTCTCGTGCCGAGTACCTATTTCACGAACCGTAACACCCTGACTCGTGAACTTGCCTTACGTTTCATGAACCGTTTCACCAACGGTCCCAGTGGAATTTAGCAGATGCTCAAAGACTTATTTCTTTTAAATATGTTTAGCATTGCTATGACTCTCTTAAACAACTCGAAGACATCATTGATCACTACAACACTTGTATACGTGTATCATGATTAAATTCTTAAGTGTTTAAATGAATATCAAATTACTTATAGATTCTTGTGTGTAGTTTTCAAGACAAATTTGTCACATACTTACTTAAAATCCTAACAATAATTTCATCTAAACAGAGAAAGTGTTTGCTTGATTCTCAAGTTATCTTAGATTGAATCCTAAGCAACCCTCAGTCTTGAAAAACTATAATTAGAGATGCTCTTTGAACTAGGAAGTTCAATCCCTGACACTTTGTGTCCTACTTGAAAGCTAGAGTCATCCTATATTGACTTAAGTTTCATAAAAACCATATCTCTTAAGGATGAAGATATTGATACCCTTAAGTGTGACTTACAAAGGCTCTCAGGAAGTTCTGGTAAGATCTCAGCCATGCTGTTTGGTCAAAAGTCCTTTGGTAACAAGAGTGGTATTGGTTTTAAGAATAATACCTCTTTCACCAAGAACAATACTTTCATTCTTCCAGGATCTAAAGAGGATGAAAATATTCATGGCGATGAAAAGGGAACCGTACCTCTTGATAATTCTCCCTCTTCTCACTGCACTTTATGTGGAAATTGTGGTCATTATAAAGGGAAGTGTCAAAGATCGAAGAAAAATGACATGGTTCTTTTTAAGCTACAAAATGATATAAGGAAGATGAACCTTTCCTTGAATAATTTTACAAATTCTTCAGAGCCTCGACGAGAGAAAAGAATAAGGAAGCCCAGAAACGGTAAGAAAAATACAAATGACCTTGATGTGTCGACTAGTGACACAAGTGGTGAGTTTCCTACTCATCCCATCACTACCTAAATTTAATGATGTGTGCAACCTCACAATATTAACTTGAGAATATGAGGTGTGCACAAAATTACATCACGAGAACTATGTAATCTGATGTCAAGGTTGCTCAACTTTATCATCACCTTCTATGCTATACTCTTTGTGTGAAAATCCTGTCTTGGATAGACATTCAAATAATTAAAACAGTCCAGTAACTATGAAGGTGGTCAGTGTTTGTATTATCTTAATTAATAATTAAGTCCTATCATTTCCTGACTTCTATGCTCATGTTTCACATTAAGGATACTAGCCCAAATTGGGATTTCTTTAACAAAATATGTAGAGATGTTCTTTCCAGGATAGGATTTAGTAGCCGAGAATACATTGTTGAAAAGGCGAGGGTACCCAAATATACCTCAAGCTAAAACTTTTCCTACCTATAAGTCCTTTCTCCGAAAGTGATTGTCTATGGATAGAGTCGAGAAAATGCAACTAATCGGTTCACACTTCGTATGATCGTCTATGGATACGAGATCGAGACAATACAACAACAAGTATGTTAACTTGATAAAAGGGTTCAGACTTAACCAAACACAATAGGATTGCTTATCAAGTAAAAAGGAATTAATGTTTGTGTAATTTACTTTAATTATAATAAACAATTATAATGCGGAAAATAAAAGTAAATGACACAACAAGATTTTGTTAACGAGGAAACCGCAAATGCAGAAAAACCCGGGACCTTTCCGCATTGAATACTCTCGTGATTAAGCCGCTACACAAAATTAAACCAACTTCGTATAGTTGAGACCAAGCAACTAAACCTATAGTTCACCTAGTTCCGTCTCGTATTCCCACGCCTCCAACTTATGAATAAGTCACGTACTTGGAACAATTCCTTTGGTTCGTATTCCAAACAGTAAAAGAAACAACAAATGCATTTGGTATCAACTCTATTCAACCAAGTGATGTGAGTTGGACAAAGGCTCTTCGTTTATCTCAATAAACTCCTTCACAGTTCTTAGATCTATCTTATTCTCAACTACCAAAGGTAATTGTTAAGATTTTGTAATCAATACTTTTAATCACAAAGAATTGTATTGATGCCGATCAAAACAACTAATCAATCCAATCTATCACAAGGATAAAACGATTATAGTTAGATCCTCTTATACCGAAATAAGTATTGTGCACACCAAAGATTATGAACCCCAAATCAGAAATCTTCAATATCTTCTTTGTCTTCAAATCTTCTTAGATATCCAATAAACACCTGCACACAACAACTTGAATCTCTTGTGATCAACCACTCACAGAACGGAGTCTGTTAACAATGTATCATCACAAGATCGTCTTTAGAACTAACAACAGTCTAAAGATCCCCGTCGAAACTTTGATCTAGTTTGAGTGAATCTTATATCAGAAGAGAAGATTCTCAAGCATAAACAAACTAGGTGCAATCAAAGTTCAACCACCGTTAGTCAATCAAATCAATCGAAAACACAAGATAAACCGCAATTATCTAGTTTCCCACCAACGGTACTAATAGAGCTTCTCAATCCCCAAGAAGACTTTAAACTGAGCGGCCGTAAGAGATTTCACCTAATTAGGTTACTCTCCTCTCCGAATAGGCGGCTACACCAGTAACAACACAACCGAGGAAGTTTGCTGTTACGAAGGATTAGTTTGCTAGAAATGCAAACTTCAAGTATTTATAGACAAGGAAGTTTGGACACCAAGGAATTTCCAAAACCGAAAATATTCTCAAAGATATTCAATATATTCCAAATTAAGCTTTCCATAATTCCCGAAATGCTCTGTCAAAATATTGACCGAAAATCTCAACTAGTAAATGCACATTACTAATTCTCGTTTTCCTAAAATAAAATTAAAAACCTTAAATAAAAGATTCTTAACTTATTTATGTTTCGATCCTGGGATTTCCTTCCTGTAGCTATTAAGGAATAACTTTGAACAATAAAAGATAAACATTACTGCACGTGTTCAAAGTATGCTGACATCCTTACTTTGTAAGTCATCTTTCATACTTACAACCTTGAAACCGATTTGCCACACTTCCAAACAAGTTTAGAATTGGTTCATCTGACTTTCAAGAACTATGCGATTGATCAAGAAACACTCAATCACAAATCATGGGTTTAACGGTTCTACCAAAACAAGTTTTGGTTCTACCTCCATGTGAGTATTGTGCATAGTCACACTAGCTTCCCAAAATTCGGTTGACTAGGTACTAGGATCGGTTCCCACATATATATGGTATCTAACTTATATGTGTTGCACATGTCCATAGGATCGGTTCCCCTTTGCCTAAAACGTGTTGCACGTGTTCATAGGATCGGTTCCCCTTTGTGATGTGTTGCACATGTTCATAGGATCGGTTCATAGGATCGAGTTTCTGCTAAAAACTTGCTGCACCCCATACAAGGATCGATTCCCCTTTGTGATGTGTTGCACCTCTTCATAGGATCGGTTCCCCTTTACCAAGAGTTGGTCAAACACAAATCACAAACTCCATCATACCATCTCAGGTGATTACTTAAGATCGGTTTCACTAATAAAAGCCATACCAATACATAAGTCATGCCTTTGTGAATAATTTTACCAAGAACAAAAACAAGTCATGAGCGGTTATACTAAATCACACATATTGGTTGTTCACTAGATATGCAATAACGCCTGGAGATTTCCTTTTCGATTCATAAACAAGTTTATGAACTTACTTCCTTAAAACACATGTATAAAAATTGTTTCCTAGGATGAAATCCTCACCTCATACCCATACATAATCACAATAGCATTCAAACGATTATGTCGATATCTTATCTACAAAGTTTAATGGTTAAGCAATAAATCTCGTATTATATTCCTTAATACTATGTCTATCTAGAGTGTTCGTGCTTCGCAGTTTTGTTTTCAATATGCACGACTTGAAAGATACGTTAGGGAATGAAACAGTTCAAGTCAAATATCACTAACCTCAAGTGGAAGGATGATGTTGTCATTGTAGCTTCTTACTTCTTCACTTCTTCAAGTCTTCGCAATACTTGTAATGTCTCATATCCTAATACTTTCAAGCTAACCTATACGAAGTTGACTCTAGTACATAATCAAGCGACTCTTAACATGAGTTTTGATTCACTAAAATATGACAATCAAACTTGACATACCAATGCTTGGTGGGTTCAACCGAGCTATGCTCTAACAATTGCTAAATGGGTACCATGGACCATTTGAGGTTTCCCAGAAAAAAATCTTCATAAGAATGAAAGCAGGTGATGCATAAGTTTCGATCAACTTATTTAATTTGGAAATTGATTTTAAGACCCCAGAAATGAACTAGAGCTCCTCTAATCTCCCATTGTTAAAAAGGTTAGGTGAGAAATTCTTGCTAAAATGCTCTTATTTTTATTGCAAAGTCTCTGATGAAATCTGGTGGGGTTGGAAGAAGGCCAACATTGTTATGGTTTGTGAAACATTGAGCTAACGATAATCCACTGAGATCATAAGCATAAGCCATGATCGCAGGAAGAAGAAAGATTGTTTCAAAATTTAAAGAGAAAAAGAAGGAGGGGATAACTTTTTTAACCTAAACTAGCAGAGATATTAGAGCTATATATCAGTTTAAATATGCATGAGAAGATTAGATACTATTTTTTTAAGGTTGAAATGGTTGCAAGAACGCTAAAATATCATGTGAATAAGTAGTTGTTCTCAGTAAAAAAGAAAAGAAATAAAAACGTGTGCTCCAATGAGTATGCAACAAGCAAAGCATATAGATGCGCATTCCATAAAAAAAGGTATGAGGTCGGAGCTGACAGAGGTGACAATACTAGGATTTGAGTAACGAAACGAGATAAGCGCATTCCAAGTTTTCAACCCCTAAATAAAAAACTTTCTCTCTTTTAGAAAAAAACTTCTTCTCTGAAAATTTTCTAAACCTAGAAGCCAAAATCTTCCCCTGCCCAGATCGTCTCAATTGGAGCAAATCAGAGCAGGGGAAGCTCAACCCATTGTCGAACTTCGTTTAATCTTCCCTATTTGATAACTTTCTAGTACTTTTGTTCAGTTTTGGGTTTGAATCCGACTGTTTTTTAGATTCAAATCACAACTGATTTTTATTTTGAGATCTATTAGTACCTTACTTTGTTTATATCTCTTATTTTCTTCTTTTGATTTCCTTGTTGATTTCAGAAACAGTTATAAGAGATTAACTTTTTTCTTAGTTTTTGGATATTTGTGGTTTATCTTTGTGTCTGTTCTTCTTCATCAGTTGAATATCTTCTCAAGTGGAAGAAAATGGGTGAAAAAGTAAATCTTACTGCAACAAGAACATCATCAGATACAACTAAGTAAACAAAGACAACAACAACAACTAGACCAAGATCATCAACAAGTTCCTCAACTACCACAACTGCTACCAAGACTCCAAAGCTGATTCGGTATGATTCATCCCGATTCAAACCACTAAAGACCTATTCAAAAAACCAATGTTACTCTGTTTCTTGTCACTTTGATATCCGTAAATACTGTTATCTTAAAAACTTTAGTTCATGTTACTTGAATGTACATGTTGTTGATAACACTGGGTTGGACCTGAACCAGTCACTGCTTTGTGCAGTGATCCATATTGATTTTGTTTCAAAATCAATTTAGCCCGCTGATGTCGTTGGGCCCTCCAAGGCTTTACAAATGTTTTTTTTTTTTTTTTTTTATGTTAGTAAGGATAGAATTGTTCAGGAACTGGCGGAGATACAATAGATTTGATGAATGTATTTTGATGCTAGAAAACTGCTGTAAGGTTTTGATTGTTACTTTTAGATTGAAAACCCTGAGAAATGGTTGGATCAACTGATGATCGCTACACTTCTACAATATGTAGTTATGTGTAGTTTGTTTTTGTTTCTAACAAAACAAGTTAGACCATTTAACCTATTACTGTATTTACTTGATTATTGGGATGGTAGAATTAGAAGAAGAAGATGATTCTCATGATAAGATGATCCATAATGACTCTTGTAACTTTTCCGATAATGAATCGCAAGCTTATTATCAATATACGAGGCTCGCCTCTTTTCCGAAAAAAAGAAGAACAAGAAAATCATTAGAAAGTCATTCTTTGAGTTGACTCAAGTTGAGTAATTTTGAAAAAGAGCCAATTATTGACATTGAAAATAATAAAAAACAATAAAAGAATATGAGAGATAGTGTTTTTTTTTGCATTGGAGAAGGTAGATGTTCATGAATTAAAAAGATAGATTTACTCTTTCAAGTGCCAAGTTTCAATTTCCAACACCCGTTGTAGTCCGGGTCAATGCCACTGAAGATAGGAAACTGAACCGAGAGGGTAAAATGAAAAGACAATGCCATGTTCCAGGCAGAATAAAGAAAAAGATACGAACTATGAAATTAAATGAGATGCAAGGAAAACAGTTGGTTAAACTCTTTTATAAATAAAACTTTTTCTAATAGAAAAAAAACCCATCACGTTTTTCTACTAGCTAATAATTTGATAACCATATTATGTCCGTTACATATTATGTCATCTCGACAGTGGAGAGATTTAGATTGCATAAAATGTCAAAAAAGTTAACTGCATCTTTGTTAGATGATAAAAAAGTTACGATGACAAGGGAATTTCACCACTGTCTGCGATGGTAACTTTGCGTTTTGGTGTTCCATCTTGCTTCCCCTCGGCTTCAATTTTGTACACCACGTCCATCCCTGAAAGCACCTTTCCAAAGACAACATGTTTGCCATCCAACCTGTAATATAGAGTTGACAATGGGAAAGATATAAATCAATAAATTATATAGACCGAAGTTTAAAAACACGTCCAATACAACAAAACTAAAGATGGGAAATAGACTGCATTGTTAATTACCAGCTAGTTGTTACAGTCGTGATGAAGAACTGTGAACCGTTGGTGTTTTTACCAGCATTTGCCATTGAAAGGAGTCCTAAAACAAGCAATATTTCAACAGATTAAATGCAAGTCTCTTAGTCCATACATAAAATATATGTACATGCCTGTGTGAAGAAATACAGGCTTACCAGGTCCAGTGTGCTTCAGCTTGAAGTTCTCATCATTAAACTTCTCACCATAGATTGATTCACCGCCTCTTCCGTCACCGAGTGTAAAATCACCTCCTTGAATCATAAAGCTAGGAATGATCCTGTGGAACTTGCTTCCCTTGAAGTGGAGAGGCTTTCCACTCTTCCCAGTACCTTTCTCTCCTGCACCAAGAAGAAAAACAAAGTATAAAACAATAATCTAATTAACCAAGTCACTCCTTTCTTCAGATCTAGTAAAGAGAAAGTGAGAGGGAACTGAAGTAAAGCGTCATCGTGTACCCTGAGATAAAGATAAAGCTGAAATTAGATAAAGATGGAAAAATCAGCAGTATACCTGTGCAAAGTGCTCGGAAGTTCTCTGCATAGAAAGAACAGTTGATATGCGTCAATTAGTTAGCCACACTGAAAGAAACTAAACATGAAAAAGGTAAGTCACTTGTCCGCATAATGCTGAACTTAGACGTGTACCTGCTGTTTTAGGGACTGTTTTCCCATAGAGGCCCATGACAATACGACCTGTATGCAAACAAATACACTGAATAAAAAATTTTACTCATCCAAATTTTTTTAGCTAAATCTTTGCTAAGGAGACTAAAGCTAAGGAAGGAGGAGAAGAACAAAACCATTTGATCTTCAAACAAGTATTTTAATATATGTAATCAGGTAGATAATCCCTATTAGAACATGAAACTTTTTTAAGCTTATTATCTGCGTCTTTCAAAAACCAATTTCAACAGTAACATGCTTTCTCCGGTGTGTCTGTACAGGTCTCATTTATTGAATAAGAAATCCTCAAAATCAAAGTAACAATCACAAGCCAAATTAAGCCTACTCTACTCTTATCCACATACAAGTACAAAAAATTATCATACAAATCCTCAAATTTGCTCAGTATAATGCTTTAAATTTTACAATCTAGTGCAGGAATCTGTTTATGAAAACATACCAGCTGGTTTACCATCGATCTCGACATCAAAGAACACTTTGTGGGTTATTTCCCTCAGAGTCTCATCTGACTTCTTAGCCTGAAACAAAAAGATACAATTACACATTAAAAACACCATAGCTCAACAAAGAAAGCGAATTCAAAGCTGGTTTTTACTGATCAAACAGATAAATCTACAGATCAACCCAATCTGAGAAACGGCAGCGAAAGGGATACAAACTAGGGCTCAAAGAATCAGATAAGAACAATGCTTTCCATTAGAACGAAATGCAGACTGGGACAGGAGTAAGAACCATATACACTGACACTGAGAAAATAGAGATATAGAGAAAAAGAATTGAGCCCGACGGCTATATCTGACCTGATCGAGCTCAATCCCGATCTTGCTTAGATCGGATGATTTATCGGCATCACCTAATCGATTCTGGAGACAAAATCCAACGGAAATAAAGAAAAATCTGGAGAAGTCTATCTTAAATTCTATCAGATCGATCCGGATATTTTAAGATTTTTAGGGTTTTACAGTAATAAATCTGACTCTGATATAGGGTTTGACTTAAAAAATAAAAACTAATAAATTAAAAAGATTGATTGATCGATTTTTTTACCTGGATAAAAGCTAGAGTTCCAAACAAGACAACAATCCATAACAGAGATACTGAAATCAGCTTAGTTGCAGATGCCATTTTTTGTTCTCTCTAAATTTCGATCTCAGTATATCTTTTTCAGTTCTCTCTTCTATCTTTACGACTCATTTGACAGTGGAATTTATATGGAGGAGTGCATCTCACATCTGGACTCTGGAGAACATGGTCTCGGATATGGACCGGGTTTACGCATTTGAATACGGGTTTGAACCCATTCAATTTCGGGCTGAGATAGTCCTCTCCTCCACGGCTCTCTTATCCCGTGGTACAAACCTACTCTTCCCGCCTAATTACACAAACAAGAAGAAATTGACTGGTCGGTATCACGTTTTCCACTATTTGAGCTGTATGTTGACATTAATGTCAGAAATCCAGAATGGATGAATCATATTACATTACGGGTATGTCATTAATGGAACATTCTCTAATGGCTTCTTCCTCGTCCATTTCTTCGTCAGTACCAGTCCAGGAAACTGAAGTACATGTAGAGAATCAACAAGATCATCAGCAACAACAGAACAGAACTGTTCGAATAAGTTTTACGATGATAAGTGATTGGTCTTCGTCGGAATTCATGGATGATGTTTGGTCATGCATAATCATTCTTCTTGTTTGCTGGTTCTTAGGTTGGTTCTTTCTTATGTACTATACACGAATATTTGAATAGAGATTTGTCTTCTTTACTAAAACATTTTTTGAATTGAATCTAATGATATGTTTTGGGATTATTCAACTATGGTTTAAGCAGCAGTATCTGCGATGGTGGTTATGGGATTTTACGGGGCAAGGGATTTGCCAATTGGCCCAAATTTCTCACGTTTAATAACGGCGAATTCGTTGTTTGTCAGTGAAATCGAGGTGGTTTTCCAGTCTAAACCTCCTACAGTTGTTGTAGTTTATTGGTAATGACCTGATCACTTTGAGGGTTTGGTATAATATAGGTTTATGAAGTGACTGAATCAAAGCAAGGTCCAGTTCTATATGGATTTTACAATCCTCCTCCACTTGATGTAAAGACAAATTGGTCTGAAAGTTACTACACATCTGTACCAGCTTATTCACATAAGGCAGGCAATCAATCCTTGTGCCTATTTCTGGTATATTGTTATGGATGGGGAAATGATATTTAATTGGGTTTTGCAGGAGTGGATATATTATCTGAACCCAGGATCTGAGGTGGATATTATGTATAGTGCGAAATCTCAGAACTCTTCTCCACTGTTCATTGTGATTGCCGAAGGTACGGTAGCAAATCTCAAGCCAAAATGTCATGTTTTGCAACTGAAATAGTGGAACTACGCTAATAATTGTTAGATTTCTCTGTTTGATGTCGCTTCCTGGATGGTTAAACATGTTAGGATGCTGGTATACACTATCATGCTGTTATTGTGTTAATATGTGTATCACTTTTCATGTAATACTTAAATTTGATTTTGCAGGTGAGCAAGACCTTCTGGAATGGATTGAGGACCCATCATATCCTAACACCACATTATCGTGGAGTATCATTCAAGGTAGGAATCAAAAATGCCACTTGTTGCACCTTTCTGTTCTTTTTTTCTTTACATAAGTTGAAGTAAATGCATCATGCGAACGTCTTATCAGGAAGTGGTAGGATTCAGCAGAGAGTTTTCAGATCTTCCTATTACTATGTTGCAGTGGCCAACATTAATCCAGAGCCAGCTGAGGTAAGTGTACTTTGTCCTTGTCCGCTGTTCAAGAAATGTGTCCTCTCTGCTTATTGAGTCTATGTGATACTTCTTCTTGAAATTCCAACGGCTCTAAAATGGCAGACAATCGGACTCAAGATTCTAATGATTGAGAACTCTCTCTAAACAGGTGCAGTTGAACATCAGTATACAGGCTTTCTTGTATAATACAACCAAGGCATATTACAAGTGTTCCCTGAGTGAAGGTTTATGTGGTTTGAAGCTTTTTCCCTTTAAACAAAATGTGGCTGTTCTATCTTCTCCTGGTCGACAACAGGTAAAACCGCTAGTTATATTTTCTTTCAATGTTTTCTGGTTTGAAAGGACTTTTGTATGTACCTTCAAACGTTTTCTGCAATAACAGCTTCAAAGGTCCATTATGAACATGCATGTAGCTAAGATTTTATTCCCATTGGGAGTCTGTCGTATGCTCGTTTCCTTATCCAAATTTACTCATGATTTTCATTCAGAAGTAGGCTGTGTAGGCTTTCTTGTTCAGTTATTGATAAAGACATTAGATAAAATCTTTTGACCACCTGAGCTACCTAATCTGTAGACATTGTAGGAGAACCCTCAAAGTTTTGCTGGGCTTCCCAAAGACATATCATGTCATCTGAATTACTAATATTGGATCAAACTCATGAACACCAAATATAAAATCCAAAGATGTTATCCCCTTCCACTGTCAAATTGGAAATGGTTCTAGTTATCCAGATGGTTTTTGATGTTCAATCTCAATTTGCTTACCAGAGCTACACTTTGAAACCTATTAGTATTCAGAGATTTTCCTTTCATGCTCCTTCAGGGTACTCCAGCAGAAGATTGGTTTGTCAAAGTGTCATATGAGCCACGATGGATCACATATTTTGTTGGTTCAGGTGCTTTCTCCTCCATACCGAACCTCCCGTTTATCTCTCTTCAATTACTTATATGTGCTACTGTGCAGGTGCAATGACATTGATCTTCTTTCTCATATACAAGGTATGTGCAAAGTTCCTCAACAGCAACAGAAATGGTTCCGATAATGAGAGAACCCCATTGCTGGGACAAAAAGATGATGATTTATTGAGTTTGGGTTCTTCCTATGATTCTGTATCTCATGACGAGGAATTTGAAGACCCCCTCGCATTGGCTTCCACTGAAGGAAAACAACTAAAAGAAGGAGAGACTGAAAATTCTCAACATCTCTGTCTGGTTTGCTCTGATACTGCAAGGGACAGTTTTTTCCTTCCATGTGGACACTGTGCTACATGCTATACATGTGGAACAAGGTAATTTACCAATACTAATTTTAATCAGGACAAGAAAAAAATATCCATTTACTTTTAGTGCAAATTAATCAGTCCAAATGTTGGATTAAGGTTGTGTAATAAAACTGCTAATACCGCAGGATTATGGAGGATGCAGGAGTTTGTCCAGTATGTCGCAGAAAAATGAAGAAATTGAGGAGGATAATTGCAGTTTGAGCAGTACAGGTTTTTGGGGAGATGTTTGTCAATGCCAATCAGACTTGCCTGGAAGAAAACCCATATCCCATTTGTGGTTTGGGATATCTCCATATCATGCTAACTACTTACTTACATTAACTAATACATCTATCTATTGATGATACATCTTAATAGTACGGCTGTGTCTATGATTGTAACTCGCAACTAATAGTACGGCCGTGTCTATGATTGTAACTCGCATAATCCCATGTATATCCTAAGTGCTTGTCTATGCTACTTGCTAGCTAGCAGTAAATTATTCATCATTCTGTTGTTTCAATGAGCAGTAAATTGTGTGCCAGAATAATTAAAAATCTGGGATAATATGGGCACCCTTCCCTCTGTGGGGTAATCTGCACTGCAACACCATGGCTCCACATTCCACCAGACACATTATTGAAAGCACAGTGCAGCATTCAGAAGTGAAAACTACAGGGAGACCCATTCTTTGGATCTTTCCTACTGTGAAACCCACGCTCAGAAATTTGAAGGCGCGCCCCCATTTTCACAAACAAAATTATTCTAAAACCCATAATTTAAAAAATTCTGTTTCTTCTCTTTTCTTCTCCTCTTTCCTCCTCCTTCCTTGTTCATCTGTGTTTTTCTTCTCCTTCTCTCTGTCAATTTTATTCTCAGTGGTTTGAGCTTGAGTCTCTCGAAATTAGAGAAGAAGAACCAAAGTTTTACTATTGATGAAGGTACTATTGATGGTGAAATCAAGAGAATGACTCATGATAAAGAGAAGGTAACAGTGAAGAATTAGGGTTCGATCTGTTCAATTGACGGGAAAATGGGTTTATCATACCTGCATAACATATCATCACCAGCAAACCCCAACAGATGTATCTTCGTCGCTGCTCCATCGATCACTCCGGCTCGAGAATTCGTCAATTAGCCATACAATTTCTGACCACATCAAAGGAGATCGACAGCCACCATTTATTTTGCTATTCTAAACGTCAAATCCACCACCAGATGCGATTATTCAACCATTTGCTCAAGCTACAGATCCGTCATCGCTGCTGTTGTAAGAGGTCTTCAAATTCATTTCCTCTAAAGAAATTACAGCGCCAGAGAATCCCATTAGAAACCCAATTTCGTTTGATACCAGAAACCCCCAAATTAGATCCATTTAAGAACCCCCAAATTTGTTGCAAAATAAATCTGATGTAGTCTTCCTTCTCGCTTATTATTGGCTGAAACCAGTTCATAATCTTCAATCAATCGAACCGTGAATAACACCAGTAACACTAGTTCCTTCCTAATTGCTTTAGAAAACCAACACCTGAAATTCAGTTCACGCCTCAAATCATCTTTCTGTACAGCGCAACCCCGTTGATCCATTGTCTCTGCTGTGTATACCATGACCGAAATTCCAATCCTTGAAGTTTCAATCTCGAGTCGGCATAGGCTGCTTGAAGAGTTGAGATCCTCTTTCTCTGTTGTTACCAGCTTGAATGAGAAAGAAAACGAAACTTTGTTTTTCTTGTTTTGATTGAGAAATGTGGTCGAGAGGCAGCCACGAATCACATTTCACTGATTCACTCCCTTGTCTCCTTAGTATTGAAACCAACAAAAAAACAAGACCGTCTAACTTGTCATGCACCTACAATAATATCTGCATAACATATTATCCAGTCGTGAAAATGGATGCATAACCTGTTATGCTCCGAAAATATGACTGCATAATGTATTATGCATCGAGAAAATTGTTGCACAATCTTTTATGCATCGAGAAAATATATGCATAACCTGATATGCATCCGTAAATATGGATGCATACTACATTATGCATCAATTTTTTTTATGTACTCACTAAAATCAACCAAAACAATTGTTACATAACTTGTTATAGATGCATAACTTTGTTATCCAAATGCATAACTTGTTATGCGATCGAGAAATTGTTGCATAATTCGTTATGCGTCTGCATATCGTTATGCATCCTTTTTGAGTGGTTGCATAATGGTTATGTATCAAGTTTTGAAAATTTTGCCTAAAAATGATGCTCACTTCCGATTTTTTTAAGTGGAAAACAAAAATTTGATATTCTTGTTTGTACTCGTTGCGTAGCTCTCTTAAAAAGATTTCCAACGATATAAAATTTGTGAAATTCCACGCGGATTTTTAGATATGTTATATCCAAGTTGTGTTGCCAATTATACCCACGATGCATAACTTTGTCATGCGGATGCATAATCCATCGTCTGACATTTTTAATAATTTCATATAATTATGGGGGTCATGATCTACAAAAATTAATTGTGGGCCTGACAATGAGAATAATATTTTTTTTGGGTCTCCCCCTAATTTTCCCAGAAGAATTGTCAATGGACCAGCAATTTAAAGAGTTTGGCAGTTCACTAGTCATTTTTTTGTTGATAACAGATGCACATAGTACAAAAAGTGTGTATACAGAAGCGGACATGATGACAAATGACTAATTCTTCTTACCTTAAGAAAAGGGCAATTAATTTTCCACATTTTGTGGGGATACAACAGGAGACTGACTGAACTTTAGAGAGAGAAAAAAACTCAAGGACCTGCAAGAAGAAAGAAACACACAGAAACATAAAAATCCATGAATCTTCTTGATAATAATAAAAGTTTCTGGAGAATTGTAAGATGGGGAAAATTCATCCAAGCTATTTACGTGCAAGAGCTTCACGTCTTCAAGTCGTTGCTCTCTTTGCTTTAGCTCTGTTTTCTCTCACTCTTCTTTTCCTCTTCAAGGTACTACTATGTTTGTTATTTGCTTCATTTGGTTTTTCTACAATCATAATTCTCATTGAGAAATTTATTCAAACACACAGGTTGATCAAACAAGAACAGTAGCAGGACACAACTTAGAACCAACGCCATGGCATCCATTTCCACATAAAGAATTCAATGATGGTTCGAGATACACAAGAACTTCTAAATTTATTGAATGTTCGTATCTAACTTGTCGTAGATATCCCGATAATAACAACAATATCAATGAATCATCAACTTCATCATCAGGAGCAGCAGATCAATCTAAGAATTCATGTCCGTCATTTTTTCGTTGGATACATCAAGATCTTGAACCATGGTCTAAATCTGGAATTTCATTATCTACATTTATGGAAGCTAAGAAATCAGCTGCGTTTAGGATAACAATTGTTGATGGTAGATTATATGCTGATTTTTATTATGATTGTGTTCAGAGTAGAGCTATGTTTACAGTATGGAGTTTCTTACAACTTCTTAAAAGGTATCCAGGATTAGTTCCAGATGTTGATCTTATGTTTGATTGTATGGATAGACCTGTTCTTAATCGAACGGAGTATTCTGGACTAATTCCGCCTCCGTTGTTCCGTTATTGCACCACCAATGCTCATTTCGATATTCCATTTCCCGATTGGTCTTTCTGGGGTTGGTAAGTATTATATTTCAGAAGTTCGTACATATTCTCTTGAATTTAAGTATTATGTTGAACTAGATTTTGTTATGCATTAGAACAATTTCAGTATGAACGTAGTAGCTTTGCCAGAAAGTGAGACAAATTGCAGAAGAGCAAGAGTAAAATATTGCATTCTAATTTGGAAATGGTTGCATTGGCTGCTAAGCTTGGTATTCTTGTACTGACGACATATGAATTCATTGATGTAGGCCGGAAGTGAACATAGAACACTGGGATGATGAATTTAGAAGCATAAAACAAGGCTCTCAAGCTAAAGAATGGATAAAGAGGTGGCCTCGAGCTTACTGGAAAGGAAACCCGGATGTTCTATCGCCTGTTCGTACGGAGTTGATGCGTTGTAATCATTCTAGGTTTTGGGGAGCACAGATCATGCGTCAGGTTTGTATTCTATCAACATCTCAGAGCATTTTGTATGCACCTAAATTCTAAGGGACTGAAACATTTTATCTTGCGCTGCAGAATTGGTTGGAAGAAGCAAAAGGTGGTTATGAGCAGTCTAAACTATCCAATCAGTGTAAACATAGGTAAGCCATAAAATCGTGTTCTTATTTATTTGGTGACGACAGAGTGGCATACTGAGAAGAAAAATGTAGTGCACTGCTAGATGTGAATGGGCAACTACCTGACCCTTTACCAAGTTGAGCCATGATTTACTGCACATCTCCCATTATAATTCCTGGTTGTTCTGAGTTCTGACATGGATATGGTGCAATACTCATTGAAAAGGGACCATACATAGATGGCAAGCTTGAATGTAGCTCATGGACTTCTTTAAACATTGGATTACTGGAAAAGAGTGAAACTTTTTTCCTATGATAAGCATTTTGTTGAAATTGCAAGTTGACAATGTGATGATTATCTTGGCATTTTCTTAGTTAAATGGTCATTTTTCATAGGGTTGACGATTATTATCATTTTGCAGGTATAAAATTTATGCAGAGGGTTATGCCTGGTCAGTGAGCTTGAAATACATATTGTCTTGTGGCTCTCTTACATTAATAATATCTCCAGAGTATGAAGATTTTTTCAGCCGTGGTCTTTTACCAAGAGAAAACTATTGGCCTATCTACCCAACGACAGACTTATGCCGATCCATAAAGTTTGCTGTTGAGTGGGGCAACAGAAACCCTTCCGAGGTACTCTGATTTTCACCTAATTCCTTCTTGTTAGTTATTTCTTAATATTCTCCAGAAAAATGAAAAATAAAAAATGGGTTTGCCTGAACTACTATGGTTTACATTTAGCTTTCGTGTTCAATGTCTAATATACTTATTAAGTTTGTTCTCTTTCCTGCTAAAGGCTGAGACCATTGGGAGAACTGGACAAGATTTCATGGAAAATTTGTCGATGGAAAAAGTGTACGAGTATATGTATCACCTTATCGGTGAGTACTCTAAGTTGCAACATTTCAAGCCATACCCACCTTCATCTGCTCAAGAAGTGTGTATGGAATCTCTTCTCTGCTATGCTGATCCCAAGCAGAGGGATTTTCTTGAAAGGTCAGCTACCTCAACTTCGTCATCGTATCCATGCACCCTCCCACCAGCCGATCCTGACATCATAAAAACTTGGATACGGAAAAAACAGAAAGTCATTGCAGATTTACAGAAATTGGAGAAGACATGAGCAAATGTAGATACATTCTTATCGCAGTTAATCATATACCGGTTTCTTCCCTTTTCATTTTTTTGGATTAGGAAGATTCCAGGACAATACTTCCTGCCTTCCTGGTCCAATTTGTTTTTGTTATAAAACGTCACAATGTAGTACATATCCTACTTCAGCATGAAACAAGAATCTAGGATTATTACAAAGGAAAATCCTCCTGGTAATGGAAATTGTTGTCCCGTAACCCAAATATTTGATCCACCCTGGTACCTAATGCCATAGCAGAAGAGTCTTGTCTGACTGAGCATACTCTATATCACTATGCACCATTAGGTGGAATAAAATTCTGCCAACATAAAAATGTAGCTTTGAAGCTATTGGTTAAACACGGTTCAGTATGCAAGCGTGCCGGTCCTATACTCAATGAGTGAGTGCAACTACTGACTTTACTCTTTCTACTCGCACCAGCTAGTCCAAATTGTTTCCCAAGCCTACATACATGTCAGCTCTTGTTATTTTTTTTTAAATTTTTTTTTATAAACAACGGCCTTCAAAAAGGCTAATGATCCCCCTTAACAGTTGGCAAGGGCCAAATTGGAGGAACAGATCAGTACATAGTAGATTTGTTTGTCTTGGCCCAAAGGGCAAGTTCATGAGCCACAGAGTTACAGATGCGTGGTTGGAAAGTAAACAAGCAAGCTACTAATTAAACTAGAAGAAAAAAACTGAATGTCCTTAAAGATAGCATCCGTTCTAGAATCTCCATCAAACATGCCAGCAGAAAATTGATTGATCAGATTCTGAGCATCACTCTCTATGATGAGATGAGTAAGTACAACTTTTTTCAGGGCAGCCCAAATAACTCTGACTTGACTTCTTCAGCAGACTTTACATCAAAAACTATTGACGCACAAAAGGAGGCAGTGTTGGAGTAGTCCCTCATCACAAATCCTGCACCATTATTCCCAGAAATTTCATCATAAGGCTGGCTCTAATGGGCATCCAAGATCCAAGATTGGATGCCAAAACCGTGGTCTAAAGTGTGACTATTTGCTTGATTCCCAGCGTCTCCTTCAGTTTGCTTGGATGCGATCTGGATGCAATCCCGGCACGCCATTAGAAATGGCGTACCAAATAAGCACCATACGCCGTTTGAAATGGCGTGTAGAAAATACTTTATAGAAAGTCAAACACCGGAATCATATAGACCGTTGGATTGTTAATTTTATTGGAGATCTAATGGTTGAAAATGATACGCCATTTCAAATGGCGTTTTTACTTTGTATCTTTAACTTCCAATAAACATGGTCTTTGAATTTTGATGACGTGGGAGACCCAAGAAAGTTGAATCTTGGGTCTCCATGCATTAGAGCCAGCCTAAGCTCCATCAGTGTTGCATTTTATCCTACCAGTGGGTGGGGGCATCCATTTATCACATAGACCAACAGGGACGGTAAGGGAGATAGTGGGGCTAGGTTTCCTAGTTAAAAGCATTGCTCTAGCTCTCATTAGAACAACATAATGATTTTCTCTGATGTTTTGAAAAACCGGGTTATTTCTACTTTGCCAGATAGACCAAAGAATAGCAACAAAGAAACATTGATCTCCATCAGGGAGCTTAGTAACTGGGTCGACTAACCAGAACATCATCCATTCAAGAAAAGATTTATTACTAAAAGCCTGAGTTTCACACAAAAAAACGAGAGGAACCAAACACGACTAGCAAAAGGACACAGAACCAAAGCATGCAGAACCGATTCATGAGGGTCAATACACCTAGCACAATCAACAGAGAGCATCGGCATTCTAGTATGTAAAATGGTTCTAGCGGGTAAAGCATTTACAGTAGCTTTCCCGGTAAAACTCGAATCTGTAAAGAACATTAGTTTTCCAAATGCGCTTCCAAAGAGTACTACAAGGGGAAATCCTAAGCCCTCGAAGTCCCAAGTAGGCAGATTTAGAGGTAAATCTATCATTCTTTAAAAGATCCCAAGCCCTCCTATCAGGAGTGCAAATCTGGCTTAAGGGAATAGTGATGATCTTCCCAAAATAAGTATCATCAAAGTGGGTGTTTAATCTATTAACAACCCAAGATCTAGTAGTATGATTAATAAAGTAGGAAACTTTAATCTTAGGATCATGAGAAACCAGAGGGTTAGGAACAGTTGAACCCAAAGAAGGGATCCATTTGTCACACCAAGGGTCAATAAATTGACCATCTCCTACTATCCAGGTGATAAAAGATTTAATTAATTCTTTGATGGCATGAAGGCACTTCAGGTCCAAGAGCAGTTAGCAGGGACACTTAGCATTTAAAAAAAATCAGTTCTGGGGAAATATCTGGCTTTGGGGAAATAGCAGGCAATCAGGGTTCTCAATAATCCTCCAAGCATTCCTAGCTAACATGGCTAGGTTATTAAGTTCAGATTTCCTAAATCCAAGGCCTCCTTCAGACTTAGGAGAGTAAAGAATGTCCAACCCCAAAAGATGAAGTTTTTTATCTTTTGGGTCAAGGGTTTCCCCCACCAGAATTTACATAAATGGGAATCCATTTTTCTGCAAAGTTGTTTTGGGTTGAGAAAAGCACCCATATGGTACAAGGGGAAAGCCTGACCAATATGTTTAATCAAGGTAGTTCTAGCAACTTGGGACAGAATCTTATGGAGCCAAATGGAAATTCTAGCATCAACGGCTTGGAGAATACCCATATGGGTTTGGATTTTAGAAACCTTGAAGGCCGTAGGGGTTCCCAAATATTTTTCTCTTAAGTCCCTATTACTAATATCAAGGATACTATAAAGCTTCTGTTTAAGATGTTCTTTTTGTAGTAGAATATGGGGAAAGAGAAGGAGGCAGGGAAAGAGAAGGATTTCATTCATAAGAATTCTCTAGGTTACATGGATAGATTATCCTTTATATACATGGAAAAGGGAAACCCAAAAGACTTAGTTTTGGACCGCACATCCATGGGCATGGGCCCTTCAACACTCCCCCTTGTGCGGTTCAATAATGGAACTCCAGATGTAGTGCCACATATAGTGCTTTGAATGTAGTTCTTCAAATGTCGTTCTCTCCTTGATGACTTGTGTCGAAATCAATTGCTTTACTAAAACTTTGACAAGGAAAAACCCAGTGGGATAAAACCGTGGTACAACTCTTCACATGTAATACTTCACATGTTGTCTCGTATTTTACATGTAGTTCATCACATGCAATACGATCTTCAAAGATCGACGAGTCTAAGTTAATTGCCTCGTTAAAACTTTGTCAGAAAAAACCCAGAGGGACAAAACCTGAACTAAAGAAAAGGAGTACAATATTAAGCAAACTTAGAACATAGCTGGACTCGAATATGTTGCCTCATTAAAACCTTGACAAGGAAAACCCAGTGGGACAAAACCTTGACGAAGGGAAAAGAGTACAACGTGACAGATGCAAGTAAAGGTGATCCGTTGCAGATGATCACTTTGCTCCGTTGAAGTTGATTAGTTGCTTCACAACTCTTAAGGCATAAAATCCTTGTGTGAAAGACAATAGCCTTAGTTGGGAAATTACATTCCCGGTGTTTGTTGTTGTCTCATTAAAAACCTTACCATGTAACAAAACCCTGTGGCAAAAAGCAACCTTGGTGAAGGAAAATAGTGCAACACACCATTAGATGTTCCCCCTGATGTCAGACAATTTTCATTAGTCTAATGCATTCAAAAGGAGTTTATCACACTTTACTTTGGTGACTTGAATGTTTATAAGACCATGTTGTTGATTCTGGAAGTTACGTTGCTTAACAGACTATCGCGTTTCATTTCTTTGATTCAGATATTTTCAGTAATATCAACGCGATCTTTATGTCTTAAACGTTCAACATACTTGATGTTTTTAGTGTTGTCTCACTAAAAACCTTGTCGAGTAACAAAACCCTTTGGGAAAAACTATTCTCGATCGAAGGGAAAAAGAGTACAACACAGCTTCAATTTTGAAGTAAAATATGTCAACATCATATCCTTGGATCCTCCCCCGATGTCGGCATCTCCCCACGATTACTTTCGAGTTGTTCCAGCAGTTCCTTTAGTCATGTATTTTTCGAAACTGAATATTGGTAATGACTTATCTCCCCATGATTACTTTTGTTGGAGAAGAGATTATTGTTCCTTCATTATCAACAACTTTTGGATTGCACTTTCATTAGGATTCCTTTTTATGTCTTTGCAAGGATAAAACAAATTATGTCTATGGTTACTTTTAAGTACATGATTACATTCACTATACCATTCCATTGACGTTGCGTTGGCGCGGAGCTATATCTAGCTAACAAGTTCCCTGAGGATGTAAAATTTAATCGAGTACATTATTATACTAAGTACAACAATGCGTCTATTATACTTAGATATGGGAATTTCATCTCCCAACACATCTTCGTCATATTCCTTTGGAAGAAATGGTTACTTACTTATATTTGAACCTCGACTAATCTTGGGAGTGCTATCAGGATGCATGTCTTTGTTAAATTGCCTGACAAATTTAGACAAATGCAAACTGGTGGAATAATATACCACAAGCTCAGTATTCGGTCGAGCTTTCCCCAGATTTTTCATCTCAAATTCGGATCAAATAGCTTTTAAGGTATCTTATTACATCAAGAGTACCCATCATGTCTATACCATCGACATAGATAGCTACAATTCCAAATCAGGAACTTTCTTGTGAATGCGCAATGAAAATAACTTACTTGTCTATCCCCTCCAAATCAAATAGTCACTTAGACGGGTATGCCACATCCGCCTAATTACTTCTATCTATAAGTGAGCGTTCTATCTAACTGTAAACACACTCTGTGGTTTAGAGTCACTTGATTTGGGTAACAAAAGTCTATCAATTGCTTTTGTAAATATCTTTATCTCTTGATTCTTTCAGAGATACGTAACAACCACATACATATGCTGCATTTTAAGTCCTTTTGAAATTACCAAGCTAACTGAGTAGCGGAACACTATGAAGTTCATTACAAGAGAACAATTCCAGGGCTTTGTGAGAAACCTCGCGCCACAAGGAGAGTCTTTATACTTTAAGACTTCTTTCTTCTCATCATGCTTTGTACAAATTAATCATGTATGTCCAATAGGTTTTACAATTGGTTGGTTAGCACTACCACACCAAACACCTATTTATTTGTCAAAGAACCAAGTTCTACCTGGATTGTATAGGCCAAATATGCTCTTCGTTGAAATTAAGCAACAAGGAGCTTGGTTCGATCTCATCTTGCTCTGTTTCCTTAAGCAAGTGTATATGAAATTAATCATCAACATGCTCGCATGATCTTTCCATTGACTCATGCACATTCTCATAATCCACTTGGGATGTCATTGTTCTCTGGAATCATTAAACTTCGGAGCGTCCTCCAGTTTGATTCAAGGACATATTCAGAGACAATCTTATGAGGTAAATTCTGATGATATAAATAAGTTGTGCCTTACTCACCTAATTACTTTCTAGGTAAGGATTGATCGAACCAAGTGGTCTCTCCAACTTCCTTTATGAGTCATGGCCTCAACCACACTTCTACTGAGTGTAGTTGCAACACCTTAGTCTATGGTGTACCCCATACTGTGGATTTCTTAACCTTGCAGGAATATTTGCAGCTGGTATGTGTGATCTTGTCACTTTAGCGACATCAATGTACATTACGAAAATCGATTATTCTTTGTCACTTCACATTTACATTTGTGGAGTATAAGAATCAATATGTGACACAAGTGGGAACACACCCACGACAATTCCCGCTGTTCCCTTTAGAAAATACTTTTCTTATCTCCCCTAACGATTTTAAAGAATGTCTTATTAAAATGACAACCCGCAAAACTAGCGGTAATAGATCTCCTCGCCAAAGGTTTTAAAAATGCGTATAATTGTTGGGAACTCATTTCAACATAACTATAACAGATTTGAAGACCCATCATAAGACGATGTGGACTCGTAATGGCACATGTATAGTGCAACCAAAAATGCGTAAAAACACGAATGTCGGCTTAAATCCGTTTACCAAGCAAAGTGCGCAGTAAAAGGTTGACTAATATTGGGTTCTAAAACGAATTAAGTAAGATGCGTGTAATATTGCATATCCCCAAAGAAATAAAAGATAGGTTGGTACGCATAACCTATTCCTTAGGCACCATCTGTAACCTTTGATGATAGCCTTTGCGAGATCATTGGGTATAAGATCCTTTATATTGATCCTATTAAACATGCAATATTCATCAAGTCCTTTTGATGTAAATTCTCTAGCATTAATAAGGGTGGTGAGCCTTTTGCACTTTGTATTGTGTAATATGTGCTAGGAGTTTTAAACGCAAATTTCTTGGGAACTATAACTAGTCCAAAATGTCAAAACATTCACCAGGTCATAAGTCACTTTAATGGTCTGCATTTTGCATGAATATTTTTCTAAATTTCACCTTGTTTTCTTTGTAATATGTAAATTTTACCATTTGCATCTTAGGATGGTCTCGATCCTGTTTTACTGAAGACTTTGTATAAATGAGTGATATGCTTTCTTACCTAAAAGCATAATGGGAAGGGGGTTGTGCATCTAGTACTTTAGAAAACACTTATTGAGAGATATGCCGTCACTTCGCATTTTGTCAATCTTTTTCCCATTGTCTCTTCCACTCAAACACAGTGATGTACGTATGATTCCTTTCAAACTGAAACATCATGTCACAACCAAAGTGCATTTATGGTTATGTCAAAGCCTGTATGAGTCAATTCCCAACATTTTATCGTTGGAGTCAATATGGATTTAATAATCCAAATACTATAGTGATTTACATTTCACTAGATAGACTCATTAATTTCTCTAAGATATATTTCCTTCCAAATATATTAGAGACTATAAAAGATGCAATCAATTACATTCTCATCATTGTGAGTTTCCATATGATATCCACTTGCATGGGTCTCTTTGGAATTTAACAAGGTGATTAGCTCTCGGTACATATAAAGCTTTTAATCTTTGTTCCATCTTGGAAACAAAATTTGAGCATTGCTTC